>CAUYUJ010010224.1:211086-296086 GCA_963575745.1 Prorocentrum cordatum
AGAGGGGCCTTAACCGTTGCGCAATCGATTGTGGAACGGTTAAGGGGCGGCGGCGGCGGCGGCGGCGGCGGGTTAGAGCTCCCAGGGAGCTCTAACACAGCAAGCTAGAGTATGTTAGAGCTCCCTGGGAGCTCTAACATGGTATGTTTGAGCTCCAATGTAGCTCTAACATAGCATGTTATATTATGTTAGAGCTCCAATGGAGCTCTAACATCGCATGTTAGAGTATGTTAGAGCTCCCTGGGGGCTTTAATTTCGTATGTTACAGCTCCGTGGGAGCCCCGGCATAGCATGTTAGAGCTGCATGGGAGATCTAACATGCCGTGGTAGTGTTCCACGGGAGCTCGAACATAGCACGTTAGAGCTCCACGGGAGCTCTAACATCCTATGCTAGAGCCCCCAGGGAGATCTAACATAGCTTGTTCGAGCTCCCTGACGCTCTTCTAAAATACCATGTTAGAGCTCCCTGGGAGCTCTAACATGCCATGTTAGAGCTCCCTGGGAGCTCTACCATGTGAGGGAAATCGATCAACGAAGGGGGATCCCTCAAATCGCCCTGCCCCTCGGGAACCCACAAAATAGCCTCCTGGACCCCTCTTGGTTCCATTTATCAGACCACCCAGCTTCCCTGTAGCGCAGGCACCTCGGCTCAAGGCATTTCTTCTTGCAGCGCCTGCAGGCTGCCATGTCAGAAATGGGGGCCAGCGCAGGGATCCCATCTCCAGAAACCGTCATCATGGACCCTGACACTGGGCCCATTGACGCGCCATGGCTAGAAGTTCGCGAGTACGTTCCGAAGAAGAGTGGAGAACCTAAGGAGCCCTGGTGGTTTTGTTTACCGCGCGAGAAACGGGCAGCCCCGACGCACCAGATTTCGGCGGACCACATCAAGAATGTAAAGAATAAGCATCTCTGGTGGCATAATGCTTGTCCACAGGGTCCTGATGAGGAGAAGGCCGCATGGTGCTCTAAGATCATGAACACTGTGGTGCTCCATGCCAGCTACGCCCCGAAGCGGGAAAACGATGAAGCGGATGATTGGAGGTCGTCGAAGAAGCCCAAGCTCAAGGGCAGAGAGAGCAGAGAGCAATGGCAAAGCCAAGGCCATCAGCAAGAAGCTGGAACAGCTGCAGTGGAGAACACTTGGAAAAGCTGGAACAGCTCAAGAGCTGCGTCACCTGGAGCTGCAACAGCAGGAGATGCAACAGCAGGAGCACAGCAGTGGCAGCATAAGTTTACCCAGCAGCAGCAGCAGGACGGGCTAACCACCGTTACCACCTCGATGCTCAATTTCTTGACCAGCGCTTTTCCGAACCTTATGGCACATAACAACATGGCCGAGAATATGGATCAGATTCTGGACCTCCTGCGGGCACAGGGACAGGCGCTCCAGGACCTGCAGAAGAAAGTCGAGGAGCTCGATCAGAAAGTGGAGGAGCTCAAGCAGCAGGACAAGAAGGAGGACCAGTGAGCTCAGCAGCAGGACAAGTGACCTCGCATGGGCGCCTGGTAGCCGATGTCGGAGGCGTGCAGCCTGGCTCGCGCGCTGGCTCCTTCGCCGCGCTCACGCGGTGCGCCCGTGCAGCGGGCCAACGAATTCGAAAGAATAACAGATTTATGGGGTTCTGCATCTAGTAGGACTGAAACAATGAGTGCGTTGAAGATTGGGACCTCCTCTTGACGCCCTGAGGGGCGAGGAATTTCTGGCAATCTCTCTTGAGGCCCTGCGGGGAGGTAGAATGTCTGGGATCTCCTCTTGAGGCCCTTAGGGTGGTTAGATGATGTTGGAGCTCCAGGGAGCTGTAACATGACATGTTAGAGCTCCAACGGAGCTCTGTCATAGCATGTTGTTAGATTATGTTAGAGTTCCCTGGGGGGTCTAACATATGAAAGTCGGCGGTGCGTGGAGGGCGGTGAAGCCTTCCTCCTCATCCTCTTTCTCCTCCTCCTCCTCCCCCCCACCCTCTAGTTCTAATTCAGAAGTCACTGAGCCCCCATCCGCCCCTGATCCCCGACCGCGCCCCAGGGGGCAAGGCCGCCCCGCGAGGGCGGGGGGGGCCGCGCCCTATTCAGTTTTCACCGTGGTCGAAGACAGGGCCCCACCCCCATGTTTCACCGTGGTCGAAGACAGGGCCCCACCCCTGCGCCCCCGCCATTCAAGGGGGAAGCCTTCGTTCTCGAGGCCGAGGACAGGGCAACGGTGCGTGCGAGAGCGCGGCCGTGTTCGGACATGTTTCCTTACTATGTGCGCTTAAATGGAGGGGGGTGGGGGGCCGATGGGACGACGACGACGACGACGACGACGGCGGCGGGGGGGGCGGCTCGATGGGAGCTCTAGCGTGCTATGTTAGAGCTCCCATCGAGCTCTAACATAGCATGTTAGAGTTCACAACCCTCACATCGAAATCCAACATAACACGTTAGAGCTCCCAAGGAGCTCTTACATAGCATGTTAGAGTTCCATGGGAGCTCTAACAAGCCATGGTAGAGCTCCAAGGGATCTTTAACAGCATCCTATGCTAGAGCCCGGGGCTAACATACCATGTTAGAACTCCCTGGGAGCTCTAACATGCCATGTTAGAGCTCCCACGGAGCTCTAACATACCATGTTAGAGCCCCCAGGGAGCTCCAACATACTCGAACATGCTATGTTAGAGCTCCATTTGGGGCTCTAACAAGCCATGTTAGAGCTCCCGCGGAGCTCTAACATACCATGCTAGAGCTCCCAGTGAGCTCCCACTGAGCTCTACAATGGTATGTTAGAGCTCCGTGGGAGCTCTGACATGGATTGTTAGAGCTCCCAGGGAGCTCTAACATGGGAGCTCTACTATAGCATGTTAGAGCTCCCTGGGAGCCCTAACATACTCGAGCAGGCTATGTTAGAGCTCCCAGGGAGCTCTAACATACTGGAACCTACTCGAACATGCTATGTTCGAGCTCCGTTGGAGCTCTAACATACCATGTTAGAGCTCCCAGGAAGCTCCCACTGAGCTCTAACATGCTATGTTCAAGCTCCGTTGGAGCTCGGTATTTTAGAGCTCCCAGGGAGCCCGACCATGGGAGCTCTAATATAGCATGTTAGAGCTCCCAGTGAGCTCTAACGTACTCGACCATGCTATGTTAGAGCTCCGTTGGAGCTCTAACAAGGCATGTTAGAGCTCCCACGGAGCTCTAACATACCATGTTAGAGTTCCCAGGGAGCTCTTACATACTGGAACATTCTATGTTAGAGCTCCGTTGGAGCTCTAACATGCCATGCTAGAGCTCCCACGGATCTCTAACATACCATGTTAGAGCTCCCAGGGAGCTCTAACATACTCGAACATGCTATGTTAGAGCTCCGTGGAGCTCTAACAATCCATGTTAGAGCTCCCACGGAGCTCTAACATACCACCCAGGGAGCTCCCACTGAGCTCTAACATGCTATGTTAAAGCTCCGTTGGAGCTCGGTATTTTAGAGCTCCCAGGGAGCTCTAACATGGGAGCTCTAACATGTTAGAGCTCCCAGGGAGCTCTAACATACTGGAACATGCTATGTTAGAGCTCCGTTGGAGCTCTAACAAGCCATGTTAGAGCTCCCACGGAGCTCTAACATACCATGTTAGAGCTCCCAGGGAGCTCTAACATACTCGAACATGCTATGTTAGAGCTAACCGTTAGAGAGCTCTAACATACCATGTTAGAGCTCCCAGGGAGCTCCCACTGAGCTCCGTAACTATACCATGCTATCCCACTGTTCAAGCTCCGCCGGGGCTGGGTATTTTAGAGCTCCCAGGGAGCCCTAACATGGGAGCTCTACTAAAGCATGTTCGAGCTCCCAGGGAGCTCCAACATACTCGAACATGCTATGTTCGAGCTCCGTTGGAGCTCTAACAAGCCATGTTAGAGCTCCAACGGAGCTCTAACATACCATGTTCGAGCTACCAGGGAGCTCTAACATACTGGAACATGCTATGTTATAGCTCCGCTAGAGCTCTAACATGCAATGTTCGAATTCCCACGGAGCTCTAATATACTATTTTAGAGGTTCCAGGGAGCTCTAACAGACTCGAACATGTTATGTTAGATCTCCGCTGGAGCTCTAACAAGCCATGTTAGAGCTCCCACGGAGCTCTCACATACCATGTTAGAGCTCCCAGGGAGCTCTAGCATACTGGAACATGCTATGTTAGAGCTCCGTGGGAGCTCTAACAAGCCATGTTAGCGCTCCCGCGGAGCTCTAACACACCATGTTAGAGCTCCCAGGGAGCTCCCACGGAGCTCTAACATGATATGTTAAAGCTCCGTTGGAGCTCGGTATGTCGGAGCTCCCAGGGAGCTCTAACATGGGAGCTTCAACATAGCATGTTAGAGCTCCCAGGGAGCTCGAACATACTCGAACATGCTATGTTAGAGCTCCCAGGGAGCTCTAACATACGGAGCTCTTACATGCCATGTTAGAGCTCCCAGGGAGCTCTAACATACTGGAATATGCTATGTTAGAGCTCCGTTGGAGCTCTAACATGCCATGTTAGAGCTCCCACGGAGCTCTACCATACCATGTTAGAGCTCCCAGGGAGCTCTAACATACCATGTTAGAGCTCCCAGGGAGCTCCCACTGAGCTCTAACATGCTATGTTAAAGCTCCGTTGGAGCTCTGTATTTTAGAGCTCCCAGGGAGCTCTAACATGGGAGCTCTAACCTACCCGCCGCCGCCGCCGCCGCCTCAGAGCTCCCACGGAGCTCTAACATGCGATGTTAGAGCTCCGTGGGAGCTCTAACATAATCTAACATACGATGTTAGAGCTCCATTGGAGCTCTAACATACGATCGGATTCTCGGGCCCTGGCTGTCGACTCCCGTCGGGGGGGCCGAGTGGTCGAGGGGCCTCCCGACGGAGGGCCCTCGCAGATGAGTCATCGTGCGGCGCCCCCCGACGGTCCGACGGTCTCCCCCGTGGCCGGTGGCCCATGGCCCGTGACCCGTCGTCGTCGTCACCGTCCGTCGGCGTCGCTGCCTCAGCTTCAGCCGTCTGCAGTGCGAAGGTCCAGTGTTTCGGGTGTGCTCCTCCTCAGCCTGAGCAGGCGACCCCCCCCCCGCCTCGGACTCAGGCGTCGACGCGGCGTCGACGCTCGCCGCGATGGCCGCGATGGCAGGATCTGGGCCGTCGACGACGATTCACATCCAGCCCCAGCTTCGTGTGACCATCAATGGAGATGGAGTCGTGGTGGGCGGTGCGACCATCAACAATGGAGATGGAGTCGTGGTGGGCGGCGGCGGCGACGACCAGCGCGCCCCGGGGGCCGCCGCCGTGTTCCAGCGTGCGGTTCATGTGCCAGCTGCTGGTGGTGGTGGCGCTGCGGCCGCAGGCCCTGCGGGCGCCGCTGCAGCTCGGGGTGGCGCAGGGGCCGCACTCCCACTCCCACCCCCAGCACTTCCTGTCGCTGCCGCTGGGCAGCCTCCTCCTGTCGCTGCGCAGCCTGGGCAGCCTGGGCTGCCTCCGCCGGCACCAGCGGGGCAAGCCTTGGAGGTGCCCGAGGGGTCTGAGGCCAACGAATTCGGCTGGCCAGCCACTGCGCCGTGGATCGCACCGCACTTCCGCCGGATCTTGCCCCTCGCGGCTGGCGCGCTCGGGTACCACAGCAGCCGCGTGATGGCCCGCTACCGCAGCGTTGACATCTGCACCGTATGCGGCGGCTTCTCTGAGCGTGTATGTTCCAGGAAGCTCTGCGCGCCCTGTTCAGGGATCCGCAGTGATCACTCTGGCAGGCGCAACCTTCTTCACATGCGCGTCGGCCACCACCCCAAAACTAACCGCGATTCTGCGGGCTGCTAGCGTGGTGAGGGCCCGCCACGCGCCGCGCGTTGGAGTAGATGGGGGGAGGGGGGGGGGGGATGGGGGCGAGGCGATCTGATCAGAGATTTTGACGACCGCGACGACGACGCGACGACGACCCGACCCGACTCGCCCTTAATCCTTAGGCCTCATCTGCATTCTGTGCCATGCAGGACGCCGCCCCCGCGGCTGCTTCCCGCGGTCCGTCGGCCCGATGCCACGCGCGCGCTCCATGCGAGGCCGTGCGAGCTGCAGCATGCGCGCCGTCTCATCCCCCGTCCCGCAGCGCCCCCCCCCCCCCCCCCCCACGCTGGCACCGCTGGACGTTTGCGCAAGTGTCGGGCTTATGCCGATCGGATCAACGCCCCATGGCTCCAGGGCCCCCCAGGGCTTCCCCCCCCCGACTACATGAACTATCCGACGCTGTTCGCAGCGAGGGCGGGGGGGGGGGGTGCGACCCTTTGTTTGTATGATTACAACAAGGCCTTTTTGATGGATTTCCTTGTGATTGGAACGCTATGTATCATCATAGGTTCTTCCTGGGCGCGCGCGCATATGGGTGCCCCTGCTTTTCTTGTCGTAGAAGAAGACTCTGGCATCGATGCCTCTCTTCTTCACTCATCTTCCTCCTCCTCCCCTTCCTTTCAATCGCAGTGCATCGCATTGCACTGCATTGCATTGCATGGCAATCGTATTCCATTGCGTTGCACTCGCACGGCATTGCAATCACATTGCATTGCTTTGAGGGAGGGAGAAGGGAGGGAGGATGGGAGACACGGACGGAAGCTGAGGAGGGAAGGAGGAAGGAGGAGGGGGGGAGGACGGGGAGGAGGGAGGGCGAGGCAGGGAGGAAGACGGCGAGAACGGACGGAGGAGAGGAGGGAGGAGGATGGGGAGGAGGCAGGGACGAACGCCGCACACTTCCACAAATATGACATTTGGAAGGGGGAAACGCTCGCAAATTTTCAAAAATGACTTTTTTTGTTGTTTCCGTAGCATGCTTGCGGAACGCGGTACATTTCTCGCAATCCGCGAAAATCAAGATTTTCCAAATGTCATTTTCATGATGACGTTGTGCATTTTTACTATCGGTGTCGATCTCGGAATTCTGAGGAGACGTTTTTTCGGGTGCCTTGCGGGTGCCTTCGGGTGCCTTGCGGGTGCCTTGCGGGTGCCCTTCGGGTGCTCTTCGGCTGTCTTCGGGTGCTCTTCGGTACCCTGCAAGGGGCTCGGGAGAAGCTGAGGAGGGAAGGAGGAAGGAGGAGGGGGGGAGGACGGGGGGGAGGGAGGGCGAGGCAGGGGGGAAGACGGCGAGGACGGACGGAGGAGAGGAGGGAGGAGGACGGGGAGGGGGCAGGGACGACGCCGCACACTTCCACAAATATGACATTTGGAAGGGGGAAACGCTCGCAAATTTTTAAAATGACTTTTTTGTTGTTTCCGTAGCATGCTTGCGGAACGCGGTGCATTTCTCGCAATCTGCGAAAATCAAGATTTTCCAAATGTCATTTTCATTATGACGTTGTGCATTTTTACTATCGGTGTCGATCTCGGAATTCTGAGGAGATGGTTTTTCGGGTGCCTTGCGGGTGCCTTCCGGGTGCCTTGCGGGTGCCTTGCGGGTGCCCTTCGGGTGCTCTTCGGTTGTCTTCGGGCGCTTTTCGGTACCCTGCAAGGGGCTCGGGAGGGGGCGGGAACGGAACCCAGGAACCCAGGAGGGACCCAGGAGGGACCCAGGAGGAACCCTGGAACCCAGAAGGAACCCAGGAGGAACCCAGGAACCCAAGAGGAACCCAGGAACCCAGGACCCAGGAACCCAGGAGGAACCCAGGAACCCAGGAGGAACCCAGGAGGAACCCAGGAACCCAAGAGGAACCCAGGAACCCAGGAACCCAGGAGGAACCCAGGAACCCAGGAGGAACCCAGGAACCCAGGAGGAACCCAGGAACCCAGGAGGAACCCAGGAACCCAGGAGGAACCCACTCCCTCCTCCATCCACGGCCGTTTTGTCTCAAGCGCGACTCGTGGTCCACGCTCCTGGTGTTAGCTCTAGCGGTTCTCCAGCCCGTGGCGCCACTGCGCCTCCTCCGCTTGCTGAGATGTCGGCGTACGACGACAGCAACGTTGCCGACTGGCTGCTGGCGTTCAAGATCCAGAACGGTTTCCTGGAGGAGGTGAAGAACAACGATATGCGGGAGACTCGCTCAGACCCAGGCGATCTGTTCTACCCCGAACCTTCGCTTCACGGCCACACCGCGGGGCAGACGGTCTATTGGGCCACCAGGGACGCCGCCTACGGCATGAAAGGCACCGTCGTCCGTGGGAGCAGCCGCTTCAACGAGGCTTCGTTGTTGGTATCGTTCAAGGGCGAGAACTACCACGTCAAGCTGGACGCCTTGTCCACGCGCCGCCAAGTGAGAGGCCCCTTTCGGGGGGGTCGGGCGGCCGGCTCGCCAGTCGCGGAGGCCAGCGATGGCGGGGAAGTTTCCTCGCCGCGGCTCCACGGCTACGCCGTCGGGACAACTGCATTCTGGAACGTCAAGAAGCGCCAGCTGCTTGGGCCCCGGAAAGGTGATTCCATGCACGGCATGAAGGGCGTAGTCGTCGGCGAGAGCGACGAGTTCACGGAACCGCCCCTGCTCGTGGCGTTCAAAGGCAGGGACTTCCACGTCAAAGTAAACGCCATATCCAGAAGGCGCCCAAAGAAAAGCCCCCGTGCGACGTCACCCTTCGAAGTTGCCGACGCCAGCAATACTGCAACCGCTGACTGGTACGAGGAGAGCGACGACGCCTCGCCGCAGGTTGTCGGCGTCGGTGACGCACCCAGTGCTGCTCAAAGAGGGCGACGTGCGGCGGCGGGCACTGGGCTGCCTCACATCACGATCGGCACGCGGCTGCTCTTCGTGGCACTGCTCGACGCTGTATGTGGGCCCATTAGCATGCGCAAGGCGCCGTTCGCAAATGTATGTCTGAAAAAGAGCTTACGAAACCTTGGATACAAAGTTGCGATTGATGAGGACGGGCCCTACCATGCTCTGCGCGACGGCAACCGCTTCCTCGAGCCGTTCGGGAAGGCATTAAAGTACGTCCAAGGTCCCCGCCCCGATGCGTTCCCAATGAAGTACGTGGTGCACGTACACGGCTATCATTTCATAGCCGTGAAAACGTTCGAGGATGGGTATGATGTTATCGACGACAAGGAGTTGCTCCAGTTTGACGAGAATATTGGCGCCCTCGTTGAAGCATTGGGACCTGATGCGACCTGGTATGCCGTCACCGACGCCTCCGAGGTTTCCGAAGGCACAGACGAGTCGGAGCCACATCCACGGGATTCGGGGGGGAGTTCTCGTTGCTCCAGCGACGCGGGCCTGTGGCCCAACGGTGCCGCGAGTGCTTCTGATCGCACGGAAGAATCGGTAACGGAAGGGATGATGTTCGATCAGCAGGCGTTTGGCGCTTATTTGCGGCGTCTCGACGACGAGGGCGATGCGTCCGACGCTGACCAGAGTTCGTCTGCTCCGGATGACGCTGACTCAGAGTCCACCGACGCCCCAGTGCTTTCCGATGGCACAGAGAGGTCGGATGCCGATTCACTGGGCGACCCGCATCGGGGGGAGCCGCAACTGCGGCATCCGCGGCCCGTCCGTTGCGGCGATCTGGAAGACGTCGACAGATGGGGCGGCATGGACTCAGGGGAATTGTATCCCGACGACGCCAGGCGACGCATTCTGGAAAAATGGGAGCCTGCGAAGTACAGGCGCCTTCAGGGATTACCAGGGCCAGCATTGCAGGCGGAAGTCGAGCCCGACGGGGGCGACGTGAGAGAAGCAGCGAAGAGAATCGTCGCCAAAACAGACGAACTGCTACAAGCATGGGACCCCCAGCCCGCTGGCGCCGAATCTTACTGCATGAGACTTCTGACTATGTGCGCCACGGAGACATCGCATTGGAACGCGAACAACGACCTCCCCGTCACCCGCATCGCCGCCCTGATCTTGTCCGACGTCGTCGCCCACACGGACGGCGGCGTTTACATTTACAAGCAGGGCTCGTTCGGTCGGTCCGAGGAGATCCCGACGACTCATATGTACAGAGTCGAATCGGTCCTTTCAATGACACAAATGATGCTCGTAAAACTCATGAAGGCAAACGCCTTGCGCAACGTTGATACCGTGTTCCAGTTTTTAGAGAGCGACGTGGGGACTTGGGCGTTTGGGGACCCCGTATGCTCCATCGATTTACAAGGCAAGAAAGATGGCGTGGCTGCGTGGGCGCACGACGCGTGCAAGGGGCTCAGAGAAATCGTCGGCAGATTTACAGGCAAGATGCAGTCTGAGAGGCTCGTTGAGCTGCTCGGTTCCTGGACCCACGTGCCCAAGCCAGAGGCGCCGTTCGTTTCGGTTGCTTTCGAGGATTGCGCCATCAAGATCGACGACGGCGCCTCGAGCGCTGCCGAGAGGATCGCCCAGATTCCGAAGAAGAGAGAAAACCTATGTTACTTCGGCATCCCAATACAGATTGTCCCCGCCCCACCGCAAAGCGTCGTTGAACGGCTAGCGCTCTTCCTGGCAACTTCTTTTGCGGGCAACGAGGCAGGCCGCGAGATGGATCTCGCCATGGAGGCGCTTGCGTGGATGGGGCTCCCAACTCCTCCTGTCGTGGTCATGATGACGGGAAACGGGGGCAATTCGAAGTCGGCGAGAACAGCGTTGCGGAACAGCGTGTTCGGCGGGCATCACGCCGTCTTGGCAGCTGGCGTCTTCCAGGAACCGCAGGAGTTCAGGAAGCAGGGCGGGCAGTTCGCGTTCGCCAAGTGTCTCACCGTCCAAGAATGCGCGGCTGGCATTGCTTTATTAGAAGAGATCTGGAAAAAAGTTCGCATCCGGGGAATTTATGGCGTGCAGGCCTCTGTTCGGCAAAACCACGCAATACTATAGATGGTTGACGTGCGCCAAGTTCTGGGAGACGAACAGACAATTCCCACGTATTAACGGCGATTATAAAAGATTTCATGAGCTCCGCTCCATTTGGCGGCGTTTGAGGGTCGTGCTATTGAAATCTGCATTCACTAGCAACCCTGGCTCGATCGACGTCGACGAGGCTGTGTTTCGTGAAGATGCAGACTTGATGGCGTTTTTGGAGGGCGACCAGACCCGCCTCGCTTACATCAAGTTCTTCCTGTGGCCGTTCATTCAGGAATACACTGCCAGCCGATGCCGCCAGGTGCTCTTGGACCCAGATCAGTCGATTGTCGAAGAAACCCGAAGGGTCGTCGCTCAGATGGCAAACGGCGGCCTCGAGGTACCAGCTGAGTTCATCACAGAGGCCGAAGACAGGGCGCAACTTGATGCAGCCAGAGGGATCGTCGAAGCTGCTCATAGAGATGCAGCGGGCAAGGCGGCGCTGAAGCTGTACCAAGTCAACGCGACGTGCAAGTCCGTGCCTGGCGCGTACAGGCCTGGGACCAAGGGAAAAGCGACCCGACTTGACAATCTCATGGGCGCCATCGATCGGTGGCCTCACCTGGTAGATGTAAACGAAGACACGAAGGATCGGGTTCATCGAAGCGATGGAATGATATAGTCTTGAGCGTCACCTCATGGGGCACTGGGCGAAGGGGCGAGGGCGCACGGGTTTGCAAGCGACGGGGCCATCGGGGCTGTGGCGGAAGCACGGCGGGAGGGCAGCGGAAGCTCGCGGAAGCGTGAGGGGGTCGATTCGGCTCCCTACCCCTGGGGTGTTGCAGCCTTGTGCGTACGGTGGTGTAGGATGCGCGCAACGTGCTCGCGCGTGCGTGCGTGTGTGAGTGCGTGCGAGCGCGCGCGCGCGAGTGCGCGCGTGCGCGCGCGCGTCCCGGGGGGGGGGCGCCCGCAGGAGCTACGGTTCCTGAATATCAATTACGCGAAGTTCTCCGAGATCATGGGCAAGTACGACGACGGCGCGTTCGGGGGCGGCTTTCCGAATTGGCAATCTGCGTGGGCGTGCAAGAGCATATTCCCGCTGCTGGCGTCCGTCGAGCCAGAGCCAGCAGATAACAGAGTTGTGGCGGGGGAATCAGTTTGTGTCATCGAAGTGGATGAATGGATCAACGTGGCCCGCCTCGAGGAAGCCGCGGGCGCGGGGGCCGTGTCAACCAAGGTCGCGCAGGTCAAGCAGCTTCTCGAGGCCTACCGCCTTCGCGGCAGCAGGCGCGGCGATTGGGGGGTGCTCAAGGTCGCCTACCACCGCAAGCATGGAATACCTGGCAGGTGGTACGCGGCAGGCCCTGCCATGCAATCTTTTTTGAGCAGAGGCGCCAAGAGCATCGCCATGACCACGGAGATCGGGGCTTCGGCGGGCGGCGACATGATATTCGTTGACGTAGATATAAATAACTGCTTTTGCACCATTCTCGTCAACCTCCTGAGAGAAGCCGTTTCCGACATGGAGGATTTCCGGATACTCGTTAGTTTCAGCGAAAACTACAAACAGTGGCGGGCGTTCATGATGGAATATTTCGACATGCCCCCGAAGGCTGCCAAAAAAAAACTTAATTCGGTTGGTTCACTTGGGGAAGCCATCGCACGACATTCCTTTCTTGTGGAACTTGTCAGTGCAAATCCACGCAGCCGTGGACATCGTTCTGGGCATGGACCGTTTTGGGTACTTGGCGTCCCACTTCTCGGAGAGGCCGAATCCGACCGACAAGTTCGACAGGCTCGGCGGCGCGCCCATTGCTTTCTCTGCAGACCTGATGGGCAGATTGAAAGAAGAAGTAAACGCCGCAGACCTTAGTACGTGCAAGGACGGTCAGAATCGCTGGCGATGCCCGCACTGCCCCAATCGCCACTTCCAGCGTCTCGCATTCCTCGAAAATCATCACTGGCACCATCAGCAAGAACCTGTTCTTGGGGGCGCATCCGGTCGCCAGGCGATGGTGATCGAGAACATGGCGAAGATGGATCAACTACAAATCAACGTTTCCTTTTTGACGGGTGCCAGGCAGCATGGCGGCGAAGGCTACTTAGGACGCAGCGCCCAGCTTCTCCGTGATTTCGTTGGGGTCGACAATTTGCGGAATGCGAACGATGTCCGTGCTCGCGTCATCCTCGACGTTCGCGGCCCCCGCTTTGCTGTCGACGACCAGGGCATCAGGATTACCCGCAACTACCGCGTCACTCCCGAGTTTCTGCTCCTTGTGGTGTCCTTCAACGATAGTCGCACGCAGAGCAAGTACTTGCGAATTCGGGACCGCATCAGTGAGCACTACATATCGCACGGTAGCGAACTGAGCTTCGCGGTGCCTACCATGAATACAGTGTGGGAGCAAATTTACAAGGCTGGGGTTCAGATCTCTGCGGCATATAAAAAGAAGTGCGTCGACGAGTTGAGCTTCCGCGTGATGTCTTTCGATTCATCATATAAATACACGCTAGCTGTGGTCGGGCAGACAAGCCACGGAAAGAAGAAGGACGATTCCGATCGTTCTGAGTTCCACTGCGTACACGTGATGATCGCGGACGGCGCGCCAGCATCTTGCAAGCCAGGGTACAGCGAAGGAGTTCCAGAACTTTCAGATTTCATCAAGGCAAACGCAACGCTTGCGCAAAGGCGCCAAGCGGAGATTATCCTTTTTGATACACCGGAGAAGTGGGACATGCAGAAGGCGCAGAAACTCTTTCCGAACCTAAAATGCGTCGGCGGTGACCCTCTACACGCGTGGATGGACTTAGTGAAGTTCATCAAGGAGGGTGACCAGCTGAGCAGGGACTTCAAGCAAATCGTTCTGAAGTTCAATGGGAGACCTGCGCCGAGTCTGAAGGCGAAGCGCTACTTCGACGGGAGCCAGCCCAGGGGTCGGGCGCACGTGGATTTCAAACCGTGCCCCTCGGATCTTCGCAAGGCGTATGAACGTTTGCAGACAACGGCTTACCAGGAAAAGGCTTACCTGAACCACAAACAGTATTGCCTTGACATCATGGCAGCGATGAGCCAGAACGAGAGGTCGTGCCAGAGACCACTCACAGGCCGCAATGCCCAGTCGACGGTCAGCGATCTCCTCTCCAGGTACATGGCGCCCGCAAAGTATTTGCACTACCAGAACATATCCGTGTACAGAATGAGAACGGGGCTGCCGTGCCAATACGGGACAACTCTTAATGAAGCAGTCATGTTCCAGCTGAAGGCGTACAACGCCAATGTTTTCGCATCGACTCGCCAGCGGTGTGAGTTCACGTTGGACTTGTTCACCTTCGGGAAGGTTGTGTCACTGCACATGAAAAGAAGAGCGCCTGAAGGGATGTCCAAACTTTCCCCCGTGTCTTGTCATGCCCATGCGATGGCCCTCCTGAGGCGACAGCTCGAGTTGGGACATGTGAAGGCTCCGAGCTCGAAATGTGTAGAGGAGTGGCAGGATCCCCAGGTTGTGACAAAGGGGAGCAAACGCAAGCGCAGGAGCGCCAGCGCGCCAGCCAAGCGCCAAAGGCGCTAGCTGCATGCCAACTGCGTAGACATCATTTCCCATCCTTGCACACCTCTGCTCCTTCACTGCATTCTGTCAGTTTGAATTGCTGCCCCACGGAAAACATAAGCCACCTGAACTTAATTTGGCGAATCGAAATGGCCTTCGGCAGTTCCGTGGCCCCCTCGCATTCTGTGGAAATCTGGATCTGGAATCTACCGAATTACATTTGAGTTAAATATATTAAAAATTGGAAACATTCGGGATTAGGATCTGCCCGATAAGCGTTTATTTTGAATTAGAATGTTATTAGATATCAGATTTGGGTTTCATGTCCAGGGCCCTCCGAGCGGCCCAGGGGCCCTCCGCTCGGCGACGTGGGGGAGGTAGGAACATAGGAAAAACACATTGGAATAAAAGGAAAACTTGTGTTTTCTAATGGAAAATGGGAAAACTCAAAAAAAAAAAAAAAAAAAAAAAAAGCGAAAGTCACATGTTTCGTGGGTTTTTCTTATTTTTCTTTGTGAAAGCACAGGTGTTTCATTTTTTCATGTTTTTTTCATATTTTCCTCCTCCTCCCCCCGAAGGCCCCGGCCCTCCGAGCTGCCCAAGGGCCCTCCGCGCAGCAGAGCGGAGGAGGAGGAAAATAGGAAAACAGGAAAAACAATTAAAAACTTGTGCTTTCACAAAGAAAAATATGAAAAAAAAAACTATAAAAAAAGCGACAGTCACAGGTTTCGTGGCTTTTCCTTATTTTTCTTTGTGAAAACACAGGTTTTTCATTGTTTTTCATGTTTTTCATATTTTCCTACTCCTCCCTCCGAGGGCCCTGGCCCTCCGAGCTGCCCAGGGGCCCTCCGCGCAGCAGAGCGGAGGAGGAGGAAAATAGGAAAAACATTGAAAACAATGAAAAACCTGTGTTTTCACATAGAAAAATAGGAAAAACTAAAAAAAGAGCGACAGTCACAGGTTTCGCTGCTTTTCCCTATTTTTCTCTGTGAAAACACAGGTTTTTCATTGTTTTTCATGTTTTTCATATTTTCCTCCTCCTCCCCCCGAGGGCCCTGGCCCTCCGAGCTGCCCAGGGGCCCTCCGCGCAGCAGAGCGGAGGACGAGGAAAATAGGAAAAACATGAAAAACAATGAAAAACGTGTTTTCACAAAGAAAAATAGGAAAAACTAAAAAGAGAACGACAGTCACAGGTTTCGCTGCTTTTTCCTATTTTTCTCTGTGAAGACACAGGTTTTTCATTGTTTTTCATGTTTTTCATATTTTCCTGGCATGCTTCCTCGGCCCCCCCTCCCTCCTCCTCCCTCCCTTCCTCTCTATCTTTCTTTCTCCACTGCAGATTCAATCGGATTGCAATAAGAAAGCAGTGCGAACATAATAAGATTACATTCGAGATGCCCCCCTCCCCCCCTCCCGCCTCACGCGCCATCCTTCTCCAGAAAGATTGTATAATATCCCATCATGAATATCAATGTTTGCAGGGCAAAAAAGCGGCGGTTGTAATCGCACAAACAAAGGGTCCTACGGGGGGGGGAGGGGGGGGGCGCGCTGTAGCTGTTCTCTGTTCTATCGGCTAGCGCAGTCAGTCGAAACCTTCGGCCCGGCAACGAGTCTCGAAAGAATAACAGATTTATGGGTTTCTGGATCTACTAGGATTCAAAAAATGAGTGCATTGAAGATTGGGATCTCCTCTTGACGCCCTGAGGGGCGAGGAGTTTCTGGCAATCTCTCTTGAGGCCCTGTGGGGAGATAGAACTTCTGGGATGGTGCCGGTGGGGTCTTGCAAAATCTCTGGGCCCACCCATCAAGAGCTGGTAGGCCATCTGGGGAGAGCTCGACAGGCTCTTGGCGCCCTCGCTCGCTGATAATGAATTAATCTTCGCATTGCTTCGAGGGAATGGGCGACTTCCGACATCCGTGAGTTCGTCTAGAATTGGTTGCGGCGATTTTCGCCATGCTTCCTATCCGCCCCCTGGACGTTCCATCGGCTACAACGGCCCCTGTTCTTCCATCATTGCCCAATTCCATTCCCACCACGGCTCCAGCCCGACCTGCAACAGGCGCGCGAGGTGGAACGGCCAGCCCGCAGCTGAACCAGCCCGCCTGAGCGCGATGAGCGGCTTCGCGGCGCAGCCGTTCAAGGACTTCTGGGCCGACAAGGTTTCCCCCCTCATCGAGACTGACCTTAAACGGCTTCTCAAGACCATTCCGAAGCGCGTCGCCGAGAGGGCCGAGAAGCCGAAGAGGGAGAAGCCAGACAAGTCGCAGGAGGACCAGTCGAAGAAGATCTCGAAGAAGGACAGCAAGGAGAGAACTCCATTGCAGGATAAGCTTGCCAGGATCATCGAAGAGTGTAACGAGAAGGGCGAGCGCAGGAATGCCTATCTGAACCTGGCGTATACGGCGCCCATCGATAACAGTTTCCTGGAGGAGAATATCACGGTGGGCAAGGTGGATAACGTGGCTGCGGACATGTTCATGCGGAACGCGCCGACGGACGACGCGGCTGAAACAGCGAACGACTCTCTTGAGGGCGCTGGCGACGTCGAGTGCACAGCCCAGGGTATCCCACAGCGGCGCATGTGGAGACGCTAAGCCAGGTCAAGGGTGGCAGGCGCTGGAACATCCCGAAGCAGGTCGAGAAAGGGTTCGAGATCCCCATCATGATTACCAACGTGAACCAGACCGCTGTGCCCGAGATCGGCAAGTTCAAGCGTTTGGGCAGTGACGTCGTGGTCAGCGCTGTCTGGCTGGCCTACTACTGGGCGAAAGAGGAAGGCCACAGGCAGGCCGTAGAAGCGGTGGAGGACTTGATTCTGGATTGGCCCTTCGATTTCGTGCTGATCCTGGGGCGCGCGGCTGAGGAGGTCGAGGAGAACGAGTTCAAGTGGTCTGTCAACCAGAGAGCCCGCCACGAGCGCCTGCGCGAATTCCTCGGGGTCGAGACCCAGAACCTCATGCGCATCGCGGCACGTGCGGCGGACATCTTGAAGAGCGGCGGGCCAGGTGGCGGGAACCCCTCGGCAGAGAAGGCGCAGGCGTGGTTGGAGAAAAACATAAAGTGGGGACTTATGCACTGCCCCAGCCTGGGGACCGTCAAGACGCACATGATCAACTGGCTCGCTCTCGAAAAGTGCCCGGGGGCATTGCTGCTTTTGGATGCCGCCGTGAACCGTTGGGGGCGAGACAATCTGCTGGACAGGCCCACGCAGCTTGGGACGATCATCGCGAAGACGGACGCTACCTCGCTGGGGCACGTCTTGGAAAGCCTGTACACGCGGATGTGGCGGAGGAGCGTGAAGGACCCGTACAGCGCCTCCACCATCGGCCAGGCAGTGGGCGAGATCTTGTGGGCGAAGAAGTACGCGGCGAACTTTCAGCACTGAAACAACAGACACACAGGAGAACGCCGCCGAGAGAAAAGTCATGGTCATGGCGAGGCAATGCCTCGAGTCGCCGCTCAAGTTCTCCGAGGAGACTGAGGGGCCTGACAAGGGCCCGACCTGGGCGCAGTCACTGCCGACCGAGGCGCTGCGCCTGGCGATGAGACACTTCCTCGAAATAGGCCAGGAATTCTACAAGCAGGAGATCTCTGGCGCCCTCACCCAGCCGCACGCCGAGCGCTACAACATGGACAAGTTCCAAAGGAGCGTGCGAGTGAACAAGAGGTTCTTCGGGAAGTTCCAGATCGCGCACGACTCCCTCGTGGGAAACCCCCAGGAACCGTCAGAGGAAAAGCCTGCAGACAGCGACGCGGTCGGCGCTGCAACAGCGGGCGGCGCTGGAACAGCGGAGGCGGCCTCCGAGGACAAGAAGAAGATCGACGTCTCCCCGAGCGGCGTGAATAACTTCAAGGCGCTGTGCGAGCAGCAGTGCTCTACCGTGCTGGATACGCGGGTCGTCATGATCACGGCGGAGGGCAGCGCCATGGATATCAACGCTTCGATTACTAAGACACGCCTATACCAGAACCTCACAGAGAATGCATCAGTGATGGGCTTCTACGATGTCAAGAAAGCGAAGTTGCGCTGCGTCTTCGAGGGGCAAGGCCTCGCGCACCGCGAGCCCGCGCTGGACGAGTTGGATTTCACACGCTACCTGAAGTCCCTGGAACCGCTGATGGTCGGTGGACGGGACGTGCTGTGGGTGCTGACGGGCCGCGCGCAGTCGAACCTCCCGAAGATCCATGAGATCCTCGCCGCAAACAAGTTCCGCACGGTCACATACCACCTAGCCTACAACACGAAGCAGATGCAGCAGTGCGGCCACTTCCAGAGGCAGCGAGGCCTGGCGAACTCGCGCTCGCACGAGGTCATGTTGCTCTGCTACCAGGGGAGGAAGCCGAAGCAAATGGCCAAGATCAGGCAGTTTCTGGACGCGGGCCGCCCCCTCTTCAACGAAGCGATGAGGAACGTGCTTGTCCTGCCGCAGAAGAGCCACGCTCTCGTGCCCAAGCAGGTTCGGGAGACCAGCTTGGCCAGCATGGTCGGCCAGTGCGTCGCCGAGGTGGAGGCCGAGGAGCGAGAGAAGCCGGGGTACTGCCACCCTCTCCAGGAGGACGAGGGCGCTGATTGTGGCGCCGGGGCGCGCGACGAAGCTGCAACAGCCGTCCGCCCCGAGAAGGCCCTCGTGACTGCGGCCGTGAAGAAGCGGAAACTCTACCGCCAGCTCACGGGAACGGAGGTGCCGTGGTTCCCGCACGACAACGACATCGAGCTCCTCAAGGAGCTCTGCCACGAGGCGGGGAAGCCCAGGTGGGTGCACTTCGGCACGCCTGCGGGCGGCGCAGGCATGCGCGGCTGCATCGAGAGCGGGCGCAGCGTGTTGGCCTTGACTTTCGACGACCACCACGCGAAGGTGCTCGAGCCGTTTCTCGTGGAGCGCGCCGTCGAGGCCATGCTCGGGAGCAGCGCCATGGTGTTCGTGAGCGAGGACCTGCTTGCACGCTCTGCGCAGTTGCGCCTGGCAAAGGAGGACCCGAAGGAGGACCCGGATGATGGGAAGAAGGACGACAGGGCAAGAAGGAGGACAAGAAGAAGGACAAGAAGGATAATAAGAAGAATGACAGGAAGGATGAAAAGAAGAAGGGTGAGAAGGGTAAGAAGCGCGACGCCGACGCGTCTTCGACTTCAGACTCCTCGTCCTCAGACGACTCCTCGGCCTCGAAGAAGAAGAAGCCGAAGACAGGCTGAAACAGAGCACAGGCTTGAGCACAGGCTGCAACAGAATTCGACAGCTCCGACGCAGGAGCCAGCCCGCGCGCTCCTGTTCCCGTGGAGCTGCCACTTGTTTGATTTTGGACTGCAACAGTCGCGCGCTGGCGGCGTCGCCTCCGTTCTCGCAATGGGACGCGCGCCACATTCTGGCCTGTGCAGTGCACGGCACCTTGCGTACATATAGGAACATAGTCCTCCGTCATCCCTTCGTCGCCATCCGTCGCATTTGGCCCGCGGCGCCGGCAAGGCGCAGAGTCAGGGTGCTTACCTTTTCCAAAGGGTACCCTTGCATCCTACGCTTTCCGTTCCGAAGCTGGGGAGCTGGATAAACAACCGATGCCATGCCGCCAAGGCCCCTGCATCCTTACGGCGCTCTGCGGGGGCGGGCCAGGATGGGGGCGCAGCAGGGCGGGGAAGACGCGGGAAGCAACGCTCCGAGGAGCGGCCGCAGGGGGGGGAGGAAGACGGAGGAGGGGCCCGCAGGCGGCTCGCTGAAACTTAGCGGGCCCGCAGGGACGACACTGCCGTCAGCGGGCCTCCGCGGCGATGGCTGCCTCGGGCGGCAGCGGTCGCGACAGGAACAAGGTTCTCCTCTATAAGTGGGGCTGTTACCTGCAGGGTGACGGGTCGAACAGCGACAAGATCAACAAGAAGCTGAGGGAGACCTGCAGCAATAGCAAGGCCAGGGTGGCAAAAGGGGCCCCGACCGCAAAAGTGACGCTGGAGAAGGTAACGAAGAACAAATGTGCGTTGACGTGGCCAAAGCCAGTTTCGTATGACACCTGCACGCGGCCCCTCAAGATTGCGCTGGGCGCCAACTGGAAAGACTATGTGAGCAAGCCTGCGGGGGTGCCAGGGTGCGCGAAATGGGCTGGAACAGCTAGCGCTGCAGAAGATGAGCCAGCTGTCGCCGAGGGCCACGGTGTCGCAGGAGAAACCCTAGAGGACGCGCTGGGGAAGGTGCTCGTTCCCGCCGCGGACGGGGTATCGGAGCCTACGCCGCCGGCAGCTGCTCGTCGCGGGTCTGCTGGTCCGAGAGCGGTGTCCCACGACGAGGGTCGTGTGAATCTACTTGCACTGAAGCTCGACGCGGTCGGGCACGCGTACCACAACAAACAGAAGAGCAAGTGCGAGGACCTGCCGCTCGAGTACGACGTGCAGTGGGAAGGGGGGGAGCTCGGTCAGGGCTCTTTCGGCAAGGTCTACTTGGGCACGCGACGGGGCGACAAGACTGGCCTTGCGATCAAGATGCTGCGGGGCGACCCCAGCGATGCGCAGAAGGGGTTCAATACGGATGCCGTCGGAGGGGCTCTGGATGAGGTCATGCGCCACGGTGCTGCGGGCACGCACCCGCGTCTCTTTCGCTTACTCGACGTGGGCCTTTTCAGGGGGTTGTGCCCAGGAACTGCAACATCCCCGAAGAAAGCACACCGAGAACTGCAACAGTCAGTACCAAGGATAGATTGGAAATGGACGGAGCACATCGGCCTCGTGCACGAGTTGTTCGAGATAGATGTCCGCCAATTCGTCAAGAAGTCCTCCTTCACGCAGACAGGGATGCGCCACGTCCTGAACAGCGTTCTCGAAGGGCCCCAGTACATGCACGACAGGGGCCTCATTCACTGCGACATCAAGCCCGCAAACATCCTGATGCGAGGATCGCCGCAGACGCGCGGCTGCTTCGAGAAGCAGGCACTTGTATCACGTGAGCTTGGCGAATGGGATCCCGTCGCGCCGCGCCCAAAGAGCAAGCTGCAGTTCGACTGGGAGATCCCGAGTTCCTTCGAGGCGCTCGTCGTCGACGTCGTCGTCGCCGTCGTCGTCGTCGTCCTCCTCCTCCTTGCCCTCCTCGTCCTCGTCGTCCTCGTCGTCCTCGTCGTCCTTGTCGTCCTCGTCGTCCTCGTCGTCGTCCTCCTCGTCGTCGTCGTCGTCCTCGTCGTCCTCGTCATCCTCGTCATCCTCGTCGTCCTCGTCGTCGTCCTCCTCGCCCTCGTCGTCGTCGTCCTCGTCGTCCTCGTCATCGTCGTCATCCTCGTCATCCTCGTCGTCGTCGTCATCCTCGTCATCATCGTCGTTCCTTCGACTAAGATCCCGAGTTGTCAGGGCTCACATGGAGCTCTAACATAGTATGTTAGAGCTCCCAGGGAGCTCTAACATGCTATGTTAGAGCTCCCATGGAGCTCTAACATGCCATGTTAGAGGTCCATGGGAGCTCCAACCTAGCATGTCAGATTTCCCCAGGGAGCTCTAACATAGCATGTGAGAGCTCCGATTGAGCTCTAAAATAGCGTGTTAGAGCTCCCATGGAGCTCTAACATAGCATGTTAGAGCTCCGGCGACGCCCTCATAGGCGAGGTCAGAGCTCAGTTTATCTCACTAGCCTTCACGTTAGGTCTCACACCGAGTTCTAACAAGGGAGGTTCCACCCTTCCCCCGAGATGCCGTCGTCGCGCCCTCTATCCCGCCCTTCCCTCCAGGGGGAAGTCAGTCGCCGTCGCCCCCCTCTCCTCCATCCGCCCCTCTCCGCAGGTGGTGCTCGCCGACCTCGGCTGTGTGGAGATGGCGGATCCCCACGGCAGGTTGAGGAAGAAACTGCGCTACAGCCCGACCTGCGATGACCTCGGAGTATGCGCGCCCGCTTACAGAGCGGTAGACGTTTTTCTTTGGGAACCAGCGCTACTCAGAGGACCTGGACACGTGGTCCATCGGGTGCCTGATGGCGGAGTTGTACACGCGCAAGGTGTTGTTCCAACCAGAGCTTTGCGGCGCGCTCGGGCATCCTCCAGGGGGGCACCCGAAAGACTTCGTGGTTTTCTGCAGGGAGGTCTTGGGGGTCCCAGGCAAGGTGCCAGGGTCGGGAGACTTTTGCAATTACGAGGACCAGGAACCCGCCCCGTGGCTGGACAACCTGCCTTTCTTTGAGAAGTGGTTCAAGCGGTCGGGCGAGGATTGGCTAAAGACTGAAACAGCGAAGGCACTCGACGGCCGAGGACGCTGGCCCGTTGACGAACTTGCAGACTGCCCCCCAGACCTGTTGAAGGCCGCCGAGAGCTGCCTGCTTTGGCACCCTGGCGCCAGAGCGACAATCAGTCGTCTAAGGGCTCGTCGCTTCCTGCAGCCGGCTGGCGCCCAGCTCGACGTGCGCATCTCCATGGCGCAGGGGAAAAAACGGCACGGGCACGATAGCGGAGGCGGAGCTGGACCCAGACTTGCTCCGCTTCTTGCAGAGAGACCCGTGCTGGCAGAGCTTGGCCGAGGAGCGCCTGGACACGGGAGCAACCGTCTCCAAATGCGTCCGAGGCGACGAGGCGGCAAAGGGCTTGAAAACAGAGGGCGCAGGCATCGTGGACGACGAAAGCCCCCCGAAGTGCCGCAGCCTCAACAAGGACGGGAATTTGCAGATCACCCCCTCGCCCCACATGGCCGCCTTCGTGCGAGGGCTGCGGAAGAAGATGCGCCCGCGGCTGCAACGGCTGGGAGACAGAATGCGCGAGGCTGTCAAAGCCGACGGCATGCCACCTGCCATCGTCGAGCAGAACGGAAAGCCCATCATGACAGAGCACTTCGCCGACAACGCGTTCGCGTACGCATCGATCCAGCGCATGCAACCAGGCGCACGGGACGATGGTTGGCACACAGATGGCGGATGCTCCCTGTTGCACGCGGCCGTGGCGATTTTCGGGACGCGCTCCGTGCAAGTGAGGATCCCAGGGGTCCTGGGGGCACATGATGGGGCGTCACCCTCGAGCACAGCCTCCTGCGGAAGGGTCGTCACCCTCGAGCAAAAGCCTGGGTCCTTCTACATGGGCACCCTGTTCTCCCTCGAACACAACGTGCACCACCGCGCCTCCGCGGACTGTTCGCGACCCACCACGAGCTGCAACAGCGCGTAGACGACAGCAGGCTGCAGATCGCCGTCATGATCCGCTCCGACGTCTTTCGGGAGTTCAGGGCGCGCAGGGTCGACGCCACGCCTGGCCCGAAGGATTTCTTCAACGTCGTGAACCACGTCGTGGCCGATCACCTGGCGCGGGCCCCCGTGGCGCTGCCCGACCTCACGGAGGTGCTTGACGAAATGCGGTGGCCCGCTTCCACGGAGGCTGCGGGGCTTTCCGATTAGTACTCAGCACGGCCCGCGCAGTCCGAAAGAAGGTTATCGTCATCCTCATCATCATCAGCATCATCATCTTCATCGCCATCATCATTGCAATCATCGGCTTCATCATCATCGTCATCACCATCATCAGCATCATCGTCATGCGGGTTTTGATTTAATCATCATCGTCACTACATGATGATGACGATGACGAGGAGATGATGATGGATATTACGATGGTGACGATGATGAGGAGATGGTGATGATGATGGCGATGACGCGGACGATGGTGAATATCATGACGACGATGATGACGATGATGATGACGATGATGCAAAAACAGGTTGAGTCGGTTGAGTCCGAAAGCCCCGCCCTAAATCAAGCCAGAAATGGGAACACGATGCTGCCGTGTTCCTGCTCGTGGCAGGGGCGGACCCCCCCCCCCCCCAGTGATATTCCCCAGGCGGGGGCCCAGCGGCCCGTAGATTGGAGTGGCGGCCTGCGCAACCGCGTGCGCCCTGGCGCGCACTAGAGAGATTGGGGCGGCGGCCTGCGCCACCGCGCGCGCAACATCGCACACGCGAGGATGGAGGAAGATGGAAGAACGGGAGACCGCAACGATGGGAGCGAAAAGCGAGAGACATGGGATGCAAGATTGGGGGGCTGGATGTGGCCGCCCACGCGCTGTTTCGACTGGCGAATAATTGCCCGAATTTCCGCCCCTCCAAAAGGGCGGCCAGGTGAGCCCTACTGAGTTGCAGGCTACGTGGTGCAAGCAATCGTGTCCGGGCCGCGTGGCCTATGGAATGCTGGCCAAAATTCCGATGCGTTTTCGGCGCCACGAAAATGTCACGAAATTTGGTTCCCAAATTCTCTGGGAGATACAGGAGGGGCGTTGCGCGAGCGAGTGCCCCTGCTCGCTGCTGTCCAGTGGTCGTCCTGTTCAGGACGGCGAAGGGTCGGATTCCCCTCTCCCCAATGACGCGTCGAATGTTTGAGACGATTAGCGCAAAGCTGAAACGGACAATGCGGGGACAGATGAAAGCTCTGAGCCTTGACACAGAGCACATCCCCACGCGAGGGGCGCACGTGAACCCCTGTGGGAAGAGTTCCTATCCCTCTCCCCACTGATGCGTCGAAGGTTTGGGACGATCAGCGCAAAGCTGAAATGGACAACGCGGGAACAGATGAAGTCTCTGAGCTTTGACACAGAGCACATCCCCTTCCAGCTTGCCATTCCACCACCTTCGTTCCTCCCATTGCGCGCGCGCGCCTTTGCGTTATCCCATTTGTGGGATAACGGCCCTCTCAGTATATGCCCCCCCCGGGGCCCCGAGGAACGGGGTCGAGAATGGCGGGTAGTCCCAAGGGGGACCGCCGCCAAAATATAAATGTATATATAGATATATCACAGCGAGAGTGGCGGGTAGTCCCAAGGGGGACCGCCGCCAAAATATAAGTGTATATATAGATATATTACAGCCGACCTAATGGAGGTCAGCATGCGCTATCCCACTTTGTGGGATAACGGTCCTCTCAGCATGTGCCCCCCCGGGGTCCCGAGGAACGGGGTCGAGAGTGGCGGTAGTCCCAAGGGGGACCGCCGCCAAAATATATGTGTGTATATATACGTATATACATACAGCCAACCTAACGAAGCGTAGAGGCGGCAGCAGCGGCAAAAGAGAGGGTGCAAAACTCCGGTGCTAGCACGGGAGGCCTGACGACCGCTCACGACAATGGCGTGTGAACGTGCTGGGCGCCCCCACTGTTAGAGGTCGGGGTGGAGGCCTACGCCACCGTGCGCGCAACAGCGCACGCACGAGCAGTGGGGGAATGTGTGAGATTGGGAAGGCGCAGCGATGTGAGCAAGCAGCGAGAGAGATGGGATCGGGGTGGCGCTCTACGCCGCCAGGTGCGCCCCAATGCGCACTAGAGAGATTTGGGCGGTGGCCAGCGCCACCGCGCGCGCACATCGCAGGCACAAGCATGGTGGAAGATGGATGGCCAGGAGATCGCAAAGAAGGGAGCAAGAGGCGAAAGGGGAAGGGAGCAAGGGCGAAGGGGGTGGCGGCCTGCGCCACCTTGTGCGATCACCTCACACACGAGCATGGGAGCAGCGGATAAGCAGGAGACCGCAGCGAAGCGAGCAAGACAGAAAGGTGAGGGCAGAAAAGGGGAGAAAGCACACCGAAGGGGACAAGCGAGAGCGAAGGGAAGCGAGAAGCAGGAGACCCAGCGCGAGGCCAAGGCAAAGGGGGAGAAAGCAGGAGAGCGCGGAGGAAGGCACAGGAAACGAGAGAAAAGGGATGCAACATGCTGCCGTGCAGCACGTGGCAGGGAACAGGGGACAGCAGGATGAGAGGCCAAGGAAGAAGGGGAAGCAGCGGGGAGGCAGAAATAAAGAATGGATGAGCTGGTGTCGCCCCGGCTCCCTGGCCTTTGGGGTGCTTGTGAGGGTGCTCGTCGAGAGTGCTAGATTCGCACTCTCTTACCAGCGCCCCGTGGGTCCCTCACAAGACTCGAACCCCAAGGATGCGGGTAGCCTTCGGCACGGGGGGAGGAGCAGGAGGAGGAGGAGGAAGTGGAAGAGGAGGACGATGCTTGTGGGCGGAACCAGTCAGACTTCGGGAACGGGGGGGCAGACCCAGAGATCCTGACATCCTGGCGTCACAATTTTATCGCAACTGGCGGTTTTGTCTTGTTCTGTGCCCCAGGACTCACGGGTCGATACGGCTCGGAAATTTGTAGGGCCCAGGGCCCATTGTATTACGATGTTGCATGTGTTTGCGACGTCAGATCTCAGGGGTTTGGGAGGGGTCGAGGAACGCAAGCATGGATTAAGGCGCCTGGCTAATCGATGCGTCCTGGTTCCATACAACATCGTCGCTGTTTGTCGCCAGATCAGGCGGCACTGGCTGCATGTTTCGAGGGGTACTTTCCCCGATCCACGGATCTGGTACTCACGCCCCAGATTCACGGATCTCTAATCCATGTTTGCGTGTGCCCGAAGGGTGGAGGAAAGACCCAGGCTTCCTCTGTGTCTGTTTGCCCCTTCTCGACCTCTGGGGGCCCTGAGCAAACGACGCAGGAGGAGAAGCCAGTCTGGGGGGAAGAGGTCCAGACCTCAGGGCTCCACGCGCCGACAAAAGAACACGACGTCGGAGGTCTGGGGAGGTGCTTCTTTCTTCCCCACCCGACAGTTTTGGGCTGCTAGATTCGAACGACATGCTCCCGACCTTGCGTAGCGCGGCTGCCTGGTCCACAGTGTGCTCGTGCTCTCTGGGTAGATCCCGCCTCGCGCTCTTGAGTAGGGATCGCTCGAAGCAAGATAGGTTGTTCCTCTTCTCTCCGTGCATCCCCCCCCCGAAGGAGTCGGGGGGGGGAGAGGCGGGAGGAGGAGGAGGAGGAGGAGGAAGAGGAGGAGGAGGAGGAGGAGGAGGAGGAGGAGGAGGAGGAGGGCTCCTTCACCTGCTCCTCCTCGTCTTCCTTCTCCTCATCTTCGTCCGCTCCCGATCCCCCTTCCCCCCCTCCCGTCTCTCCCCCTCCCAGAGGGAGTCGGGGGGAGGGAGGGCTTTTTGACTATACTTAGCTCGTTGCAAGTTAGCTTGAGCGCAGCGGCCAACAGGACTGGCACAGGCTGCACGCGAGAAGCCCGAGAGCATGGACGCTGAGCTGCTTCCGCTCTCGTCCCGAAAACTGTCAGGAGAGAGGTATTGGCGCTGAGGGAGGGGAGGAGAGGAATCATAACTAAGGAGGAGGAGATTGCAGCGCCGTGCGAAGAGAGACATCAGCGGCACCCTGCTTCGTTGCCCATAGAAGGGCAGCCCTCGATGCAGAGAGCAGTGCGAGGCAGGAAAAAGAAGAGACCTGCCTGGGAGTGCCTTCCGAATTTCGGACTGCTAGTAAGAGGGAAGAGCTGGACGGAGGGCCAAAATGGCCAGGCCGCATTGCGGCTGTCCAAGCCTCCAGGGGAGGAGATCTGGACTGAAGGACGTGTTGCAGGGCGTACGCTGCAGCTGAGAGGCCTGTACGGGCCGACCGCGGCGGGGAGGTGGGTGTGCCTGGGCGCTAGCCGAGACCAGACAGCAGAGACCCACCTCCGTGTGGCCCCTCACAGGCACACAGGGACCAAGGGGACCCTGCTACACCTGGACGAGGGCCAGAGAGACAAGCCAAGGCCAGTGCCGCGTTCCTCCCACGAGGCACATATGTTTGCCGCGGCCTTGCCTCAGCCGCACAGCCGAGACGCATTGGGGCATGGTGCCTGTCTGCATATATGGCACCTTCGCTGGCCGCCTTAGCCGAGAGTTACTCGGCTGGGCTTGTGCTGTAGCATCGTTAGGTAGTGAGCTGCCAAGGTGAACCAAGAGTATTAGGCCAGCTCGCCACCTAGGAGACTCAGCCGTGGCGAGTCTGCGAATTGCTGTGTGAGCAAGCCGATCGCTGTATAGCGAGGCTGCTAAGAAGTGCCGCGTTGGCCCCACTCATGCGGCAAGGTGAAAGGTCGAGCCCCTGATTGGCAACGACTCTTGCACAGGCCCTCCAAGGGGGGCCGGTAAAAAGCAGAGTGACTAGGTGGGCTGCCGAGGTATGTATTAGGCTGGCCCCGCCCCTGTGTGGCGCATTGACGGTTGCATCATGGGCGCCCATCCCATATTACCTGAGATGGTGCCGGCTGGATGCCGCGCAGTTAAAGGCCTTACGGGCGCTGAAAGAGTTGCAGCTGCAGCTGAGAGGCCTGTACGGGCCGACCGCGGCGGGGAGGTGGGTGTGCCTGGGCGCTAGCCGAGACCAGACAGCAGAGACCCACCTCCGTGCGGCCCCTCACAGGCACACAGGGACCAAGGGGACCCTGCTACACCTGGACGGGGGCCAAAGAGCTGCGTCGGGGCAGAGGCCACGTTCCTCTCATGAGGCACTTGTGGCTAGGACTGTCTAGGTAGTGAGCTGCCAGGGCGAACCAAGAGTATTAGGCCAGCCCATCCCCTAGAGACTCCGCCGTGACGAGTCTGCGAATTGCTGTGTGAGCCTAGCCGATCGCTGTTTAGCGAGGCTGTTAAAATGTGCTGCGCTGGCCGCACTAGCGCAGCAAAATGAGAAGTCGCGCCCATGAGTGGCGCCTACTCCTGGACAGGGCCCTCTAAAAGAGGGGCCGGTGGAGAAAAGAGCGCTAGGTGAGCTGCCGAGGTAAGTATTAGGCGGCTCCGCCCCTGTGTGGCACATTTACGGTAGCGCCATGGGCACCCATCCCATATTGGCCTGAGATGGTGTCGACTGATGCCGCAAGAGCTGCAGTGAGAGTGTGCACCTGAAGGCCTCACTGCAGCTGAATGTATGCCGGCTTGGCCGGCCTTAAATTGGAGATAGTAAAGAAGGCTTGGGCTGAATAGGTGGTGGGCTGCAGGCAAACCAGAATCTGAGCATTGTGCTAACCCACCGCCTATGCGTGAGGACTCAGCCGTGGCGAGTCTGCGAATTGATATGTGTGAGCGGCGCTCAGCCGCCTCACTGTTAGCGGGGCTGCCCAAGGTTGCAGAGCCGCACAATGACGGGAGGGGCTGGATGCTGCTAGACTCGCGTGGCATACAACTCAGCTATGCAGGACGGCTCGACCGACCTTGAGTTGGAGCGGCATGGCTCCAGCTGTTTAGGTGGTGGGCTGCCGAGGTGGAGAGAAGACGCTGAAAGGATGTGGAAAGGAAAGTATTAGGCGAGCCCACCACCTAAGTATGCACGCTGCTAGTGGCGCCGAGGTCGCTTAGGACGACCTAGAAGGGCGCTGACTGATGCGTCATTAGCGTGGCTCGCTCAGGCACTGAAGGGCGACGGGTTGAGAGTGCGGGCGGCAGCCGAGAGCGCCGAGAGACCTGCCGCTGTCGCCGCCGCACGCGCCTGGGCCTCTTGCGCGGCAGCCTGCTGCTGGTTGTAGTGGTTCCTCAGCATGGCCTCCACCTCAGAGATGGTCGCCAGGCCTGGGGTCTCGATCCACTCCCAGTCCCAGGTTTCGACGACCTGGCCGTCGATGACGTCCAGCGACTTGAGCTTCCAGGCGAACGGGTATAGCATGCCGTTGGGCATCTTCCATTCGCCCGGGTAGGTGGAGGGCCACCACTTTTTGAACTCGCGCGCGGCGGCCGTGTATTGGGAGCCCTGCCAAGCCGAACCAGCATAGGTGTCCCCTGAGAGGCCGAAGAGCTCCCGCGTGTCAGGCGACGCCCTGCTGGCCTCGGCCGCGCCCGCCTCCGCCGCGGCCGCAGCGGAACCACCCGCGGGAGGCATGGGCACCATGGCGGCGTGGGGCGCGCTGAGAGAAGGGGGGGAGTGCCGAGGAAGCAAAAAGAAATAGCCCATAAGCCAACGGCGGCCAGATGTGAGTGAAACCTAGCTGGCCTGTGCTAGCATCTGTGCGAGGAGGACCCTCCTGACGGGCCGACTGATGCACGCCTGGCCTGGTGCGGAGTCTATAGGGATGAGGATGTTGCCGCTACGCATGTTGACCCGCAGCGCAAGACCGGTGCGGTAGGGTATGCCCGTGCCAAATAGGATGGGCCGTGCATCCATCTCCTGAAGGATGGGGAGGTGAAAAATGCGCGGCCTTTCCACAGAGGATGGCAGCCTGGTCTCCTGCCCATGGAATTGCTCCATTAGGAGCCCTACATTGATGGGCAGTGGGGACCAAAGCGATATGGGGCCTGTCGTTATCACTACCATCCACTGCACTGCTGTAGGCGGTGGTGGCGCTGCTTCAGTGGGGGCGCAGCGGAAGTCACCGTGCTCGAACTGCGGCAGGTGCTGCGCCTCTGGGGTCGGCATGGCCTGAGGGCTTAGGGTTCGGGGAGGCGGAGGATTCGAGCGAGGTGGGACAACGGGAGGCAGAATGGCCGAACCATGATCATGGCCTGGAAGTCTATGAGGATGGGGCTGCCGGCCGCTGCATCCTGCAAAAGCCTGTGGGGGCTGAGGGAGGCCTGCTCCCAGGCCCCCAATTGAAGTAGGACCAGAAAAAGTTGGTTCGGCACGTAAACTGAAACTAGCCCTATGGTGGGTGAGAAACGGGCATCGTAGGGGCCGCCCCCCGCAGCACATTGGGGGTAGATGTGGAGTAGGTTGGGGGAGTTGGCCTCGCGCCAGCGGCCATGCCAGCGCTCGAGTGTGCGATTAACGGCCGTGGGCAAATCTAAGTGAAGCAGAGGGCCCACGAAGGAGCGCGCGTGTGGCCATGCGGGCGGCCCGCTCTCGAGCTGCCATGTGGCTTGCCACTGGGGTACCGCATTATGCTGGTACACCGTGGTGGGAGACAGAATGAGTGCGTGGCGCCTTGCGCCGCCGCTGAGAAAGCGGTAGACTTGCTGGTGAGCCAAAAGAAGCCGCTCAGCTAGATGCTTCCATAAGGAAGTCAAGCGAGAGGCTGGATGCGCGATGCTTCGCGGGTCTAATTGTTGCCCGGGGTACACCTCAGCAGCGGGCACGTCCTCGTCTGCATCGGCGTTGTCCAGGATACTGGGCTCGCTCCTCATGGCCTGAAGGGGATGAGGCAGGAAGGGGAGCTTATAGAGGAAAAAAGGAGAGGTTAGGCTTAGGCTGGGGGCTAGCTGCCTGGCAAGGGTCTAGCGCCTGGCAGCCTCACCTCCTTCATGAGGTTTGCGCGGCCTCCTGGGCGACAGACGCTGACCGCAATGCGAGAGGCTTTCGCCATCTCGCAACTGCATCTTAAGGCGCTCCCTGTGTATCCTGTCGATACGGAGCTGGTCCTGCCTATGCTCTTCTTTGAGCTGAGCAATTTTATTCTCGTGCTCCTTGAGAAATGCGCTGCGCTGTTCGTCCGCTGCTGCGGCTGACGCAGCTGCAGCTGCGACTGTAGGCGGCAGGCGCGTAGCTACATGGCCAGAATGGTGAGACTTACGAGCCTTGTGATGCCTTGTAGGAGGTGAGGCTGGTGACGAGGCCGGGCCGTGGGAATCCTGCGGGCTGCTTTGAGCCTCTACTGGATCTCGGCGCTGTGGCATAGGCTGCTCGTCCGAGGCTGCATCAGACGCTTTGGCAGGCGAACGTGAGCGCTGTGCTGCATGGGCCGCGCAGTGCGCCTTGGCCTTGCGAGCTCTATGGCGCCTAGGGGGAGGAGAGGCTGGAGGTGTCTGCGTGCCGAGGGACTCCTGCGGGCTGCTATGTGCCTCAGCAGATTCCCTGCGTATTGGCGCAGACTGTTTGAGCGCGCTTTTGCGCGGCTCGTTGCGTAAGCGCGAATTATGGGCCACCTTGGGGGGCTTGGCCGTGAACTCGTCCGCAAATCAGACCTGCTTGCGCTTGCGAGTTGCAGAGGCGCGGGGCGTAACTGACTGTTCCGCCGGCTCTGGCGAGTCGAGCGGAGGAAATGGTGAGGAGGCAGAGGAATATGAGGCGTCGTCCACCTGATCCAGCCTTCTAGGCGATGCTGGGGGACTGGAAGGCTTTCTTGGCTGGCTCTTGAATGGCGCAGCTTTGCGGGACTGTTTGCGAGGCTCGCGCAGGGGTGGAGGCGAGGTGCACGCTGAAAGGGGTGGAGAAAAAGGAGAAGCTGCCTGGCCTATCCAGCCTTCCGGAATGGCTGCTTTAGCAGGCACCCTGGGATGCTCTGGGGGCGGCAAGGGAGGCAAGGCTGGCGGAGGTGGCGGAGGACGAAAAGTGGCCCCGTAAATGTGCCTGCCTCGACCCATGGGGGGGCCGCTGAAATCGCCAGGCGGCCGCGGGGGATCTGAGGCAGGTGGGGTGCTGGACAGAGAGCGCTGCACCGCTTTGGCTACCTGGGCGAATTGGGGGGGAGGGAGGGAGGGGGGAGGGACAAGTTAGGTGCGCTCGCGTCAACATCTGACATCCTACCCCTCCCTCCCATCCCTTACCATGGCGCTGATTTTCTCTATCCGCGGACGCGTGTCGTAGCGGACCTGTGGCTCCGCGCGCGTGTGCGTAGTGGGTGGTGGTGCGCGTGCGTGCGTGCGTGTGTGCGTGGTTGTGGTTGTTGTGGTGGTGGTGTGTATGTGTGTGTGTGCGTGTGTGCGCGTGTGTGTGGTGTGACGTGGTGTGGCGTTTTGGTGGTTTGGTGGTGGGCCAGGTGCGTACGTGCGTGATGGCGGTGGTGGTGGTGGCAGTGGCGGTGTGTGTGTGTGTGTGTGTGTGCGTGTGTGTGTGTGTGTGTGTGTGTGTGTGCGTGTGTGTGTGTGTGTGTGTGTGCGTGCGTGCGTGCGTGCGTGTGTGTCTGTGTGTGCGCGCGTGTGATGTGGTGTGACGCGGTGTAGCGTGGTGGTGGTGGGTGGGGTAGTGCGGTGGTGGTGGCGGTGCGCGGTGGTGGTGCGCGTGCGTGCGTGCGTGCGGTGGTGGGTGGAAGTGGCGGTGGGTGTGCGTGCGGCGGGGCGGGGCGTGGTGCGGCGCGGTGGTGGCGGGCGGATGGGCGCGCGAGAAAGAGGCCCGCGCTGGGGCGAGAACGCCATCCTGAACAACGGAGGCAAAACACCGATCCGAAAATGAGGCCCACGCTGCAGCGGGAGCACGATTCGGAACGATTCGGGAGCAGAAATGAGGCCGGCGCCTCAGCGAGAGCAGCATTTTGAACAAAAAAACGCAGGCGAAAACCCAACTCCGGGGAATCGTGTGTGTAAAAAACAGTACGCGGGGGGGGGGAATACGCAAAAGACGTCATCAGGGGAAGAGGGGGAGTAGTATTCATATTGAATAATTGCGAAAAGAGGCGGGACGGGGGAGGGATATGCTGGAAGGAGGGAGCCCTGAGATCCTGGCGTCGACATTTTTGCGAACTTGCCTTGTTTCGGGCCCTCAGGCCCTCACGGATCGACCTGGACAACATGCAGCGAAACGTGGGGCGAGTGTGGTTCACGATGTCACATGTTTGCTTGAGACGCTGCCATCTTTCCGCTCTTGCACGATGGCGGATTCACTTCTCGGTGCCCCCTTTCAGCTCTATAGCTGGTGCAGCTACAACTCTGCCTCGCCGCCGACGAAGAATTGTTCGGGACGTCGGATCGCAGGGGATGTCCCCGCGCGGCGCGTTCCAGGAGGGGCCTCGCCTTCGGCGCACCTCGCCCTCGGCAGGAGGCGATCGGAAGCAGTGCGGCGGCGGCTCCGCGGGCGGAAGCGAAAGCGAGGCGACGACACTCTGGGACTCGGCGTTCATGGGACCGGCCACGCGGCCATGTGGTGATCGTGGTTCGAGGGTTTGGCACTGGGCATGCCCTGTCAGCGGGCTGGTCCTATGCACTCTCGGGCGAGCGCGTGCCTGTCTCTCGCATGGCGGCCTGCTCGTCGCATGATCTACCTGCTCGAGTTCGGGAGGAGGCCTCCGGAAGAGAAGCTGGGCGGCGAGCCCCGGGGTCAAAGGCAGGGGCGGGTCTTCTCAGAAGGCTCGCAGGGCCTGTGGCCTTCTGAGAAGTGTCCGAGGCCGTTTTCCAGAGACACAGGTGGCTTCTCAGACGGCTGGGAGGCTTCTGAGAAGCCCCGCCGCCTTCTGAGAATGCTTGCCCACTCTCACTTCCCCCTTCGGCGAGCTTCCGATGAGAAGCGGAGGGGACGATCCGCAGCCAGTTCTGGTCAAGCCGCGCGCGGGGGCACATTTCGGGCGGAGCGGGGCGTCCATTTGAGCGACGCAACGAAGAGGGGCGGCTTCGCAGGCGTGTTGCTCTCGTAAGGTCGCAAGAATGTGTTCTCTTTCCCACGCGGTGTGGTGTGTTGGTAGATTCTGCCTTGTTTCGCCCAGACCCGTTTCGATTCACCCGTTTGATTCACCCGTTTAGATTCATCCGATGACATGTTTATATTATTCTTGTCTAGATTCGCACACCCGCCTGGTCGCCCGCCCGCTCGCCCGCGCGGCCGCCTCCGTTTGTCTTTCACCTCTCCTCCTCGCTCCTACCAGTCCTCCTCGTCCTACTTCCGATCCTCCCACCTGCCCCTCCTTCCTCGTCCTCCACATCCTCGCTTGTCCTCCTGCGCCTTCTACCCTTCGTATCCCTCTTCCCTCCTCCCCTTCCCACCTGCCTCCCATTCCTTTTCGTTCCTCATCCCTCCTGCCTTCTCCCTCCCTCCCTCCTCCCTCCACCTCATCCTGCTCCCTCCTCCCTCCTCCCTCCTCCCTCCCCCCCCCTTCCCTCCTGGCTCACCCCTTCCCCCTCAACCCACTATTCCTTGACCAACCACGGTTGAAATTCATCGGGCTTGAATCCACCCGTTTAGAGTCACCCGTTTGAAATTATCCGGATGTTTTAATTCGCCCAGTTTGAATTCGTTCGGTTCGCCCGGTTTGCATTCATCCGGTTTTCATTCGCCCGGTTTAAATTCATTTGATTCCGTCGCCCAGTTTACAATCATCCGTTTTCATCCGCCCAGTTCAAATCTCTCCGATGCATGCAAAGCAGAAGCCGGCGGCCGGCGAAACAAAGGCGGACGAATCAAAGGCGGACGAAACAAAAAGTAGGTGAAACATAAGGCGGGCGAAACAAGAGCGGGCGAAACACAAGCGGGCGATGCAACAGCAGACGACACAAGAGCGGGCGACACAGAAGCGGAAGAAACAAGAGCGGGCGCAACGAAACTCTGCCGTGTTGGCAGCATCCGTTGTCCGTCGATGTCGTCTTCCTTGGTGCAGCAGGCATATCGAATCAGACATCCGCTTGCCAGCAGGTACCCCACGGAAATGTCTCATCCCCCGATGGCCCTTGGGATCGGGAGAAACTCTGGGGCACCACTGGGCTTTCAACTATCGACTAAGTACGTGCCCCACTATGTCGGTAGGCTGCACGCGCCATCCAAGAAGGGTCGACGCGTCATCGCGCGCAACCGAGGCTATCCTTCCCTCCGCCGCTCACTCGACGGAGGGGCCTCCCCAGTGGCAGAAGACCAGCGGCGATGTCCACCGCGCAGTCCCACGCGGTCTTCGCGCCGGTCGCCTCGGACGCCGCGGGCAGCGACGAGGCTCGGGCACCAGCATCGGGGACGAAAAAGCGGCATGACCATAATCGGCGGCGAGCCCCGGAGGGACGCGAGAGGGGGCAGGCCTTCTCAGAAGGCGGCGGGGATTCTAGGACGCCCTCGCGCCTTTTGAGAAGTCTCCGAAGCCTGTTCCAAAGACAGCGACGGCTTCTCAAAAGGCGCGAAGCCCCGCCGCCTTCTGAGGTCTGCCCCCTCTGACTTCCACCCCGGGCTCGCCGCCAGCATAATTGTTCGAAGCTTCGCGTGGACGTCTTGGATCGGCACTGGGGCCTCCGCTGGCGCGCGGAGCGCCTTTTGCATCGGCGCTTGGGCTGGTGGCGCCTCTGGCGCCGCCCCTGGGAGGCCCATCTCCGATCTAAGGAATCCACACGGAGCTCCGAAAGCTCACGGTCGAGAGTTGTTGCATGCGGTTCTGGCCCACCACCCTTCGACACGGCACGCCAACCACGTCCCAGCCACCACGGGTCAAAGGTCCCGAGCTGTCCCCAGCCTCCCGCCTCGCGGAGCGGAGCGACACGCTATCCGCTTGCAGGGCATAGCGTGCCGCTGGGGCCGCTGCCGCGACATGCGAACCAAAAGTTCTGGCCGTACCCTGAGAGCCGACGATGCGGGAAAAATGCAACATCGCGAACATCACGACCGAAACCCTGGACCCCACGTACCTGCTGCACTCACTCTTCGAGCCGGATCGATCCGTGAGGGTTCCAGGGCCTAGAGCGAGGCAAAATGTTTCGTGGCGGAGTGGTTATGACGCCGACATTTGTGGCGAAGTAGTCTCAGGGTATGTCTGCTTGTGCCGCGTTTGTTCCCGACTGCAGCAACGTCGTCGGACCAGCGGGCATGGGGGGGCTGCACCTTCGCGCCCCTGCTGATCACCCTTCTGCTCGCCGGGCTTCTCGCGCTAGGCGGCCGCGCAGCCAGCAGGCAGACGCCGGCGACGTGGTCAGACGCGACGCACCGCGCGTTGGTGCAGCAGGCTCGCCACGAAGAACACCCCGACCTCCGACGACGCGATGGCGCTTCAGTTGCGGAGTGGCTCCTTTCTCTCGGCCCCTGGGGGCCGCTTCCGGCCCCTGAATCACCAAAAACTGATCCGGGACGCAGAACGGCCCAAGGGGAAGGGGGAAGTCGGACGGGGCTAGAACGAGGATGAATCCGTTCCAGAGCGTGCCGGAACGCTCTCAGAGCGTTCCAGGACGCTCTGAGAAGGCCGCGGCGCCCGAGACATCATCCAGAGCCGCGGGTCTCTCAGAATTCTCGATTGAGCCTCACCCGATGTTATCCTCGTCCTGGCTTCGTCTTAAATCTTAAATAAGGGTTCCGGGACCTCTGCATTAAGCTCCGACGCCACGAACAGATTGAAACACGTTCGGCAAGAACCCCAGACCCCATCTGTCTGCTGCATCTTTCGAGCCAGATCGGTCCGTGAGGGCCCCGGGGCCCAGATCACGGAAAAACCGCTAGTTGTGAGAGAGGACAGCGATGCCAGGATCTTAATTAGGGGTCCCTGGGAGAGCCCCCGTTCCCCTCGAGGCACGGTGCCCTTCTTTAGAATCCAGAACATTTCTTTGCGCGGAGGGGGGGGGGGCAGCAGGTCCAGCCCGCCGCCGCCCGCCGCCCCATCCCTCGCCGCTCCCTGCTGCGCGGCTGGGGCCGCCCCCGCTTCGGCAGCAGGGCCAACGTGACCTCCGTGTGAGGGGCCGCTCGACCAGACGGGCGGGCGGGCGGGCCTCTGAGGCGCGTTTGGGGGGTGGCGCGTGGCTCCACGGCTCCAAGGGTCTTCCTGAGATCCTGGCGTCGCAATGTGTTTCGCACTGGGCGATTTCGCCCTGCTGCGGGTCGCTGGAGGTGCGGGTCATCCGAGGTCTTCCCCTCTCGGGTCGGACGGGAGGAGGGGGAAGGATTCGGGAGAGTCGGGGTGTGCGAGACCCTGGCGTCGTAAGTGTGTTCCGCGTTGTGCGATGCTGCCCCGCTTCGGCCCCCAGGAACCTGACGGATCGATCCGTCTCAAAAGACGCCGCTGAAAGGTGGGGTCCAGGGCTCGAGCCGAGTTTTGCTTCCGATGTTGTTGTTGTTGTTTTTAATCGCTTCGCTCATTCCGCCGGCCCTGGAGCGCTCTTTGGGGCCTCTTGGGGGCCTCTTGGGGCTCCTTGGCGGCGTCTTGGGGGCCCCTGGGGCCTCTTGGGGGGCTCTTGGGGGCCTCTTGGGGCGGGAGGGGGAGGTAGTCGATTGCGGCTCTCCCCTCGGAGGCCACAATCCTCGTGAGGGGTGCCGGAATATGGCCCTCCCCTGGGGCGTTCTGGGGGGATCGCCCGGGAGTGGGCCGGGAGTGGACCGTGACCTGGCCGGGGTATTTTTCGTCCAGGGGCCCCCAGGGGCCGCCCCGCGCGCGCGAATTAGAAATTCAGTTAACCAGTTACCGGAGATCTTAGCACGCCTCTGGCCCGTAGGGCCGGCGAATGGAGACGTCGGATCTCAGGGTCGGGTTTAGGAAACTTGCTCAAGCAATTGCTCGACTCTGGGGCTCCGAGCCGCGGTCCAGATGGGCTGGGGCCACCCTGACGGCTGCTCGCCTGGGGGGGAAGTCGGAGGGGGCTGGCCTTCTCGGAATGCGGCGCGGCTTCTCAGAAATTTTCGGCCTTCTAATATGGCTTCTGAGCCTTCTCCGAAGCCGCAGACGGTTTATCAGAAGGCGCGAGGGTTTCTGAGAAGCCGCGGCGCGGCCTTCTGAGAAGGCTGGCCGCTCTGCCTTTTCCCGCAGGCGTGCCACCGCTCCTAGCCAAGGCAGTTTGTGTTTTTTTTGCGGCTGGCATTATTTGCTTGTCCCGCGCACGGCGCACCTGGCTAATTCGGTTTGTGGGCGCCGAAGCGCGCCTTTTGAAGCATATGTCTAGTAATAACCAGCAAATGTACCCCAGTGATGCGCTACAGACCGCTACAGTGAGGATGTCCGCCACGAGGATGTCAAACAATGTCTCCCTCTGGGCCCGCGCCTAATGACCGAATCACTTCCTGCACATGTTCGTTTCGCTCGAGCCGTATGCCCTTGGAGGTCTCGACCCTTCCACCTCGGACGAAGTCTTCATCCCGGCCAGCTTCTGTTTATGGCCCTGCCCCCCGCAAAGTGTTCCTGGAGGTCGAAGCTTTTTACCATAATCCAGCGCGAGTTCATGGTTTCGGTGGCCAAGTAGAAGGAGTCATACTAGGACTATTTTCGCCAGTGCTGGGTGTGCTTACGATGTCTTGTTTTTGTTGAAGCCCCGAGTCGTTTTCAGACGACCCCAGGGCCGGGTAAGGCCCCCCCCCCGAGGCCGACCAGGAGAAAAAACACCGTCACGAATTCAGGACGCTGCATGGAAACAGTTTTTTTATTTTTCGGCGGTAACCCGGGTTATCCCGTCGGTGGGGGGGTGGGGGAGGTGACGGCCGATAATAATCGAGTTTTTTTCGCTTTGGTTTGGGCACCACGTGCGCCCGCGCGCACCAGTACTGCGTACCCCTTCGGACCTGCGCAACCGACAAGTTCAGTTTATCTCGGGGGAGGGGGGGTCCAGGCGGGCCACGTAACCTGGTTTATCGCCACACCGTAACAAAAACAGGCGCATGTCTGGGAGGCCGTCTCCGACTGGAGCGGCTAAAGCACCGCTCGGGATGCAGAGCGGGTCCCAGGAGACGGGTCGCGGGCCCCGGAGGCTGGCGGCTTGTAAAAACTGTTCCGCTGGACCGAGGTCTCCCCTCCCTCTCGGGCCGGACGAGAGGGGGGGTTTCGGAGGGCTTGGGTGGGTTAGGAGGTCTTCGTCTGGTTTTAGATTTTTTTAGGAGTTTTAGATTCTTTCGTATGGTTGCATGAGGGCTTAGGAGGTTATCTTATTTAAGACGGTTTTCCCGGATAGTTCTCTGAGGGTTGGGAGGACTTCATATTAGAAGTCGTCAGCACAGGGTAACCCCAGAATTCTTTCCGGCACCGGGCAGGCATCCCCGCAGCGGCTCATGTGAACCTACAGCGTGTCCCGAGAGCGTTTTCTAACTCGTTCCCGGAAGCCTTCCCGCAGCTCCTTCGAAGTTCTTTTCATGTTCCCGCGAAGCTCCTTTCTCGACTCGAGCGTGCAAGCTCCCCAGACATCCTTTCAAGCGTCCTTGCAAGCGTCTCTCGCAAGCTTTCCACGCGCTGTGGACTGTTCCGCTATCCTGGCTGTGGACGCCACAAGTAGAAGGGTTAGGGGGCCGGTCGGGTTTTAGGAGGGATTAGGAGGGTTATGAGTGTTGCGTAAGGTTTTCGGAGGGTTTGGAATGTTTTCGTATGGCGTGAGGAGGGTTTACGAGGGTCAGTGGGGATTGGGAAATGGGAAGGGGGGCAGAACCCGAAGATCATGGCATGGCGTCGCATTGTTTCCGCAACGGGCGATTGCCATGTTTCGGGCACTTGGATCCTCACGGATCGATCTGGCTCGAAGAAGCAGCAGAAGCGCAACATCAGTCATGTGTGCTTCGATGCTGCAATTCTTCGTGATCGTCGGATCTCAGGGTCTCGGGTCGAACGTGAAGGGGGGATTGCGAAAGTGGGGGTTCGAATTATGTTATCTGGAGCTGGTTTCGGCCCCGCTGCGCAAAGCAGCTGCGTTGAAGCAGATTCGCTACCCCCGCCCTTTCCTATCCCCCCTGTTCGCTCGCCCCGACCCTCCGCCTGGGGCTCTCTCTCAGGCCCCTCTTTGTGGCGCGCAGATGGAGCACGGGGGGGGAACGGTGGAGGGGGGCAGCCAAATGTCTCGCACGCCTCTTCACCCACGGCAAGCGGGGTTCGGCGGACTTTGAAGGCGCCAGCGGTGATCTATTAAGTGCCTTCGGTTCTCTATCGAGATTCGGCAAGTTGGGAGAGAAGGGCAAGGGAGATGGCCCTCTGAGAGCAACGATCTCCGCGGTTCGGCTGCTTCGGTTTTTCGGCGTCACTGTAGGCTGCATTCGGCGGCTCGGTCAGTTTCGATCTTGCTGTTGGTGCGGTCGTTTTTCGGTCGTGCTGCCGCCGTGGTCGGTTTTGCTCTCGCAGGCCCCTCTTGGCGGCGAACAGGGTCGGGAAGGGCGAGGGGGTTGGCCCTCCCCGAGGGCCTCCCCAAAGACCGAAGGCGCCGAAAGACCGGCACCCACGATGTGTTTTTGCTGCCTCGCCTGCTGATCGGAGGACGGATTCTTGCCTCTGCGAGGCGGGGTGCTCTCTTCGAAGGCCGCTCTCCTCGCCCTGCTGCGCGCGGCGGCAGCCCTCCCACTCAACACCCGCCCCGCACTTTGGCGCAGGGCGTCGGCCCTCTCGACTCAGAAGAGGCGCTCAGGGTGGAGGAAGGGTGAAGCGCAGAGGAGGAAACGACTCGGGAGAACAAGTCGCTTCCAGGGGGTCTGGACCTCTGAGGGTCTACGTTGTGAGAAAATAGCATGACGTCGGATATCCTAGGGGGAGGAAGAGAAAGAGGAGGATGACAAGCTTAAACCCAAGACGCATCAACCATGTTGCAATAACCCCCCCTCCAAGCTCCCTCTTCATAGCTCCCTAAAATATTGTTTGCTGGAAGTGCCCCATTGATGGACAATCGTCTGATAATCCTTTAGCGCGCCAAAGCGCCAGCCCTGTAATTTCGGCACCGCGAATCAACATAGTTGCTGCGTCCTCTTACTTCGAAACGGTGTAAGAACACCGTTCCTGGGATGTCAACACCGCGAATCAATATGATTGTTGCGTGCTGACAGGCCGCAGTCGTGCCAGAATACCGTTCCCAGGACTCCAGCCCTACGAATCGTTAACATTGCACTCGAATTTTAAGTCAAATGCGCACGGCGCTTAGACGAGAGCCACATTTGAAAACAGCCCGCTCTCCATCATAGAAACAGCTGCGAGCTTTTAAGCCATACGTACGAGAGACTAACGCCAGAGCCACATGTTGCATATTTCCCGCCTTCCATCTTAACCGCTGCCATGTTGTAAGACATACGTGCGCGGCGCTAATGCGAGAGCCACCTCCTGAAAACGGCCCGCCCTCCATTTTTAAAACCGCTGCTAACTTGTGCGGCATATGTGCGCGGTGCTAAGGCGAGAGCCAATGGTGGAAACGGCCCCCCATCAGCCATGGAGTTTGTTGCAGGCTTTTGAGGCGAATATCCATGGCGCTAAAACGAAAGGCACATTGCAAATACTACTCACCCTCCATCTGGGAAGCTGTTACAGCAATCAGACTTCATGGTCACAAGTGGTTAGGAAATCTCCGGCGAAACGCTCCGCCCGCCCTACGGACACGCCTTGGGGTGCGACAGGGCGGAGTTGTTCCTGAGAAAAAAGGATGGTGAAGGAGGAGTTCGAGGGATAGAGACAGGAAGGGGGGAGTTCGGAGAAGAAACATTGTACCGATACCGCTAACCCTGCTTCGTTTTCTTCCGTTTGGGCCTCCTGGAAGGCCATCGTCGCCGCCGCTGGGTTCGCCTTGAAATTCTTGACGCTTCGCGCACTCAGCGATTTCCGGGGGCTCAAGCCTGTCAGGAAGCGTGCCAGCATCAGGTGGAACAAATTGCTGAGATGGGGAAACCATGCAGCTCAGGAGCCTGATGCGTTCCCCCCCAGACCCAAGATGATCTCCGAACGGAAAGCCGCTCGGGCCCTGCAGCGCGCCAAACGGCAACCCGACCTCCTCGAAGGCAAACATTTTGGCAGGATCTCCTACACGGCCGCATGGGCCCAGATGCACAGCCGCAACCTCACAAGATGGCTCCTGGACACCAGCCAAGGAAGGAGATGGCAACGTTCCAACGGGGAGGAATTGCATTTGCTATACCACTGCTCCTTCTTCACTGAAGCGCACCATGTGATTAGGGTCCTCAGCAACGGTCTACCTGGCTCGGCAAGGCGAAGGGGCGACGACGAAAGAAGACCACACAGGTGCCCATGCGGAGCACCAGCCAGAAACGTGTGGATCACCGCCGGCCCCGACGACGAGGGCGCTGCCTGGTGCGCGAGATGCATCGGCACAGGCCCACGTGCATCCGCTCTCTGGCAAACCCTGCCCCCTGAAATTCTCCCCCCCTCCATAAGGGACCAAGCCGAGGCCTACACGCGCACACGGGGGCACCTACAACCTCCCAACAGAAGCGGACCGTACGGGCGTTGCCCATTCTGTGGGCTCGGAGAAGCGACCACGGAGCACGTCTGGCACTGGTGCCCAACCGCGGCACTAGCCTGGTGTACCATACGGGGCCCCGACGACCCACCAACCCTCGCCCAAGTAATCACCAGCAGCGGCGAACACCAACCCTTGCTTGCAAAAGTGCTACACCAAATCTCCTTCAGGTACTGCGTCAACCTCACCGCCTCCCCCCTTGAGGCCGTCGAAGCCGCCAGACTCATTCTGCACGGCATAGTGACCACCGACATCGACCAGCAAGGTGACAGCGAGGAGGGGCACGGGGTGGACGAGCCCCCCAGGAGCAATAACCCAGACGAGACAGCCGTCTGGACCGTCCTGCGCGACACCTGCCGTACTTGCAACCCGTGCGCCACCCTCGAAAGAGCGATCTGTGGTGCCGCGAGGCCCCACTTGCAGCGACATGCACGCAGGGCAGGAGGTGAGATCCGCAGACTCCCAGTTGTCACCAGACACCACAACCCGAGAGATAGAATCGTGGTCCTACAAGCGCCCCAGACGCGGGCTGCATGGATGCCCCAGGAAACGGTTGGTTCCCCTGCCCTAGGACCGACGACTCTCCCACTGCCAGATGGTCCTCAGCTTTCTGTCGGGAGTGCGGGCTCCACACCACCACGCTGATCGCCAACGCGTGCCTGGAGCCAGGCGACGAGCTTCGCCCCCTGCCGCTGGCCCCCTCTCTGAAAGAATGGGTTATGGACCATGGAAGGGCGAAATCATGGGGCTTTGGTTTCGCTGTGCAGCAGTGTCGGGATGTGTTTGTTATTCCACCCTGACCCTACGGATCTGCGTGATGGGCGCCGCCGATTTTTTACATGTGGCAAATTTGTGTTTTTGTTGCATCCTGACCCCGCCGATTTGCGTGCCACCGAATGCCAGACATGTGGCAAATTCCTTGCGTGCTGGACCCTGACAAGGTCTCCGGCGCTGGGACCATCCTGTGGCATCACAATCCCAACACTGGCTCCCCTCGGGTCCTGGGCATTGCCATCGTCGCACCCCCCGACTGCGACAATGCACAGATGGCCGAAGTAGCAGGCTGCCGAGCCGGGTTGGCGCTGCTCCCCCACCTCAAGGGCCCAATCCGGGCAGCCCAATCCGGGCAGCCCGGATTGCCGGCGACAACCTCGCAGCGGTCCGATACGGCGCTGGTGCCGCCAGGTACCGAAGGCTTCATCTGGCCCGGCAGATGGAGGACGCCTTTGGGCAGGCAGAAGGTGCTGGCTGGGTGCTCACGTGGCAAGCGGTCAGACGGAGGCTAAACAAGGCCGCGGACAGCCTGGCCACCATCGGGGTATACTGGGCTGATGCCCTCCGCGAGGAAGGCGTGACCGCCGTCACCTCACACGTGCACTGGGCGAGTGGCGCCCCCCCCCAGCCCGAGCATTTTCCCGGCATCGACCTACGGGAGATCAACCTATGCGACCCCGCGGAAGCGGCTGAGGCCGCTCTCCTGCTGGAATACCCTCCCTCCTCTCCCCCCTTTGCTCCGCCCCGATCGGATCGCCGATCGACCGATCCCTGCGACCACTGAGGTCATTGCTGCCGCGGCTCAAGTTCGTCCTCCACCACCCACATTTTCCAGTTCTGCGGCTCTCGGCTGCACTCCACCTTTTTTTTACAGGATGACGAAGAAGAACAGTAACGGGCCACTGGCCAGATGGCCTTCCCCCACCGGGCCTTGCGCTGATGGCCCGGGCAAGGTTGATGGCCTATTTCCCTTCCGTGCGCGAGAGTGCCCACGGCTCAGATGGGCGCACTTCAACAACCATGAATGGTGCTGGTGGTGCGAGGTGCGCCAAAGATACTGCGAAGGCAAAGAACACCTCCTGGGAGGAGACCACGCCAAGGAGGCAGCGAAGCAGCAAGACACAGGGTGGCCAGACCCCAGGCAGTATACCGACCAAGGCAATCTCTGGACCAGGACCTTGGGTCAGAACGTAGACAAGGTGACCACACGCACCATTGACCGGCACTTATGGCCCGGCAGGGAGCTGCCAGGCCCAGTGAAGGCGGGCCCACTGCCACATCTGCCAGGGTGGACCTTTCCAGAAGACTGGGACTTCGCCCCTGTCAATTTCCCCTTCCGCAACGACCCGTTCGACTTCTCCATCTCCGTTGGCTCCGTTCACTCGACAGACCTACGACCGCCCGGCCAATGCCGGGGGGTCGGGGTGAGACACCTCGGAGCACGGTCAGAGCTTGGGGAGGCTCAGCACCGCCGCCACCGCCACCCGCAGATGCGCCCCCCGCCCCGCTAGGATGGCCATCCACCTCGCTGCCCCCGAGGGAGAGACGGGCCAATGCGCCCAGCAGAGCCTCCTCTCAGGACTCAATGGATCAAACGAGACCCTCACGCGAGGGTGGAGACGACTGGCCGGGCGACCTCCCCCCCCCTGAGCAGACAGGCGATAATGGAGTCATCAGCGGCTGCAGCAGCAGACGCCATCACCCGGCTTTACGCTGTCCCCGCCAGCAGCCCAGGATCCCAATTCCGCTTCCACACTCCCATGGGCTCGGTCCCCTCCGGGGTGAGCCTCCCGAAGCATTGGGGGCAGAATCTACGACAAAGAGGGGGCGCCTTGGAAAAGCTGGCCTGGGCCGAGTGCATGGCAGCCACCGAAACCGCATGGGGCGGCTCTGCCAAGGCCAGAACGGACCTGGTACGAAGGCAGAGCTGCGCGCTTGCCGTGTCGGTCACCCCCATCAATGAGCGCCCCCTGTGCACTCCTAGACAAGTACAGGCTGCGCAACGCATTTCCCGCCCAGGAGGGGAAGCTGCTGCTGCACCTGCAATGGCCACGAGAGTTCAAGATTCTTCTCAGGGGGCAGGAGGGGGGGCAGGAAGCTCGTGCGCTGCTTCTCAGCATCACCAGCCCAACGGCGGATCAGGTGGCTTCGCTCAAACTTCTCTGGCCCCCAGACTTCGGAAGCACCATCCCCCTCCACGACTGCGAAGCCATGGGGCTACGACAGGGGGCCAAGTTCCCCACCAACCGAGCCTTGGCCTTGTCCGACACGAACGAATTTAGGGAGTTCCACCCCGACGGTGCGCACCCCAAACCAGAGAGGGTGGGAGACGGCTGGTGCAGGCTGGACAAGGCACCCCCCAGGCTGCAGTACTGGCGGATCTCCAATGCCATCAGCGAAATCCACAAGCTGCAGCAGGCCCCTGACGACCTTGCGGGCACGCCGCTCGACGTCATCTCTTTCCTCCTCACCTTCCGCACCACCGACAGGAAGAACAGGGCTCTGGCCAACGACGTGGAAAACACCAGGACGCGTGGCAACTCCGTCCTTTCGCGGGCGAGGGCCACCATCAGGGCCCAGGCACCTGGCACGCCCCCGGCAGTGGCGAACAGTAGTGCTGCTGGCCCGCAGCAGCAGAACGAGGGGCCGATGGACGCACCCTTCTCCGACGAAGAAGTGGGCAACGCTACTGGACAGGTATTTCAGCGAGTCAGAGACCCCCCCCAGCACTCACCCTTGACGATGGCGCCAAACGCCATCGACTTAACGACGATGCGGCGCGTGCCCTGGCCGCCACCAGACAACGCCACGTGGCAGTCGTGCGTGGCCCCCCCGGGACTGGCAAGACGGTCTTTTCTGTCGCCACCATGGACTCATGGGCCGACTCGCCCCCCGATGGACAGGCAGTTGCACTGACCGCCGGGTCCAGCACAGCAGCGGACCAGCCCGCCATCGGCCTCGGGAGTGCGCACGAAGCAGGCAGACTTGGACAAGGGACAAGCTTCCCCAACAGGCGCGTCCGTCTGGCCACAGAGTTCCGGGCGGCGCAGAGACTTGCCCCGCTCGCCCCGGAAGGGCACTTCTACAGAACGCGCAATCGCCCCCCGCACCAAGGCGGGCCCCCCAAGGAGTTCAATGCTTTCCGTGCACAGCTGCTTAGGGGCGCCAGGACGATCATCGCGACACACGAATCAGCGGATGCCCTCAGACCAGTAGCCCTGCTCATCATCGACGAAGCAGGACAAGCCCACGAGCTGATGGCCGCCATGTCGCTCGACAGTGTCATGCGTTCTGGCGGGCACCTGGCGCTGGCGGGCGACCCCGAACAACTTCCCCCCACCGCCCTTTCCAGACAGGCGGCCGACCTCGGGCTATGCATCTCCATATTCGATCGGCTGCGCAACGCCCTGGGAGATGATGCATCAGAAGTGGCGCAACTAAGCCTCTGCTATCGCACGCACCCCCTGCTCCTGTCCTGGCCCAACGTTGCCCTCTACAATCACTCAATGCGGTCGGGACTCACCGACCCTTGCGCGCAAAGGCCACTAGTTGAAGGACTACCATGGCGGGAGCTACTGCCCTGGGACAGCGAAAGGCTCGAAGCGCTCGCCGAAGCCACGGCCACCCCCTCGGAAGACTTGGAGAAGATGCTGCGGGACCTTGCCCCGGAACCCCAGGGTCCAGAAGAAAGGCGCCGGTTCCTCCTGGTGGACAACCCCTCCCTCGAGGTCACTTCCAACTTTCACTCAGGATACGCGAACCTTCCAGAGGCCGCGCAAACGGTGGACATCGTGCGAGCGCTCCTGCCCGCCATGAGGAACGGCACAACCGTGCGCGTCGTGGTAGGTTACCAGCTACAATGTGCAGCCCTTGAGAACGGTTGGCCCCAGTCAGGGCGAAGCATCAGCGGCGCCCTCGGGCAGACAAAGGCCAAGGATAAAGGGAAGGGCAAGGGCGGACCAGCCAAGACTGGAGGGCACCCCGCGCACCCCTCTAAGCACGACGATGACACCAAGGACCACGAGCGCGTGTTCGCACAATGGAGCTCCCCCCTCACCGGGATCGGCCTGCGTTTCCCCGGGCTTCGACAATAATTGCAGAGGGGCACCTTGGCAGCGGCAAGTTGACCATCTCCACTATAGACTCCAGTCAGGGCGGAGAGGCAGATCTAGGCATTTACCTGACCACCCGGTCCAACAGTTGGCATGACTGGGGTTTTACGGACTACCCCAACGGAGTGAACGTCGCGATCACGCGCGCCACCACCAACGTGGTCATCCTCGGGGACGGAAGGATGTTTGGCACTGCCACAGGAGCTCGCCTGCGTGAGCTTTCAGAGCACGGGGGGTTTGCCAAACTTTCGGTCCGCTTCGAAGGGGCCGACCTGGGCGCAAGGGCAAGGCTGCAGACCGACGAGGAGTTTGACCCCATCAAGGACCTCACCACATTGATACCAGCCGCCCCCACCCACACCGGGGGCGACTGCTTAGAAGGTCTAGACGACGCCATCAAGAAAGCCAAGACCTCCATGGAAGACAGCTTTGCGGAGCGCATCGCTGCACCGCTCCGCCTTTTTTTCACCTGGGACAAGCTCGGCGAAGCCATCGCAGACAGCAAGCAGAAGCTTGTCGACGGCCCTACAATGGGAATCATCCTCTACACTGTTGCCGGGCTCCATCCCCACCAGTGGCCCATGGGTGCCACCTCCAGGTTGCCGGGCAGTCTCGATCGGAAGACCTGGAGCCACCTGGGGTATTGCCTGGACGTGGAGGTCGGAATCGACGCCAGCAACCTGGTATACAACCTGACGTGGGCAGCCCTGGTCTGGATCCTAGGACTGGGCACTCCTTGGCACGCAGCGCAGCTGAGTGTCCCGCTCACCTCACTTCCCCCGCTGCCCCACGCTGTTGGTAGCAACCGCCGCCCCAAAAGCAGGTGCACCCCCGTCGGCACGCCCCCCCAGTTCCCCGCTGCCTGGAGCCCTGCCACATGCAGCTGCCAACGCCACGGGGTGCACCCTGAGATGGAACACCTACACTCGTTGCTCCGCCCCGAACAGGTCGATTCGGCTCTCACGCCTGCCCTGCGTGGAAATGACGGGCGCCCACTCAACACCCCCACGCTCAGAGTCCTACTTGTGGTGATGATGCTGCAGCTGCGGGAGCCGCGCGCTACATTCTGGCCATTCCCACATCCAGAGGCCACAGGTGACATCATAGAAGCGGTGATGGGTCTACGCCTTCCTTGACAGGCAGCCCACGAGGAATTCCGCAGCCAGTTTGCTGCCACGCGGGGCTTCAAGCATGCCGACTTCGCCTCCCTCCACGCCAAGATGGAGCAGGTCATTCGCCATATCGGCACGCTGGCCACCTTCGTTCATCGCCATCAGACTGCGGCGACGCACACATGCCCCCAGACATGGGCAGGAATGCAGGAGCACGACTTCACCCTGGAGGCCCCCATGCGCGCGCTGAAAGCGATTGTCCAGCCTGCGGACGTCAACCAGCTAAGCAGTGGAGACTCTCCATCTGCCAGCTGCACAAGGCGCTGACTGGTTCGGAAGATGGGCTCGGCGATCCACGCACCATGTCAGAGCTGCGGTACATAGGAGGCGGGGTCGCGATGTCCAACCGCCGCCTCGACGAGGACCTCCCGGCCTCGCCAGCTCCCGGTACAACCCTATCCACCCCGATAGTACGGGACGAGCGATTCTGCAGGCTGCAGAAGGATGCCAGCTACAGTTGCGACTGCTGCACCAGCACGGGATTGCAGGGAGCAGCTGGCACCTGGGAGGATGACGACACCCGTGAGCTGCTAGCGCAGAACCGCGCACAGACATACATGAAGGGTAAGGATTGCAGATGGCTCTGTGAGTTGTGTTGGGTCAGGTCCCTGGAAAGAAAGGGGGTCCAGGTTCCCGACCCCAACCAGGCTGATGGCGGTACCAAGAAGGCCATGCAGCAGCGTCTGCAGGAGTATAAGCGCAGACTGGAAGAAAACCGAGCGCGCAAGAGAGCCCGGACCCTCCCCTCGCTGTCCAGCCTCCCGCTGGGATTCGGTCGGCCGAACGACGCCCCGGTTCCTTCCACCCTGAAGGACCTCGTCATGCGTGCGCCGCGCCCCTTCCAGCCACCCAGTGCCGGTACCGCCCTCCCACCCCACAGGCTTGCCGACGGCAGGTTTGGTGCAGAATCGCACCACGCCCAAATGTACTCGGCCACGTGTGACACCTGCCCCCCCGGTTCTCCCTTGCTGGAATGGAAGCCGGGCCGCCCAGCCCTCGGATGCTTCATGCGGCGCCCTGAGGCAGAAGCAAACTGCAACGAGCAGCCAGGCCTCCCGCCGTGGGACGCAATGCCCCCCCCTATGGATCAGGCGGCAGTGGAACGCGGAATGGGCCTGCAGGAGGTGCCTTGTTCACATCTGGAACATCGCCCCGGGCGCCCTCGACCGCATACTCGACCACTACTCCAACGAGGTGTACCCTGCCATCCCTACCATGCGGCAGGCCACAACAGATCGACGTTCCCGAGGACAGTTACAACTACGACATGTCCACGCACCTCTCCCCAGGTAGCAGGGCTCCAGCCGAGGACACGGACACGCCTGTCCCGCCGCGCGAGGACCGGTCGGCACGGCCCCCTACTGAGCCCGGTGAACAAAAGGATTCGGCCGATAGAGACTCCATCAACTACTCTTTTCCCGACCTGCTGCCGCCCCCTGCGCCCCTGCTGCTCCATGCTCCACCCTCCGTCTGGCAGGGGGTGAGTCGAGCGGCCCTGTTCGTGCCCTGGTGAAGTATCTGATCGAGTGGAGCCACACGGCCTACACCCTCTGGGCTGCCTTCGTGCAGCAACAGGGGGAGGACATTGAGGGCGATGTAACCGACGAAACGAGATGGCCCTTCGAGCAACTGCTGCCCTTCCTTGATGCAATCTACGGAGAAGAGATCCCAAGCAACGGCCATCCCCCATGCATCCCATGGGACGGACAGAGGGCTGCGGCTGCCAGGGTAGTCTCACACTTGGTGGAGAGCAACCCGAAGTGCCAGGAGGAATGGGAGCGCTACGCAAGTAACCTCGATAATCAGAAAGGGCAGGGCCCCCGCCGACAGCCGCTGCGTGTCCTCACGCTGTTCCTCACAAGGCTGGAGAATTACCTAACCAGGGGAACGATAGAACTCCTCGCCGCCCAGCCCCAGGATGCGACGACCAGAGTCACGGCAGAAGAAGATTCTCGGCCTGCCAGCTGGCTCAACAGGCCCCAGGATAAGGAATCACCCCCCACCGACCAACGCGTTGGGGATCACGTCGCCCCCCCCGACCCGCGCAAACGATACACCCCAACAACCCGACGCACCTGGCCAGCCCGATGGGGCCCCATAAGAGGTGCCGTCCTCATCAGAGCACTGGAATGGCGACGGCGACGTGGAAGGGATTGACTGGGATGGCGATGCCGACAAGAAATCCGAGCCGGACGTCCAGGCACACGGCAGCCCGCCGGATACCTCGGCTGACTCCGGGTCGCAGGCCAGCCTTACACATCAGGGGGGCGATGCCGGCGGTCCAGCACCCACCGACCGGAAGACGGCCCAATGCCCCTCCCCACTCTGGACCCAGCCCCCCCGCAGGGCCGACTCGAAAGCCTGGTCCCCATTTGCCCAGGCTACTGATCGAGGAGCACCCAGTGACGCATGGAGGAGGGTCGAAGCCCGCCCCAGAGAGGATCGGACCTGGAGCTTTCACGCTGTCAGCGACGGCAGGACACTTAGACAATCGGGGAACGAAGCGGGCCGCCGTCCACCCACAGTCGACGGAGGCAGCACCAGAGAGCGCTCAGCCACACCGCCTCGCAGCGCACCCAGGCCGCGGCACAACGCCCAGGGCTGGCGGCGCGACGCACGGACCGCAGCAATCCCACCAGCGCGCCCTGATGATCCCATGGGAGGCCCCCCCATGCACTTGAGACCCATCGACGATGCAGACGTCGCAAGGGACGAGCCGGCACCAGATCAGATCACACGAATGCAGAAGACGCTGGGAGGCGCGTCCAATGGGGCATGGAGCGCCTGGGTCAGAAAGGCAGCCTATAGGCATGGGAGCGCCTGGGTCAACATCAAGTCCGACCGCAGGCGAAACACGGTACAGCAGCGCGACGATTTCCTCCAGGCATGGAGCAAAATGGGGTACGACGCCTACAGGATGGACAGAGAATACCAACTCCACGTCGACTGGCCAAGCGTCATGGAATAGCAGCGCAGACTCACGCAGCGCGACACCAGAGTACGCACTGCCGACGCGCCCATCGGAAGCGGACGCTCGCCCCCATGGGCCGACGAAGGCAAGGAGGCTACAAAGACCCCCCCATGGCCCACTGAAGACAGGGCTGCCGCACGAACAGGCGCATCTGCATCGGCAGCACCCTGGCGCACATGGCAGTCCTGGGACGAGTGGGACCATCAGCAAGACACATGGACCGACACTGATTGGAAGGCCAAGGGGAAACGGTCCTCCCCCAGAGGTGAAACCCACTACGCAGACAAGCGTCAGCGGGGATGGGGCTTTTGCCCCAAGTGATCGCGGTATAGCCTGGCCGCTGGTGCCCACCCCCTCCCCCCGGTCGGGGGATGTCGGCCCGCCTTGTCTTGGACCCTTCGCTGTGCGTGCTACCCGTTTCCCCCCCGCCTGCTCGCCCGCCCCTTTTCCCTGCTTCCCGTGGAGCGTGGCCCGCGCAGCCCGTCTGTGGCTCAAACCATTTCTTCCACCAAAACACGTCGATTCTCAGAGTTGCTACCCGGCCCGTCATGGAGCGCAACGCGTGCTTCCTGGACAATAACGATCTTGGGCTGCTGGGAACAACCTCCCCCTTCCTCTACAAGGTGGTCTCCGTCGCGCTGACCTTGTGGGCCATCTGGGGCCCCGCAGCTCCGGGCGGAGCCCGCTGGGTTGGCAGCCCCATGGTCCTCAACCGGCCCTTTGCCTCGCACAGCGACGCAGGGATTGGGGGCTGAGGACAGTGCGAGGTGTCAGTCCCCCACGGTCCAGCTTCCCTCGTGGGCGCTCCTGACCTCGATGGGGGCAGGTTTATTCCCGCGGGACAGGGGTCCGTCTATGTTCCCCCCTTCCGGGGCACCTACTTTGGACGACTGGGAATGTTGGCCAGAGGCCCACCTCACGCGCTCCACCTTACTTTGCCACTCATCAGTTTGTGCGGCTCTTGCTGCGCCCCCGTCCAAGTGTGCCCCGCCTGGGTACACTGCAATGTGACGGACCATCCCAAGTTTGGTGGCCTTGGTCGCGTCCGACGTGCCGCGTCACGTGGTAACACCTCACGTGCATCCACCAGGCTGTGCTGCTCTGGGCAAGTGACAGCGCAGCCCCCCACAGAGGTCGGCGTGTCGTTCCCCCCGCGGTCACTGAAGACCCTCCGCAGGGAGCGGTGGGGGGATCACAGAGGCCACTCTGCCCACGCAGCATCGACATCGGCGTTGCCTCTTCCTCGGCTGCGCCCCCCCTCCTCCTCCTCCTCCTCTTGTGCTGATACGGCGCACAGTGCCGCCCTAATTCCCCCCTACCAACCCGTTCCACCGGAGCACTCGGGCATCCATGGGCACCTGGGGGCTCACTGGCAGGGCTCCGAGGTGCGCTCGGTCAGCGCGGCTGCCATGCAATGATCTGGGCAGCCAGGGTCTGAGGCAGTCTGTCCCCGCAGGCACGGACTCCTCCAGCCCCTGAAGCGGGCGCGGATCGCCCGCGTGGACTGGGAGCGGTTCGCGGCGCTTCAGGTGCTGGGCTACGGCGTGGCGCAGCCCTGCGCGCCACCCCGCTCCGGCACCACCTGGGGCCAGACCTGAGGTGAGCGCTGTCCTGGCAAGTGGTTCATCCTTTGGCAGGTCGCCGTTGTTACCCCAGCAGGTCCGCCCCTGCCGCCTCGGTTGACGCTCGCATCTTTGTGCCCCCGCCCCCCGTGACGGATAAGCTGCCCGCCTTGTGCGCCGACGACTTGGTTGTCTCGCTTCCCACGGCGGGCGCCGCCTTCGAGCTCTTGCTACTGCACAAGTGGTATATCCTTTGGCAGTGCTTCTCGGCCCTCCCGCAGGGTGGTCCGTGGTGCTCGACCAGTGCTTGCAGCTGTATCCCCCCGGCTTTCAGAGCCAGGCAGTTGCAGGTTGTGGACCCGGAAGACAGGGCCGCCGTTTCCTTGCATAGGTCGGTCGCTCATGCCCGAGTACTTCCATGAGTCTATGTGAGTGAGGCGATCCTCGGTTCCCCCCCTCTCCTGTCCTCGCGTGCCCTCGCGCCCGCCGCCTTTCCCCGTCCCTTCGCCTCCTCGTCGCGTTGGACGGCGCGGCCTCAGTGGCCCCTCCGTGCCGCCGCAGCGCGGTGTGACCCGCGCCCTTGCGCGTTGTTCGGTACGGACTGAGCTGGCGCCACTGTGCGACTTCTCCCCCGTCAGTTTCCTTATGATGCCTGCGTCCCCGCTTCCGGGTCGCCTGCGTCTTAATGGGGGGCATTTTGTCCTTGGCACGTGCACTCGCTGCGTCGGCCTATGCGCCGTCGCCGCTAATCATCTCGCCCTGTGCCCCAGCCGAGACCGTCCCGCTTCGTGGATCTGTCCTTGGAGCCGCCAATCAAAAAAGCGCACCCCCACCAGCCCATCCAGAAACGATGTCCAGGCAAGTTGAAGAGATCAGGGAAGTGGGGGAGCAACGAGAGGGACAGCCCATCCGTGCAAAGGATGAGGCGGAAGAGGAGGCCAGATGGATATATGAGGGGGTGGCGAGGAACCGAGCGAAGGAGGGATGAGGAGAATGATGACGCTGGGTGGATGGTTGAATGCCGCTGGGATGCCTCTTGGAAGCCTTTTGGAAGCCTCTTCGGGCGTCTTGGGGGTCTCTTGGCGGTCAATGGTGGCTCTTGGGCGTCTTGGGTGCTTCGGGGGGGCCTCTTGAGGCCGCTGGGGATCCTCTTTGGGGGCTCTTGGGGGCCTGTTGGAGGCCTCTTGGGGCCTCTTGGGGGTCTCTTGGAGCTTCATGGCGGCCTCTGGGAGCCTCTTGGAGGCCTCTTGGAACCATCCTGGGAGCCTCTTGGAGTCTCTTGGGGGTTTCTTGGGGCCTCATGGCGGCCTCTTGGAGGCCTCTTGGGAGCCTCTTGGGGCCTCCTGGGCGCCCTTTGGGGCCATCTTGGAAGCGATCGATCAAAGAAGGGGGGGTCCCTAATTCACCCTGTCCCTCGGGAGCTCCCAAAATAGCCGCCTGGACCCCTCTTGGGGCGCTCTTGGAGCGCTCTTGGGCCGTCTTGGGGCCGTCTTGGGGCCCTCTTGGGCCCCTCTTGGGGCCTCCTTGGCCCCTCTTGGAGCCATGTTGAGGCCTCAGATGGCCATCGGAAGCGAAACGGCGAGAAGCCGACAATCATTGGTTTTCCTTAGGTTTTTTTTATGGATTTTGGCTTCTTGGGGGGCCTCTTTGGGGAGATAATTGGCTTCTTGGAGCTGTCTTCGAGCGTTCTGAGAGCGTCTTGGAGCATCTTCGGAGCCATCCTGCGGCATCTTAGGCTATCTTGAGCCATCTTGGAAGTCATCTTGGACTATCCGAGACGCTCATGGAGCCATCCTGGGCCATCTTGGACACTCTGACCGCTCGCGACCGGGCCCGTCCAGGTCCATGGAAGGGGGTTAGGGGGAGGGGTAAACCCCTCCCCGAAGGGGAAGAAGGGAAGATGGAAGAATAATGTCCTAAACCACCTACGCCCAGAGGGCTGGTGGGATTCTGGTCAACTCGTCCGGGGTCGGTATCGGTATCCGTATGTTGGTCTCCCCAAGAGGCGGGAGCACCCACCAGTTCATCCAGTTCAGCTGTAGGGGTTCCGAGCTGAAGCGATTGCGATCGCAGCAGCAGCGATCCTTCCGCCTGCCCCAGTCAATATTGCGATCAAGTCAAGACAATCAGGCGGACGATGCAAGCACGCCAATGCAGTTGTTGACAGTACCGGGCAGACGTTTCGTCCTTTGCGGGTTCCTTTCTGTTCCAACCCGATTATTCGGGATGTGCATGCAAAAAGGGTATGGGAGCCATGTCTCAGCACTCGTGCCACTACCAAGGCTGTCCGCGGTTCGTCGCGTTCGGTTGCGTAGTTGTCCGTTACGGTTGGTTGGTCCGGCTCGGTCGGTTGCTGTGTCGTTGTCGCGTCGCTGCGCCCTTATAGGCCGCCTGGGTCCTGTCGGCTTCTCGGCTTCGCTGTCTCTTCTTTTGGCTTTTCGTTTTTGCTGTCGCTGTGGACGCCGATGTTGAGGAATCAGGTCGGCATGAGAGGGACGAGGCGACATGGAGTGCCCCAGCTTCGGCCGCCTGTCTACGGCATGGTGCGGAGTCTTTCGCGAGCATGAAGGCACATTTCCGCGCGGTTCATCTGCGAGTCCACGGTCAGAGCTAGTAAAAAGGAGAATGACTAGCTGTCGTTTGCCCCCTTGCGCTCTGCATTGGGCACCCTTGCATCCTCATCCTCTCGCACCTGCGAGTTAGGTCCCTTGTGAACGCAGCCGCCGCCGAGAGAGAGAGAGAGAGAAAGAGAGAGAAAGAGAAAGAGAAAGAGAGTGTCTGTGTGTGTGTGTGCACGCAGGCCGCCGTTCGTCGAGCCTCCTGCGAGGCGCGCCCAGGCGAGGAAGTTCGGCGACATGCCACGGGATTGTTCCCTCGTAAGCACTGAGCCAGACTCCTCGTGCAGATTGCGCAGTTGCGCAGTTGCGACAGTTGCGCAGTTGGCAGCCCCCCAGGGAGCCGCGAGGCTTCAATTGAGTGTGCGTATCCCCCCGCTCCACTGGGCCTCCAAGCAGACCGCGAAAGTAGCGACATTTGCGCAGTTGGCAGCACCACAGGTAGCCGCGAGATCTCGACTGGGTGTGCGTGTCCTCCCGACTCCACGGGGCCTCAAGGCAGCCCACGAAAGTAGCGACAGTTGCGCGGTTCGCGACCCCAGAAGGCAGACAAAGGGTAGGAGGTATGAGACATGAAAGGGAGCAGGAGTCAGGGGGAGGAGGAGAAAGAGATGCGCGACCAGTGCTCTTTTCGAAACGAGAACCCAACGCAGGAGGGTCAGGAGAAACATGCTCCCACGCCTTGCAGGAGGGGGGGCTCAAGGGCCCAGGCTTTGAGATGCGCCCTGCGAATCTATCCAGGGCCGCCGTGGCAGCACCAGGTGCTCAAAACTGAAGTGCCTTAGCCTGGCAGGAGCATCCTGACAAAAACAGAGCGGGTTGCATTCGTGTGATTTTGATTTTCTGAGGCCGCAGCGCTTGTACGTACCCAGAGATACCCCGCAACAAATTGCAACATCATGACACAACTCTACTTACCCGAGCCATGGACCCCATCTGTCTGCGGCATTTTTCGACCCTGACCGATCCGTGAGGGTCCCTGGGCCCGAGACGATGCAAAATCGCAAATTGTAAAGAGGATGCGACACCAGGATCTCAGAGTGGGGCGCTCTGCAGCGCTCCGCAGGGGCCGAGGGCCCTTGAGCTCGGCCTCGCCGCCGAGGTCCGACTGTACGACCCCTCCGCCCCCCCGCGGGCGACCGCGCGCACCAGTGCGAGTGGCGTCCGTGCCTGCGGGCGCCGGCGAGCAGTGAGCGGAGCTGTCTCCAGTCAGCGGGCGAGGAACAGAACGCACCGACCACCTCGCGTTGTGACAGCAAGCGAGACTGGAAGTTGTTGGCGATGTTCGGCCTCCGGGGGCTCTCGTCGGGCCCCGGGCCGTCCGCCAACAAACTATTCGGGCTCGGGTCGAAGAGCTGTTCCCGGGGAACGGGTCCAGACCTCTGGGGAGCCACGTTATGACAACAGAAACGTCGTCTCCAGTCAGCGGGCGAAGAATGGAACATAATATGCTCTGAGATCCTTGCGTCACATTTTTGTTCGGACTGGGCGATTTTGCCCCGCTTCAGGCCCTGGGGCACTCACGGATCGATTCAGCTCGAAAAGTGCCATAGGAAGATGAGGCCTGGGGCCTTGGTCGAGTTTTTGTTGGCGGTATTTCAAGTGTCTCGTGACGACGGATCTCAGGGTGTGCTGGCTGACATTTCAGCCGACTCCATCTGAATTGAAATGTCGCGGTCGGCGTTCAAGGGGAGCGCGACGGGTTCGGCCAAGATTGCAAGATTGGGGCTCTGGAGGGACCCCAGACCCTCGCGTTCCCAGCCCTCGCTCCGATGAATAGCGCCGACGTCGAGGATCTGTGCCCGCGCGCATGTGTTTGTTCCCGCCGTCGGGGACGCCTGTCCCAGGCCGTTCTTCTGGAGAGTGTCTACCCCTGCGGTGGCACGTCGAGGCATATTCTCCCTGGCAGCCCCGGGACGGCCGCCCTTAACGGCGCGGAAAAGTGCAAGGCTATAGATCTTCGTACCGATTTCACGCTATTACCGATCCTCTTCTCGGCGGCGGGCAGGCCATGTCAGAAGGCGGCGAGGCTTCTCAGAAAAGGCCTTGCGCATCCCGAGAAGCCATCTGTGTCTTCGGATAAGACCTGGGACCTATTCCCAGAAGGCCGTAGGCCTTCTGAGCCTTCTGGGAGGGCCCGCCGCCGCTGCCCTCCCTCCTTTGCTTGCCGCCGATCTTCGCATCGTGGCCTCCGTGCGGCTTCGCAGGCTCAAGCCTCCCAACCCCAGGGCACCTGCGTCCCCCCCCTGTTTCGGGGTGCGGGCGGTGCTCTCCCACGCCGCCTGCGGGGCGGGCTTTCCACCCCCCCCCCCTCTCCCCTCTGCGGGTGCCCCAGCTCTGGGGCCATGGTTGCGCCCGCCGTCGCCGACGATGTCACCGAAGAGCGGGAGGCGCGTCGGCGTGAGTTGAAGGCGTGCATGGCCGTGGAGGCCACGGAGGACGTGGAGGCACTGCGGACGGCGCTCGAGGCGTCGGGCAGTGTCCAGGAGTTTCTCATGCTCCTCCCAGAAAGCGAGGTTCCAGGATCGAAGCCCGAGGTGGTCTCTGCTCGCTGGGGGTCGGTTTGGGGGGGCCCGGAGTGTTGCGGGGGCCCCAGCTCATTGAGGAAGTGGCGCTTCCTGGAGGAAGCGGCGACTTCCCCCGTGGTGACCCCCCTTGGCACTGCCTGGAGGCGGCCAAGGAAGTCAGGCTGGAGAAGGAGGACGTGCTCCCAGCCGAGACGCTGCTGCGGAGGCTGGACGGCAAGTTCCAGCCGCTGACGTTCAGCGACGTGTCGCACGCCGACGTTCTGCGGCTGAACGCGGCCAGGTCCCGAGAGAGCGTGGTGGCGATCTTGCTGCAGTGCTTCCGCGTCCAGCTGGAGTCCAGCTTCTTGTCAAAGACTCAGCTGCCCTGACACACCTGTGTTGGATCGCATTACGTACGGTGAGGGCGTTCGTTGAGGAATGTGCCCAGGAGGTTTCGGACCCTGGAGGGTTCCTTGTCTGATGAGGGCGGCGTGACATCACCGGCCAATCCACGATTGGAGTTCCACCAATTTCCAGACCCGATATTCATCATCCAGTGAGTCGTTATGCAATGCCCTCGCCGTACCATACACAACACGTCAGGGTTGAACACGCTGCGTGTTGGCTCGGCACGTGTTGGCCCACGCTTTGGGGAACGTGTCGCGCCGTTTCCAATCCACGTGTTGAGCTCTGTTTATTGCGTATCGGGCCGGCTAAGGTCGGAGATCATCGCCGAGTTCCACTACCACAACTACCTCTTCTGCCAGCGGTCCAGGTGGTGCGCAGAGAAGACGTCCACGCTGCTCTCCCTCATGGGAACCGTCTTCTCCCGGGCGATGGACGGGGAGTGCCCGGTGAAGCAAGCGAGAGCCTTGCTCAACGGGTTGGTCGCGAGGCACAGCAGGCAGCTGCCTCCCTTCAGCCTCGGCGTGTTCTCCGCCCAAGAGGCGACTGCCGTCCGGGAGCACGCAGAGAGGACCCTCTTCCGCCACTACGACATGTATGTTTTCTGCGTTCGGGGCGTGCGCGCTCGGGAGACGGATCTCTGCGTCCGCACCGTGCGACAGCGCGTAGCCAACGAGATGGTGGAGCCCGTAGAGCTGCTGACCTCGCACGAGGCGGCTGCCCCGAAGCCAACCCAGATCCTCACTACTTACCTAGCTGCCCCAACCCCACCCAAAGGTCTCAGATCCCCCCAAATTTCGGGTATAGCGGGTATTTGTCCCATGGTGTTTTCTCAATGCCCTGGAATGTCTCTCCACTGGAACTTGACAGGCCCAATGGCGACTTCGGGTTGGGTTGGGGTGGTGGGAAGTCAGATCCCGCGCCCAGGAGGCTCGTGTGCCAATCTTACCGGAGGTTCCAGCGTGCCAGGGCCGTCTTGTAGGGAAGGTCTCCGACGCCAGCGCCAGGGGCGAAGTCCCGCCCCCGCACCCGCCCCCCCGCCGACCTCCCCCCCCCGGTGGCGGCGGTGGAGCTGGCGTGCCTCGGGGGTGCCGACCGCTCGCCGACGCCCATCTGAGCCAGGCCGATCCTGGGCCTGGGGGTCGGTGGGTGCGCCAGCTTGGCCTGGCCGTTGGAGGCGTGGGCGCCGATCCTGGCCGGAGGCCTATGGCCGGCCTATGGCCTGGCCAGGCCGGGTGCAGGCGCAGGGTCGGCGCCCTCCCAGCTCCGGCGAGGTCCTGTCTAGCAGCATCAACGGCCTTCCCACGCGAACTGGACTGTACTCTGAGAGAGCTCATTCGAAACCAGGCCACTTCCCATGTCTTCCCGGGACTGACAACTCAAACGGTACTGGCCGATCGGCTTCCCCCCTCGGGCGAGGTGAACCCGCGGGAGGTCCCCGAGCTGCAGGACTTGGCGGCGCACACGCCTGGGGCGAAGAGCGGGGGGGCCGGCCTTCTGAGAGCGCTCCGGGCTGCTCAGCAGGGATCGGCCGTTGCCCAGGGCTTCCAGGGAGGATCCTCGGAAGGCAGGAGGGCTGATGAGAGGCCGCCCCCCTCGCCCCGCATATCCCTGCACTGCTCGTGCCTCCCAACCCCAGGAGCCGACCGTAGCGTCCAAGAACGCCCGAAAGGCTCGGTCCTCAGTCGCCCACGACGACCAACATTACATTTCTTTGCTGCCCGTTGTGCATGGCCTTCTTTATTCGCGCGGACAGACGCACGCGACGAAAAGTTCCACAGACACCTGGTCATCATTTTCCAGGCGGTTCCGTCGCCCCACCGAGAGGGGCCCAGTTCACCTGTGGCGATTAGAGCCCGCCTTGCCGGTTCCTTGGCACGAGCTCCGCCTTACAATTGGCGCAGCTGCACGGGACCCGAATTGAAACGATTGCGATCGCGATTCGCCACCTACCTGAGCCACTACCCCGATCGAGTTCAAACAGTCAAGCGAACGATGGGAGCACGTTGTTGCAGTCTTTGTCAGCACTCTGCAGACGTTCGATCCCTTGCGGGGCACTTCAGAGCAACAGTGACTACTGGCCATGTGTACGCAAGATGTGCAACAGCGTTGTCCCAACACGGGTGCCACTGCCAATAGTGTCCGCGTTGCGGTCGGCTTGGCTGCGTCGCACTCGGTTGCCTTCGATCGACTCGTTTCTGTCGATTGTTATGTCGTTGCTGCATCGCTGCGCCCTTCTAGGCAGATTGCGGCCTCGGTGCGGATTTCCTGGACCGGGGTCCAGCGCCGATCCAAGAAGTTCTTGGGGACTTCCAGATTGTCTTCCTATGTTGTCGGCCAGGGCCCATTCTGCGAGCGCTCAGTGCCAGTTGCTTGGACCATTTCGGGCATACATCAGTCGGTGCGTCGCTGCGTGAGGGGGGGCATGTAAGTCTATGCAGATTCATGTCCTTCGGAAGCCATCCCGTGCGCGCCGGCAGAGGACTTCTTCCACGATCCCGCCGCGGAGGCGGCCGCCCGCGCCGCGGCCGAGCTGGAGCAGCGCCGGCTGGCGGAGGAGGCGGCCGCCGCGGCCGCCCAGGCCTCGTGGGTAGGGAGCACGTCCGCGGCCCCTCGGCCGCGATCTCGTGGCAGCAGCAGGTTCCTTCGGCTGCGGCGTGTCCTGGTCTGTGCGGCAGGTCCCCTCTGGCCACGGTGGCGCGGCGGGCGGCCCCAGCGCATGCGCTCGAGGTCGAGCGCCGCCTCTGGCCTGGGCACGTGTGTTGAGCGGGGCCCGTAGTCAAGAGCTCGGGGCCAGCGTCCCCGGATCCCAAGCGATATGCTTCTGCCCAACTTGCGGAAGGTGGTAACCTCTCGAATGTCTATTTTACTTCAGCCAAGTATCGCAGTCATAGTCTCAGCTCTGACGCGTGAAACTCCTGCACAACTTGCGTTTCTCCACCGATTTTGGCCATCGGGAGCTGTTTTCGGGCTACAGACCATCAGCAACAGATCCAGATGGCAAACCTCATGGGTTGACGATTGAAGCATCTGATCCTCGGATGCCTGGGTCTGACGTCTGGTGCTCATGCAGGGCCTTGCGCCCAGCGTCTACATTCGCGACCCTGGACCCGAGGCTGACGACCACTAGCCTGGCGCACCCCTCACACGGATCCGGACCCCGAGGGAGCCGGGTAAATTGTTTTGGCGGCCGTCCAATCAGAACATGAGTTGACTTTGCCCAATGTGGATTGCCTGAGAGTTTCTCAGTGGGTGCCAGGCTTGCGTTGGCCAGCGTTTTTTGGATTGCTAGGTCTCGTTGATTGACTACCCTCCTCGGGTTGTTGGATCTTCTTTCTTGATTGCTTTGCTTGGGTTACTTAGTCTTGTTTCTTGCCCGCATTCCTGGAGTTGCTTGGTCTTGCTTCGTGACTGCCTTCCGCATATTGTTTTGTCTTGTTTGTTGGCTGCTTTCATTGGGTGGCGTGGTGTTATTTCTTGACCACCTTCCTCAGGTTTGCTTCGTCTTTTTTCTGTACTGCACTATTCGGGTTGTTTATTTGTTTCTTGTTTGTCTTTCTTGGGTTCCATGGCCCCAGTGCACTGCTGTCTAGCAGTGCCAGGCAATGCCAAGCACCCCCAAGCAATAAAAGCAAGTCAAACCAATGCCAAGCAATGCCAACCCGTGCCTTGCCATGCCAGGAAGTGCCGAGACTTGCAAAACAATGCCAAGCAACGCCCAGCAATGCCAAGCAATGCCATGTAACGCAAAGAAACGCCAAGCAAAGCAAAGCAAGGCGAAGGTCGCAAGGCAAAACCACGCAATTCCAAGCAACGCACAGCAACGCCAAGCAACTCAAAGCAATGCAAAGCAATGCCTTTCTTGCGGCGTTACTTATTGAAGAAGGTTTGCCCTAGTTGGGGTCGGGTCGGAGTCCTGTCGTTCTAAGCACACACACAAAACGAAACAGTCTGACTTGGGGACCCTCTGCTATGCAGGGCGGCTTTCGCGGATGCCCGGCTCGGAGTGCACCCATGGGGCTGCGCTACGACCCACGGGATCGAGGCCCCGGAGCCAGAAACCGCGATGGCACAAGGAAGGGGAGAAGAAGGAAGAGGAGGAGGAAGAGGATGAGGAGGAGGAGGAGTAGCTGGAGGAGGAGGAGGAGGAGGAGAAGGAGGAGGAGGAGGAGGAGGAACAGATCCGTAGCCATTTGGCTCAAGCCAACGCTGGCTCAAACCATTGGCTCAAGCTGGTTGAGGGACCGCGGCGAATCCCCGACCAGAAGCCCTGCCCAAGGTGGGGAGCCAGAGATTTCGCATCGACCCTGCAGTGTTTCGGTTTCTCGCGCAACGTCCCTGACCTATGGCGGCAGCGCGAAGACCTGGAAGTGCGTTCACTGCAAGTGCGCGAAGACGGAATGGAACTAGGCACGCTACAAACATTGTGGACAGCATTGGAAGTCAACCGCATCGGCAGCCAGTGCAGACGATCATGGGAAGCGCAAGGACAAGGCAGGCAAGGGTCGGGATCAGCCTACTCTTCCTCCTGGTCTGGGTGGGGTCGGTGCTGGCCCCAATCCGCTCCCCTTTGGGAATGTTGCAGGCAGGCACAGATCCAGCTCCCGACCTTTCGATCGAGGATGTACGGCAGCTGGTGGCCCTCGCCAAGAAGTCCAAGTCCAGCGGGTTAGCCTCATACTACGAGCAACTGCTGGTGCTCAAGCACAAACAGCCCTCGGCGCAGCAGAGGACAGACCACTGCTGGAAGGCTATCAAGTCGCTGGAGGTGGGGATCAAGGAGCAGACTGGCGTCATCATGGCCTTGCAGAAGCAGATCGAGGACCGCAAGACAGAACTGCGCGCATCCCTGGACCAGATGGAGGTGCAGGAGAAGCAGTACAGGGACGCAACCACGGAGCCCCATGCCGCTCAGGTGCCGCGGGCTCCAGCAAAGCCCACTTTCCAACTCCAGGACCTGCTAGCAGGTGATGCGACGGGGCGGGAGCTCACTTGCGGAGAAGACCTGTTTGGCTTGGCAGAGCTTCAGGATGCCTGGGATGCGGACCGGGCCGAGGCGAAAGCCAGAGAGGAGGAGCTCAAGCGGCGGTTCCAGGAGACGGCGAAGCAGCTCTACGGCGAGTTCAAAAGCCAAGGCCGAGACAGCAAAGCAAGAGCAGGAGGTGCTGCGTGCGCGCCTGCAGCAGACCAAGAGGCGCCGAGGGCTCGACGAGCCCAGCGCCGCCGCCGCCTCAGACGCCCCGCCGACGGCAGCAGCCGCGTCGGGCGACGGGCAGTCAGAGGCGGCCCAGGACGTGCCAGCACCTGAGGAGGAGGACGTCGCCCTGGCGTCAGAGGACTGCAATGCCCATGCGCTGCGCATCCGCAACCGCGCCATCGCCGCTGAGGGCAAAGGCAAGGGGCCTGGAGCGGTCAGGGGAGGCGAGACCAGCGCAGGACGGCAGCAGTCCCAGCACGGCGCGCAGCCTTGCGGCCTGCGAGACGTCGGGGAGTGCAGTCGCTACGCCGGCGACTGCTTCGCGGGCACCTTCGCGCGCGCGGTCCTGGCCGAGCTCAGCGAAGGCCGAGACCCAGCCCCTGTGGAACTCAGGGGGCGGGAATCGCTGGAGGGCTCGGCCGAGTGCCCCACCGTCGTCGGCTACGAGCTTCACGTGGGTCGGGGTCAAGGGCCGCCTGCCGATGACATCAGGGCCGAGCGACCATCCCGTTAGACTTGGTCGACTGTCACGGCTAATACCTCAGGTTGGGCAGGGGCCGCGGCACTGTTGACGGGCGAGGCGCATCGGCATGGCCAGGTCGCGCGCCTCCAAGAGCGCAGGGCGCTCAAGCCCCAGATTTCGCAGAAAGAGAGCGAGATGAACTCCGATGGCTGAAAGCTGAGATCGACGGGCGCAACCAAGACTGTTCAGGGCGGGGTGTCTTCGGGAGTTGGCCCGGGTGTTCGACGGCACGTCGGTGTCGGGCAGGTGCAGGGGGCTCGAGATCATCTCATACATGCCAGGTGCTTCGTCGTCTGGGTCAACGGGCGCGTGAAAGGGGGCTTCTACGTGGCCACAGTGTACTTGCCAGACGGCGAGGGCGTCTTAGCAGCCAAGGGGAAGCAAATTTTGAACCAGTTGGATGAACTCGCGTTTGCTATCCAGAAGCCATTCGCCATCGCAGGGGCTTTAACGGCCTGCCCTCAGAGGTGCAGCAGGGCCCAGGTGTGTCCAAGACGAGGGGCACCGTCGTCAACTGTAATAAACCGATGTGTCGTGTGGGGAAGTCTAGGAGGGAATGTGACTTCTTCGTCGTTCCCCATGACCTCCGCGATCGCGCGGATGACTCGGCCAACAAGACGCGCGGCCCAGTTCGACTGGTCTTGGACACCGACGCGCACATTAAGATGAAGCGCTGTTTGAAGTTGATCAAGCCGCCCCCGCTTGACAAGCCGATAGGACCGATCCCTGCCCCAAAGGGTTGGATTTATCTAGATGGGTTCTTCGCAGGTTTCAATGCAGATGAGTCGGGAGACACTCTGTCCACTGTCTACGGCCTCCTGTGCGAGCACATGGAGGATGAGTTGTGCGATGTTTTAGACATTGTGGGCCCAGAGAAAAACGATTACACTGGAATGGGCCATGGGTATCGCATTGTCGACGAACCGATCCTGGAGCGCGCCCATGGGCCGCATCCAAAATATTCGAAATCAGCTCGGGCGGTTCGAAAGTACCAGGTGTGGTTAGAGGAACTTCGGTATCTCAGGAACCGTGGGCACTCTTGTGATGATGATGGAGTTCGCGATCTCGTTCGCAAGCTTTGACGGGTTCACCCTAACGTACAGGGCGTCGCAGGATGGTGGGCTTTGCGTCGCCCGCTGCGCGCCCGCCTGCCGCGGGGCGCGGACGAAGCCCAGCTCGAGGAGCTGCAGGTGGCCGCTGGGGCCCTCGCTGACCAGGGGGGGGGGGGGGGGGGGGCAAACTTCGGAGCACGAAAGAGTGGATGTATTGGTTTGCATAGTCTCTGGGCTATGGGGAAAGGAGCCACATATCGGTGGGCAAAGGGTCCGCGTGGATGGGGCCCCGACCCTGAAGGACCTCAGCATGGGCCCTGGACCCGCGGGCGCGGCTGATCAACTGCTCAAGGAATGGGAAGACATGCGGCAATTTGGGGACGCCCAGAAGTTTCAAGCGTCTGGCCTCCGAGTCATGAGCCCCCAGCGGCGCCGACGGCAGACCAGCTCCGCCAAGCCCTTGAGAAGTTCAAGAGACACATATTGCAGTCGGAATCGGCTCGACGGGTGAAACCCGAAGGTGCTGCTGTACCTGGGCGACAGCACCTTAACAGTTGTTTTCCCTACCTGGGCTCTGCCTAGAGGCGTCTCGCTCTGTTAGCTTAAAGAGGTCGGGCAGTGTTAATCGCCCTGGGCGGTTCCCCCAGGATCCGCCCCGCGGTCCCCCCAGATGCGCCCCCTGGGTTCACCCAGCTTAGCTAAGCTAAGCTAAGCTAAGCTTAGCTTAGCTTAGCTTAGCTTAGCTTAGCTGGTCTCATTTTAGCCTAGCCCAGCCTAGTTTAGCTTAGCTTTGCGTAGCTTGGCTTAGCTTAGCTTAGCTTGGCTTCGCTTAGCTTCGGTTAGCTTACGTCAGCTTAGCTTGGCTTAGCTTGGCGTGGCTTAGCTTAGCTCAGCTTAGCTTAGCTTAGCCTATCCTAGCTTAGCTTCGCTTAGTTTAGCTTAGTTTAGCTTAGCATAGATTAGTCTACCTTAGCTTAGCTTAGCGCAGCGCAGCAACGCGCAGCGAAGCATTAGCACATCATAGCATAACATCGCCATGCACAGCATAGCATAGCATCGCCATGCATAACATAGCACATCATCGCATATCATAGCATAGCATATCTTAGCATAGCATAGCATATGATAGCACAGCATAGTATATCACAGCATACCATATCAACAACAAGAGCAGAATCAAACGCGACGGCAACAGCAACGGCACTATCAAGAGCAAAGGCAATGCAAAGCAACACCAACACCAATGCGAACGTGTAGATGTAGGTGTACGTGTAGATGTGGATGTCGGTGTAGATGTAGATGTAGGTGTAGATGTAGATGTAGGTGTGTATGTAGGTGTATATGTACATGTAGATGTCGATGTGGGTCTCGATGTTGATGTTGGTGTAGATGTAGATGCAGGTGTAGATGTACATGTAGCTGCCGGTGTAGATGTAGATGTTACTTTCCTAACTGCTCCAACTCCTAGGTCGGGTCGCACTGGGATAAGGGTAAGTTCTCCATAGGAACCCATTTTCTGATCCCAGAGCAGCGTGACTTGTCGCTGGTAGCATTCCTCAGGAAACCAGATGGCGGGCACCGCCCGATCGGAGCGCTGGCGACGTGCATCCGTATAAGTGGGAAGACCGAGGAGGAAAGAGGCACCGCAATGGGAACAGGGGGCATGCTCTGGATTATATATGGGGCGAAAGGAGGGAGTTGCGAGAGGGCGGCGCGGCAGCAGGGAATGGGCGCTGAGGCTGCTTAGGCGATTGGGGCTAGCACTGGGTCAGGGCTAATCGACATGGAAAGTGCTATGAGGTGACCCCGCATGGCGTCGTCTGGAGAGCTTGTACCAAGCATCGATTCAACCTGCGCCGCGCCCGCTTGCTCTTGCAAGTCTATGGGGGCCTTCGGAGGCTGACGGTACGCGAGCGTGTTTCGCCCGTGCTGGCCATCGCGCGCTCGATTATTGCAGGGTGCTCCTTTGCCACAACCACGTTGCGGATTGTGATCCATTGTGCGCCCGTGTACATGAAAGAGTGATGGCCCTCCCTCTCCCTGCGTGCGATGGTGGATGCTATTGCGTTGTCGCTGGTAGGTTCGGCAAATGGAATCCGGGTTGTCTTCGGCAAAGCCATCCCAGACCTGCGCAGACAATTTGAAAGATGGGGTTGGTAGTTCCCAAGAAGAGGTGCCAGACTATGGCGTCCAGCCCGCAGGTTGCAGAGCAGCTGGGCAAGGCGATCAAAGGGCATCGGTTTAATGTCTGTGCTGCGGCGAAGAACCTCGGGCATGACTTCAGTCAGCCGCACAGGAAAGGGAAAAAGGTTCCCCAGCAGCGGATTGCGAAACATCGCCGCAGAGCGCACAGGTTTCGCGCTCTGAAGCATCACGGGCGCGGTCTGGCACGGGCATACAGGGGGGGGGGGGGGGATTGCTGCAGCCGCGTACGGAGTAAGGGTCATGTGGCTGTCGGGTAAGGATTTGAAGGGTCTCCGTGCCTCGTTTGCCTTTGCTCTGTTCGGGAAGGCCACAGGAAGGTCGAGAGCTGTGCAGTACCTCCTGGCGGATCCGCCAGACCTTGATCCTGCTTGTTTGGTCAACGCGTTGCCATTGACCACGTGGCCCCTAGCACTGCGACAGCGCTGGGTGCCAGAGAATGTCATGCACTGTATTTTCGAAGCGGCCCTGGAACGAGAAGTCCGAGGTTGGGCGGCGGTCCAGGGGCCCGCAGGTGTCGTCGTTCGGGCCTCGCGGCGTCTTGGGTGGAAGGCACGGCTCTGCGTCCACTGGACTGGCCCCGAGGGCTCGACGTGGACCCCGAGATCACCAGCATGCCTGATCTGAAGACGGCCATTCGCAGAGGAGTTTGGTGGCAACGGGAGGAGACGGCGGCGGCGCATCTTGGGCGGAAAGGGCGTCCATGTTTCGATCATGTAAAAAATGAGCTTCGGCAACTCAGGGGGCAGGGCGGACACATGAAGGCCGACCTGATTGTAGCGCGCATGTCTGGGGGCATGCGGGCTCAGCAGAAGGTATCTGATGAAAAAGGTACCCGGTGGATAACATGCGCAGCTGGGGCAAGGCAATGCCAGGGGCGATTTCGCATGGGCTCTATTCCTGCGATGGGCTTGCCAGCTGGAGGCGAGAGCAAGGGTTCCAGGAGCTCGCAGGCGTGGGCCTCGAATTTTCGAACACGCAGCTTCTCGACTATGGCGTCGTGGACTTTTTCCGGGGAGAACTTGAGCCCCCCCTCCAGGCTTCTGAATGTAAGGCGCGCTTCAATCCTCCCAATGGAAGGCTTACCCCGACCCCGTTCGTCGATGGATCTGGGCTGAACCCCGGCGTTGAATGGATGGCGCGCGCGGGCTGGTCTCGTGTGTCTCTGAAGCCTGGGGGAGCGGGAGTCTGTGCAGCAGCTTGCAGCCCTGCACCAACCATTGCGCAATCGTCAGGGCACGCCGAGCAGTACGCTCTCCTGCAGGCGCTGTACCTGGCAACCTCCTCCGCCGTGACGATCGCCACGGACCATCAAAACATCATCAAGGGCCTCGCGAAGGGCCCTGACATCATGTGTGACCCAAAGCAGTCCTTCTCTGATGTGCGGCGCCTCATCTTCTAGATGTTAGGGGGGGGGTATAGGGGCGGGCGACGTGGAGATCTTGTAGGTGCCCTCGCATAGATCCAACACGTGGCTTAGGAACCATGGGTATCCCGATGAATGGCATGTAGGGAAATAGTGCGGCTGATAACTATGCTGGGCTAGGAGCTATGGGACACCCCGTGTCCTCTCGAGTTGCTCAGCGCGTACAGGCGGCTGAGCAATTAGGGAGGCAAGTGGCTAGGCTTCTTCGACGGGCCCTCAAAAGCCTCGCTGGTCTTGGATTTCCTGATGTAGAGCCTCTGCAGAAGGCCCAGATTAAGTCTGCCGCCTCAAAGGATGCCGAGCCTGTGATGCAGTTACGGCTAGCCCGTAGCGATAGTGGGCACCTCCTTCATGTCTCAGCAGGCGTGTGGGGGCGCCGAATGCGTGGCAAGCATGGCAACAAGAGATCCGCTGTAGTAGAGTTTCCATGTCCTGGTCTGCCAAGGGTCTTGGCCAGAGCGCACGAGACCCATCGGATTTGGAGGCTTGGAGACGACTAATATTTCTGTGCGAAGTGCGGCCGCCACGCGAGGAAACAGGTCAAGGACCTCGCCTCGCGCTGCGGCCCCCCAACAGTGTCAGGAGGGCGGTCCCTCCGCAAGCTGAGGCCGGGCAGAGATCCGTCCAGCGGTGTGGAGGTGGGTCCCCCGTTCCCTGTGCACGGACTTTTCCCTTGCAGGCCGTCTTGCTGCGCGGGACGGAGTTGTCTGATGCCCCAGAGGCCCCAGAGGAGGACGAAGAGGAGCAAGAGGAGGATGAAGAGGGACGAGGAGGAGGAGCAGGAGGAGGAGGAAAAGGGACGAAAACGCGAGGGTACGGATGTGGCCACGCCCGTCGCTCGCGAGAGGACCCCGTGGAGGACGGCCCCGAGGCGGAAGTCGCCGCCGCGATCGACGCTGCCATGGCGGACCACGTCGGGGGCCTCGAGGCCCGCTTCGCCGCCGCGCCAGAGGCGGTTCCGTGACGGCCGAAGGCGTGAGGTCGAAGAAGGAAAGCTGCATCAACATAAACTGTCGTATCGGCGGGGCGAGCGAGGGGGGAAGTGAGAAGGAGAAGGCCTTCTCAGAAGGCGGGGAGGCTTCTCAGAAGCCCTCGGGCCTTCTGAGAGGTTTTGTGTGTCTTCGGGGAAAGCTCAGGCATCTTTCCAGAAGGCCAGGGGACTTCCGAGCCTTCTGAGAAGGCCCAGTTCCCCCCCTCGCTCGCTACTGAGTGTAGCTCCGCGCAGACTTCTTGGATCGGCGCTGGAACCCCTTGGCGGTGCCCCTGGCGCGCCGTGCGACAGGGAGGGGGCCCAGCACAGATCCGATAAATCTTCGTGGGGCTCCGAAGGTTCATGTTTACGCAGCTTGTTGTTCCTCTGATGAGCGGCGCGCGGCGAGGATTGCCTTTCACTTGCAACGGTTAGCGCGCGCGCTGCCGCGCGTGCAACATGCGGGGAGTGCCTGGCGCGAGGTTGCACGGGGAGGGTTGGCTTCCCCGTGCCAGGGAGCTGTAATCTGTCATTTGCTGGAAACCCGGCCTCGGGAGCCGCAGCACACTGCCAGGGGCACCTGGTATAATTGATCCCCCCCCTCCACCGGATAGGGCCTCCCTGGAGCTTCCACAGAGCCTCCCCGGAGCTTCCCCGGCCACCCCAGAGCTTCCAGATAGGTTCCACATGGGTCCCAGACGGGCCACTGTGGCTTCCGGACGGCCCAAGAAGCGCCCAAGACGCCCCAAGACGGGTCCAAGCGGACCGTCAAGAGGGCCCAAAGAGGCAAAACTACATCCTTTCTTGTAGGAAGACGCGCATCTCTAGCACATTCGCTGTTTTCATGCGCGCAGCGTCCAAGACAGCCCCAGAGGCCCCCAGGAGAGCCCCCAAACGGCTCACGATTCCCAAGGACCGCCCAAGACGGCCTCAAGAGGGCCCCAAGAGGGACCTGGGGGGGAAATCGAACCCACATTTCGAAGCCAGACGACCCCGAAGACAGCCAGCAGGCCTGCAAGGACCCCCCCCGAGAGGGCCCCAAGACGCCTCAAGACGGCTCCAAGAGGACCGTCAAGAGGGCCCAAAGGGGCAAAAGTCGCCCCTTTACGTATTAGGTCACCGCACATTTCCAGCACATTCTCTGTTTTCATGTGCGCAGCGTCCAAGACGGCCCCAGAGGCCCCCAGGAGAGCCCCCAAACGGCCCAAGACGTGCCCAAGAGAGCTCCAAGACGGCCCAAGAAGCACCCAGGACCACCCAAGACGGCCCCAAGATGGCCCTGGGGGGGAATTCGACCCACATTTCGAAGCCTCCGCCCCAAGAGGGCCCCGAAGGTCGCCAGCAGGCCCCCAAGGACCCCCCCCGAGGACGCAAGGGGGCCCCCAAACGCACCAAAATAGCTCCAAGATGACCGTCAAGAGGTCCGGAAGAGGCGACAATCGCTCCATTCCTTCAAGCAAACGTACGTTTGTAGCACATCCGCTGCTTGTGCACAGCACCCCCCCAAACAGAGCCTTAAAACGGCCCGCGGGGAAGGCCCAAGGGATTTCCGAATGTGGGCTCCGGGCCCCTCCAAGACTCTTTTCAGGAGTGCGGATTGCGGCTTCGAGGATTCGATTCGGCAGAGGACTTGAGGACACGCCCACTCCGTGCTCAGAGGCACGGTGGCGGATTCGTGCACCACCTTCTTGAGACGCCCCGCATCCCCGTGCACGAGGCCCGGTCGCCCGGGGCCCGGGGCTCGGGGGGGCGTGGGAGGACCGGGGCCTTTGGGGCCCCCCCGAGACAGCCCCTGACAGCCCCGAAACGCCACCCGAGGGTCCCAGGAGGCTTCCAAACGTCCAAGAGAGCTCAGAATCCCCGAATCGTCGCCTCAACACGCCGAAGATGGCTCCAAGACGGCCTCCGGGAGCCCCCACGACGGCCCAAGCGTTCCCCAAAAGGACTCCCAAGAGCGCCTCCAGAAACAAAAATAGCCGCTTCCCTTTGGGAAACGTATATCTACGATATTCACATCTTCGGCGTCGACCGCGTCGAAGACGGCCCTGGGAGCCGACAAGATCGCCCCAAGACGGCCAAAGAGAGTTCCAAGAGGCCTCCGAGAGGTTCTGAGAGAAACCCAAAGCCGTTCGGGCGGACGCGCCCGCACGTTCAGTGTTTACCGCCTGTTGTACCAGAGGGTGCACAAAGCTGAGATGCCCATTGCACGGCAGTTAGTCGAGGCCCGGCTGGCTGCCCGAGGGCTGCGGTGGCAGCTGGTGCAGTTCGCCTTGTCCGGCATTCCCTCCATTGTGCCGGGCGAGCATCGGATTGCGTTCATGCGACGGTTGTTAAATGGTGAGATGACACCGCATGGTACCCGTGTCAGGCAGGGACGTGTTACCATGCCCTTTCTGCCATTCGCTTGCCAGCGATAGCGTTGCGCATCGTGACGCTTGCGTGGCTGTGCAATCCCTGCGCAACAACTTGTCTCCCGAGCATGCTCGGTCTCCTACTATACTCCTCCTCCTCCTCTTCCTCGCCTGCTCCCCCCTCCTCGTCGCGAGTGCCCTTGTTTTCCTTCCGATCCTCCTGTTGTTCTCCTCGAGTGCACGTGCCCCCTTTTGCCTGCGTCTGCCGCAGCGCACCAGCTTGAGCGGGGCCGCGGGGGGCCAGCGCTGGCAGGGCTCGGGCGATGTGCAGCCGAGGCCGAGGAGGAGGAGGATGGGGATGAGGAGGAGGGGGGCGGAGGGAGGAGGAGGGGGATGTCGAGGAGCAGGGGTGAGGACGAGGACGAGGGGCACACTGAAGGACGAGGATGAGGAGCAGGAGGCTGCTAGGAGGCTCGCGGAGAAACATACGATCGGAGGCCATTCAACCCCAATGCTGCACACATCATGGCCTGCATGGCATGCTGATTGTTTTCGCATGCGCGCAGTCGGCCCTGCGCTCTTCTCGAATCCCGTGCCCGTGCACGGCCGCCGTGCACGCTTCGCAAACCGTGCATTCCTTTGTACTCGTCGATCCTCCTCCTCGGGCCGTCCTCTCCTCCTCCTCCTCCTCCTCCTCCTCCTCCTCCTCCTCCTCCTCCTCCCCCTCCTCCTCCTCCTCGCCCCCGTCCTCGGGCTCGTTCTCGGATCGATCGCCATCGATTGTCGCCGTCGACGCTGCTAGCGGCAACTAGCGGCAACCCTCCCCAGCATAATGCCGAGGAATTGATCGGGACCCCGCTCACGTTGCCCCTCACCTGCGCGCACGGCCTTCCTGGTCATCCTTATCCTCCCCCTCCTCCTCCGCCTCGCCTCCTCCTGATCCACTTGGTCCTCCTGGTTCTCGAGGATCGATCCCCCTGGTCTTCCTGATCACCCATCCCCTTACATCCTCCCCCTCACCTCCTCATCCTCCTTTCCCTCCTGGTCCTCTCGCGTCCAGGTCCTCCTCTTCCTTGCCCGTTTCGAATTCCTCCTCATCGATCCTCCTCCTCGACCCGCATGCGCTCCCCCCCCCCAACCCCCACTGTGAGAGTCAAAGGTTGACGAGCCCAGACGTCGAGCCAAGGTTGGCGCATTCACATTGGGCCATGCGCAAATTCGGACACATGCCTCCTCATCCACTCCTCCTCCTCCATTCCTCATCTATTCCTCCTCCTCCTCATTCTCCCCCATCGTATCCTCGCTATCTTCCTCCTGTCTATCTCTCTCGTCCTTCTCGTCCTTGGCGCCCTTCTCACTCCCCCCCTTCCTCCCCCTGCCCCCCCCTCAAATTGGCACAAGGCGGCCTCATACATACTCGCCAACGTTGGCCGATGAAGTGCTCGATGTCGTTGCCAGCGCCTCCCAACGCGATCTATGGAGTAACGTCTGCAACATGCATGTCATCAACCAGAGAAGCATCTCCCGAGAACTGGCGTGGGCAGGACATTCTAAGTGTATACAACACCGCGCATATATAAGTGAGGACAGAGCGAACGAGAGAGACAGGGGTACAAGAATAGTTGTACATGAGTCGCCACGTCTTTCCTTATACGCTACCTCCTCCTCCTCCACCTCTGCCTCTTTCATCCTAGCTACGGCCTCCCTGAAGGCCTCGCATGTTCTCATCCCTCATGCTCCTCATCATCCTATTATTCCTCAGGTGTGCCCCCCCGAGATCCTCATCCCTCCTCGTGGCCAGTGAACTCGCATTCTGGAGTCGCCCCTCTTTCCTTCGAAGCCCCTCTTCCTCAAGTATTATCCTCCCCATCCTATCCTATCCCTCCTCCTCATCCTCCTCAGCCTTCTCAGTTCCCCCTCCTCACCCCTCTCACCCCCTTCTCCTCAGCCACTCGTTCTCAAGCATGCCCCCATGGAGGCGCCTAGCCCCCAACGCTGATCTCCGACGCCAGCGCGTACTTCTTGATGCTCTTCGCGGTCGCCTTGCAGTACATCGACTTCTGGACCAAAGTAGCAGATCATGTTCAGCACGTATAAGCTCATGCCGTGCCTGTCCATCTTGAAGTTCTCGAGCTGCTGCTCCGACCACTCCTTGTTGGACACCTGGATGAGCTGAACCCATGCCGAGTACCCGCCCTCGGGGTGGAACGGCTTGTTCCTGTAGGCGATGGTGTGGTAGCCCTCGGACGCGCGGCCCCTGTACTGCAGCTGCACCACCCAGGGGATACTTCCTTTACTAGCGGGAGTCAGGCGTTAATCCATGATCGACGTGCTCTGCGGAATCTTCCACCGATACGCTCGGTGGATGAGGCATTCATGGAAAGCTGCAGGCAGAAAGATACTGTTCCAAGTAGTAATCATACACTCAAGCAGCTTAGTAAATGCCTCAGCAGGATCTGCAGACACGCGCCTGACAGACCACGCAATCCAGTGTGGAGCCTTGAGACGTTCGACGATCGTGATGGATGGATCAATCTCCATGAGCTCGCACACGAGTTTCCGCGGCACAACGGACGTACGAGACAGGACGGGTACAACCCGAGAATGGATGGGGCCAAGATCATCGCCGAGACCTTCTACAAAAGAACGGTGGACCAGATGGCTGCCATCATGATGGCGATCGTCCACGTCCGCGAGGCGGACGGTGAGGAGAAGCAGCGTCTGCAGTTCAAGGCCCTGGTGCGAGATTCTGGCACGTCCGATATATTCATCCGTGCCTCGCAAGGGCACTCGTGGACGCTCAAGGCCCCTTGGTCGTTGTTCAAGTACATTGTACTGCACGACAATCCTGCCGGGAGACCGGCCCCATACCCCGAGGTTGCCATGCACGGCGCACGGTGGGCAGCCTTCGAGGGCATCATGTGGCATGGCCTTTCCTGTCGCAAAGAACACAACACCAAGAAGAAAGGGACTGGCCGATCACGCATCCACTTTGTTCCGACGCTTCGTCGTCGCGGCGTGCAGAGTGGATGGGGCCCCGATTCTGAGACCGTCATCTTTGTGGACTGGCACCAAGCCCTGAAGGGCGGGATCGACTTTTGCTGGTCCGATAATGGGGTTCTCTTATCAGAAGGAAAAAAAAAAGGCATTATTGAGCCGTATTACATTACATACGTGGAGGAACTCTCCACAGGAAAGCAATGGCGGAACCCAGAATATATGGGTAGTCGCCGTGCACGCGTTTCCACTGCCATAATGACGGCACCGAACAGGTGGAAAACTGTTGGCAGTGCTAGTATTATGCGCAGATGGTCTCTTGACCGAGATGCTAATGAGCCTCATACGGTTTATGGTCAAAGAGAGGTAGGGGGGCCATTACAGCCCAACAGTGCTGGGAAACCAGCCCGAAATCCACCATATCCCCATGATCAACGAGAGCGAGGCAAGAAGCGCGACTCCAAGCCGTGCTCCAAGCCAAGGGCCTAGTGCCACATCTTGGCAGGTCCTCAGCACCTCGGATCTGGATCAGATCGCGGCTGCTCTAAATCCTGAGCAGGTGGAACAGCTAGCGGACAGACTGTGCCAGCAAGATCCCTGGGCCGCAGGTCAGGGAGCTATGTCCGCCATGGCGACACGCAACCGCCAGGCCGCGCAGGGAAACCTGCCCGTTGGTGGACTCAGAAACGACATGCCCGAACCGCAGGGAGACCCGCAAACGTTCGGCCGCATCTTCGGAGAGCCCGCTCGATTCGAGCAGATGCCAGGGAGCCCCTCGCATAGCATGCACACACCGAGGGGCATGACCCCAGTGGCGACACCACCAGCCCAGTCTCCGTTTGGGACTCCTGGTCGATCTGCCACGAATGGCACTCTCATGGAGCGGATTGCCGCGGCCTGAGCTGAGCATGGCACAGCTCTTTTGAGCATGATGCCACCGGGCGCGCCAACGAGTCTGCAGGGAAACCTGCCTGGTACTCCAGTACACCACCGACCTTTTGCTGGCCAAAACACTGCTGCTGGAGTGCCTGATGATTACCGCGCAAGGGTGGCAGCTGCGGCACAACAGGTGCAGAGTCACAACCTGCCCCACCCGAGCGGTCAGAGGTGGAGGCCAGCCTGGTCCTGGGAGCCAGAGGGTCCGAATCCACTTGACCCTGCTCGGCAGCGAGCCTTTATCCCGGCCTTCAATGCTCATCCGAGCATGGCTCAGGGCCAGAGGCCAGCGCCAGCACCAATGGATCCGCCACTGTACCCAGACGGGTCTAGAGTCCCGAGCAGATTTGTTCGCGAGACTGCGGATCAGTTTCATAGCCTCACGAATGTGCGCTGCAGTGATCAGTCCATGTACCCGCACATGGCTTTCATGCCTGCACCGACGACGCCAGAGGTGGCCGTCCAGTCTACTGCCCACTCGATATCATCAGGCAGTAGGGGAGTACCAGACTACATCAGGCAGACGTACCACATTCAACAGGCGTGTTTTAGGCGCAGGCAGGCGGCGCAGAGTGCACGTGACCAAGCACGCGCAGCCGCACTTGAAGTCGCGACTAACAGAGGCTCACCCATGCGAGGAAACTCGCCAGCCGTGTCGCCCGCAGCCTCCACAGCGGCAGCTCCTCCAGCAGTGGTTGCCGTAGCGCCGAAGGTACTGGCCCCCGCAGGAGATCATCCAGCTGCTTTCCTGGGCTCCGAAACGGTCCTGGAGCGGCAGCGGCGGGTGTGCCCTAGGGCGGCAGACGTGGAAATCTATACTGGGATGGAAGACACCTGCGCGGTATGCCTCTAGGAGTTTCTGCCGAGGGAGAACATCTACCGCTTGAGGTGCAACCATCTGTTCCACGAGGAGTGCTGGAACTCGAATGTGGTGGGCCATGTTGCGAATCAGCGAGAAGGAGATCCTCAGCAACCAGTATGTGCTATTTGCCGAGCGCCAGGTATCATAGCGCCATCGTTCCCACGGACCGGCTCCGTCACTCAGGCTCCCGAACAGGCAGCGAGGGAGCTGCGAGAGTTGAGGGGCATGGCGGAGGAAATGACAGCCAGTATGTTAGGCAGGCAGGCAGACAGCACAGTCCCAACAGCGGGGACACCCGCCGGAGGAGGTGAGGACGCCGATGGAGACGGGATACTTCGACCAGCTTATCCCGATGACGGCGCCACAGCAGGGAAACCTGCCTAATACCCCACCTGCGCCGATCCTCCCGACTCATTACGAGCCTGGAGTCGGGCAGGTGGCTCCTCCGATGTCACCCCAAGGTTGGGGTGGGACCGAGCTGCCACTAGACCCTGAACAGCTGCGAGAACTGCGTGTTCGCCACTTCCAGACCCAGATGGACAATGCACACACCACGTTCATGCTGGACGCCGATAATCCTGAGAGCGAGTCGTTTGACCTCTCAGACTCTTCAGCGGCGACAGCGGCCACAGCAGTCAGGGCCGTCGAACTCTCAGCCACGAACAATGAGTTCGACGAGTGGTTGCAGTACAGGGATCACCTTACGAGTGAGGGATTACATGACATCGCCCTTTATTCGTATTTGACGCTGACGCGGCGCACTACCCGCGAACATCACACGAGCATACGCGATGAGTATGCCAACTGGCGGGAGGAACAGGGCGTTCAAGCCCAGAACGTGTCGTACTTCCAGTACGTCGACCTGGCACGTATGGCCGCAGGAAGGCCAGGTGCCAGCACGACGCGGGCAGACCCGCCAAGAGGTACGACCGAGATGCGGGGGAACCCGCCAGACAACGCAGCCGGCACGTCAGAGACAGTGCACATCAAGCAGCCGAGTAAGACGTTTCTTCAGGATGGTGGAAATTCAATCCTCATAGACGCGGGCTCGAAGATTAACATAATGGGAGAAAATACTAGCCGCAAGTTCGTCCGGGCTGCTGAGGCACATAATCGTCCATGTACGTTTGGAACTCGTTCTCGATTGAACATCGACGGGGTAGGCGAGGGGTCGGCCCCAGCTGATACCGCGGGCACCTTCAGCATCGCCTGCGAGTACCAGGGCTCGACCCAGCTCGACTCGTACAAGACTAATATTGTGTCAGGCTGTCGCAAGGACCTGCCAGCTATCCTGGGCCTCGATAGTGCGCCGGACAAGCGCACTATCATTGTGCTCGACCGAGGCCAGGAGAAGCTGACATTCCCTGGGAAGGGACAGGCCAAGATGGAACTCACCGAGGGCTCCAAGATCATGCCGACAACGAAGTTGCCATCAGGACATCTGTCAATCAGGTGTGATCGATTTGGAGCCGCGGGGCAACCCGCCTCGAGTACAAGTGCAACATCGTTCCAGACGGTGCTGACAGGCGAGCCGTCCCCTGCGCAAGAGCGCCAACAACTGCAGGGAAACCTGCCTCAAGGGTTGTTCGCGATACTCGCCAAGGCGACGATGAGAGGCGACAGCATCGACGATCTGGAGACGTTCGATTGCTTCGTAGCCAGGACACTGGCCCAGCACGGCGGACTTGTACCCATGGATGCTGCACGGTCACGCTGGAAGATAGTGATGGGATACACGAATCATGAGCTGCAGACGGTCAACGACGCAAGGTCGAAAGGCCGATTGAAGCAGCTGATGGACCATCCATCCATCCAGAGGCTACCGCGCGCTGCAGTGCAGAGCTCCAACATCTGAGTGGAAGCCCAGATGCTGGCAGATGTTGCAGGCGCATCTTCTTTATCTTGAAGATGGCAGGGCGACGCTGCCCCTCGTCGCCTTGCCTGATAGCCGAGAGGCCGGGGGGGTAACAAGGACAGCGGGGCAACCTGCCATAGTAAAAGAGCTTTCGTTATCGAAGATACGAGAGAGGCTTGCGCTGACCTCCGCGCCCGAGGATACACCTGTGATCGCATTTCCCACAATGAGCTCATGACAACTGTGGGCACAGATTACCTGGGTGCGGTGACCAGTGGGGTTTATACTCTAATATGGGTTAGTACCCCGGGTGACTGGTATGTACGAACCCCAGGTAAAAGAGTAGCCCCACACTGGTCGCGCATTCCGAACCTTCTGACGAAAGCCAAGAAACCTCGCATGGAAATTATAGTGTTTGGCCCCCCAGGATACGTTTGGAAGTTATCTCCAATACGTGGTAGGCCGGAAGATCTCAAGCTGACGGTAGTACGGATGCGGTTATGTCATGTCGGCATTAGGTTTAATATGCAAGACAGTACACCGAACGGCACCTGTATGCAGGTAGCCACATCGATACCGATTAGCTCTAAGTTGTGGGCATGTACGTGCAAATTGGCGATACCACAACACGTCTTGGATTGGTACGGCCAAACGGTACGACATGCTGAATGGAGAGCCCTGACACGCATCACACGCATCCGTCACCTCAACGACAAAATCCTGGGAAGCAGCACCACGCACGGAAACGTGCCTATATACTTGAATACCTACACACGTACGGATCACAACATACATCATTATGTGACGACCAATAAAGGAGGACCGAAATGGTCTGATGTCATCCGACGTGTAACGATTAACCTGGATACCAACGCGGTTATTCAGGATATCGCAGTTGCCGATCAACCAACGGGATATGATTGGCATGCACCACTACCTGCAGGGGTTCCCAACATCAGTACACGGATGTACTGGCAGCCCGAGGAACCGGTCATGCTCGGGAACGAGCCTATTCAATCACCACAGAAACTTAGACGCGTCATCATAGATGACTGTCCTTCTCCCCTCCCGACTCTGGCGATTGACGCAGGTACCCACTCATCGACGACGATGGGCACGCAGACCGGTGAACAGGACGAGCAAGTCTTACCTACGGAGTCGCGTATCAAACAGAAGGAAAGGCTCAAAGCCGAAAAGGAGGCAGGCATCAAGCCCCGCCGCATCAAAAAGCACGTTGAAGATGGAAACGATGATTGCGGTGACGACTTGACAGGACTCGGACAGGATCTTATGGCGACCTGGAGCACTGACGTCCCTGTCGAGCTGATTAGCTCAGATGAGGAAGATGTCCTGTTCCTTACCCTCCCCACATCTATGCCCGACACACACGCGGACATATACAGCACAGTGGCTACTCTATGTTATGGTCACACCAATTGCGTGGATATGTTGGAGATTTGTGGAGGTGAGGGTGGCATTTCAGAGCTTGCCTTCTCAAGGGGTCTCTCCTCAGGGGGCAACTTAGACAAGGCCACGTGTGTCGACCTGGGAGATCCTTCGGTGCAGCGAGCTGTAGACCATTACTTCGCAGTACGCTACGTACGAGTTGCCATACTACAGCCCAGCTGCCGTACCACAGGACCACCATCCCAATACAACTACAAAGCCAACTATAACACTTGGGAACAGCATCATAAAGAAGATTTGCCACACATAACTTACTGTGGCAAAATAGCTGCTACTCAGGATAATGCACGGAGGTGGTTTACACGCGAACAACCCACAGGAACATGGGTGGATGATATTCCCCCATGGAAAGAACTTGCCGACCGATCGCATATCACGACCGTACGCATCGACCAACGTGCGACAGGACTTAGAGATACGGCTGGTGACTATATCAAGAAACCGACAAATATCACCAGCAACGACGAGGCAATGCTTAAACCCTTTGAGCGACTCAAGTGCAACGGTCAGCATGTGCATGCACAACCGTGCAACCGGGAGTTTTCACTGGCACACAAATACACTCGACGACTGCAGTCTGCCTTTGTGGAAGCTGTCTATCTGGCGAAAGCCATCGACAACACGCGCGGAGACGCGCCCACACGAACTGCGCATGCTTACCTCGCTGACCTCCCTGATCAAGCTGAACCAGGAGAGGGTGTGAGACGCATCGGTGATCGTATCATCCCAAAAGTGGCTACATGCCCAGCATGCATCGGCAATGTCCGACAGGACAGTCCTAGCCACAACGGGGATCCTACACAGTGTAAGTATCATGACTCTATCTCTGTATACTGGCCATGCCCTGCATGCCAAAGGTATCTTACGAGAAGCAAGGGTGTCAAGAACCACCTCGACACGGAGCCCGGCAAATGCCGTTTTGCCGAGCCGTTCAAACTCCCAGATGATCATGATCCCGAGGGCAGCAATGTCCCAGCTTGGTGGAAACCCTTACCCAAACCTGGGGAGGGCCAAGCTTCGGCATCGGGTGGCCGTCAGGGCGCTCACGCCAGGCCACCGCGACCACGAGCCTTTGGGAACACTGATCCTACATCTGGCGCCAGCAGTTACGACATGCTGCGAGACGCGCCCGAGCGTGGAAACACGCCCTCCGCGTCTTCGGGCGAGCCGCCACAAGTAGCGGCCCGCCGTGGTCGCCTACAAGGCGTGCCTCCACCACCAGATGCAGTTGATGAAGGAGACCGACTGCGGAGAGCTACGAGGAACCTTTTTGCCTCAACCGGCTCTGGGGCTCCACGACTGCCCGACTGGACGAGATTCGACATCCAACGCAGTCTGCAAAACCTCCGTAGTCACGAACCTCACGTAGTCAAAAAGGAACTCCGCAAACTGCATTTACGATGGCATCATGCGAAGGAACCCAAGATGAGGCTGATCCTAGACAAAGTGGGACTGGATAGCGTTCGATTAAGTATGATCAAAGAAATCTGTGACACATGTCGGGAACGTAGAGCATGGGAACGTCCAGATAATCCGATGCTACGTTCCGTAAGCCTTCCAAGAAATTGGCTTGGCGAAGGCGAAGTGGATCTCATGTTTTACAAGAAACGGACCATCTTTCATATTATGGACCGATGTATCCGCCTGGCAGCAGGCCAAGATATTCCCGATAGAGAACGTGACACTATACTCGACGCCGACCACTACTGCTGGATTGCCTATCATGGACCCTTCAATTCAGATGGAGAAGGCGCCCTCAACACTGAAACTGCCAAGGCCATGATGGCGAACAAAGGTACGACACTTCGTATCCGAGCGCTTGGCCAACACGCGACCTCGATCGAGTCACGCAACGGCATTCTTAGGGGCACTCTCCATATGATTGAGGAAGAGTTGAACAGGCACAACATCCCCGCTGTATTTACTAGAGTATTGGCTGAGGGCATCTTCGTCACCAACGCTTTCACGTTTTACAACGGAGTATCGCCGCGCCAAGCACACGCTGGGCGACAGCCCTCTTTTCTTCCTGACCTCGACACCCTTGACTTCCGTAAGGGGCCCGAGACGTCAGGCCACGAACGAGAACGCCGCGTGAGGGAAGTTAGCCTGGAAGCAATAACTCAAGCCACGGCGGTAGCTAAGACAAATCGTGCTCTCCGGGCTAAGACGGCCCCAGATGGTGCTCGCCTGTACTCAGCTGGGGACTTGGTCGATGATCACCGACCTACAGCCACGAAGGACGACCGTGGAGGCTGGAATGGCCCGTTTCCTGTGATCCGTAACGTGCCTGAACGAGGACACGTCGTCGTCAAGGCAGGATCGGGTGAGATAATTGTGATGTACCCTGGTGCTCGCCACACGCTATACATCGAATGCCTTCTTACCAGGGAACTTGGCATGGACAACATGGCCATGCAAACCGTCCTTACATATGTGGCACACTTTGGCGCAGGGAAACCTGCCAAAGTCTTTGGCTACATTCAACACTGCAAGGGAAACCTCAATCTTTCCGACGACAGCAAGTTTCACCCGCGCGTACACCTTGCACTGCAGTGTCTCGTGCGAAATTATTTCCGAGTTGAACGTGTAGTAGCCGTGAGATTGGCCAAGAGCGTGTCCAATCTACCTGCAGTAAAGTACGCCACCGGGTCTACACTGATCCACTACGACAACGATGTTAACCCAGCCTTCCACTATTATGAGTGTGTGGGCACCGGCCTGAACATCTCTCAAATCACTGGTAGCACTCACTCCAGACTCATCCAGTGCCTGACGCCACAAGTTCCTTCCCTAGGATATCATGATGACCTTGCCAAGTATCAGCACTTGGGCACAACGTCTGGAGAACACGACCAGCCTGGAGACAGGCCTCCTCCAGACACCCCAGGTGTTTCATCACCAAGTGAAGGTTGCCTGTCTACCATCTACGAAGAAAGCGAGGAACACGACATCGAGGCTATGATGATGGAGGGGTGGTACGATGAGCTACGTATGGACCTTCATCCCACAACGGTTATCAACGACTATCTCTACTGCGTCCCAACAACCATGCTGCCCGACCAATGCGTCTTGGTCTCAGCATCCGTGGACGATGAAGATACCGCAGTGTCGGAGATGCTCGGAGACGAGCCTGAACTACAAGAGCCCTGTCTTATCTCTCTATGCTCGACTACACCTGACGAGGGCTATTCTCTTGACAGTGATGAACGCGGTCCCTATGTTGAGCTATGTTTCACGCCAGAAGTGTCAAAGGTAGTGCTGGATCAGACCCAACTTGCACAGCTTGAAACAGACATGGTCGCAACGATGCGAGTATATGTACCATCGGCTGCTAAACGTGCTGTGGTAGTCAAGGAAGACGACCTACTTACCAAAGCCGATATAGCAGCACATCCTAAACCGGTTAGTGAAGCCTTGTACACCGAACTCAAGATCTGGTTTGACAACCGATGCTTTGAGATGCATGACCTATATAAAGCTTCCAACATCATGACATCCAGATATGTATACAAGTGGAAGCTTGTGAAAGTAGGCACCGAGAATGTTAAAACCATCCGTGTCAGTCTTGTCCGCCGCGGTTTCATGGACACGGAGGCTTTCGATGTAGAAACCTTCTCAGGAACTGCTCGAAGACAGTCCAAGAGGCTCCTGGCTAGTGAGGCGGCATGTCATCCAGAATGGATCTTAGCATCTATGGACATCGACAAAGCGTTCCTCGAAGGACTGACCTATGAGGAACTTGCTCATGCCACCGGCGAGGAAACTCGCATGGTTTGCTTCGCCCTTCCACCAGGGAGTGCCCAGGTGCTTCGTACACTACCAGGCTTCTCTTCTTACGATGAAAGCCGACACTGCCTCAGGTGCCTCAAGCCAGGAACGGGTACAAAGGGCGCCCCAAGAGCGTTCTCCCTCAAGCTTCGTACGACTACACGAGCTATAGGCCTTACCCCGACAAGTTACGATCCTGAGTTTGAATTCAGTCAGGATCTGTTAACGGCAAAACATGTCGAGGACATCAATATGATAGGCCTAGAGAAAACGTAGATGACTATGTACAACGTGTCGAAAAGGTGTTTGGTAAATGCAAGCTCAACAAACATTATTTCACGAACTGCGCCGTTCGCTACGCGAAGAATGAACAAGGGGATGTGATCATGGACCAGGACGAGTACATCAAACAACTACGTCCTATCACTGACCCTGAATTTACGGGAGCGGCGGCAGACGCCAAAGCTACCGAACTCATAACCGACATGTTCGTTAGCCTGCGAGGAGCTCTCGCCTATGCCCTTCTTACTCAAGTCTGGCTTATGGTGTATGTGGTCTCTCTCCTGA
>CAUYUJ010010224.1:301086-318586 GCA_963575745.1 Prorocentrum cordatum
TCATCGGCCTCATGAACCATGGCGCCACCTGCTACATGAACGGCCTCCTGCAGAGCCTATTCCACCTCGGGGAGTTCAGGCGCATAGTCTACAGTATCGATTGCGACGAGTCCCCCGACGGTTCGGGCAAGGACGACGCGGCCGGCGAGGCCGACGGGGACGGCAAGTCGCCTTCGCTCATCTCGGCCTTGCAGAACGTGTTCTACCGGCTTCACACCTCCGACCAGGCGGTGAATTGCCGGGAGTTGATGAAGTCTTTCGGTTGGGACACGATGGATGCTTTCACGCAGCACGATGCCCAGGAGTTGAACCGGATCCTCTGCGACAGGCTGGAGGAGCAGATGAAGGGCACGCCCATGGATGGCTCCATCAAGAGGCTGTTCGAGGGCGAGATGGAGAACTACATCGAGTGCATAGACGTAGACTACAAGTCCAGACGGAACGAGACGTTCTACGACATCCAGCTGAACATCAAGTCCGAGCGGGGGATCGAGCTGCGCAGCATCGAGGAATCCCTTCGCGAGTTCACCGCCGAGGAGGTCCTCGAGGGCGACAACGCCTACGAGGCGGAGGGGCACGGCAAGCAGCGTGCAAAGAAGGGCATTCGCTTTCTGACCTTCCCGCCCGTGCTGAACTTGCAGCTCAAGCGCTTCCACTTTGACCTCGAGAAGATGGACATGGTGAAGCTCAACACGAAGTTCGAGTTCCACAAGAAGCTCGACCTGTCGTCCTTCGCGCCAGGGGCCGGGACCTACATCCTGCACGCCGTCGTCGTGCACAGCGGCGACGTCAACAGCGGGCACTACTACGCGTTCATCAAGCCAGACCTGACCGGCCAGAAGGGGTGGTTCAAATTCGACGATGACACCGTCACCCCCTGCAGCGAGTACGCGGCGGTGGAGGACAATTACGGGGGCTCGGACCTGTCCACGTGGATGTACTTTGACCGCAGCCCCGCGGAACTGCGCCAGGCTCAGGGGCAACGTCAGTGGAGGATAGGCTCAGGGGGGGGGCATCGACCTCTGATTGCCCATCGATCGCTGATAGGGACCCCGTAGGCCCACCCCGCCCAGGACCGTGCAGCAGTTTCGCTGTCGTGGGCCTTTCGCCGACCTATTGGCGACGTATCGCCAATTCAGGGTCAATGCCCCCCCCCCTGATCATGTCCCTCACCTATCGTTCCCCCCAGGCCGTGTGTCCGGTGAGGCCGCGGATCCAGAACGCGTACATGCTCGTCTACATCAAGGAGGACTTGGCCGGGCAGATCCTGCAGGTGCCCGATCCCTCCGAGGTCAACGCCAGGCTCGTGGAGCGCTGCGACCGCGAGGCCCGCCTCGCGGACCAGAGGCGGAAGGAGAAGCTGGAGCAGCAGACGAAGATCAAGATCAGGCTGGTCTTCGAGAAGGACCTCGCGAAGATGACAGGGTTCTGGGAGCACACAGACGTCGCCTACGGGCACACGCTCAAGATGAGCCGGGACCAGCTCGTCAAGGACCTGGCCGCAGAGGTGGAGACGATCACGGAGGTGCCCCGCGCCCACATGGCGATCTTCTCGCTGCATCACCGGAACACCCCGCGGCAGGTGCGCTTCGCTCATATGGAGCCGAAAGCCAGCCTGAGGAACAGCATCCCAACCTTCAGCGCGCCGCACTTTGACCCGAGCGACCCCTATCTGACAGTACTCGTCTGCTTCTCCAAGGGCTACACCATGGACGCACACAGGTGGAAGCCCGCCAAAGAGAGCGACAAGCCAGACCAGTTGGTGACGTGGCGCGAGGCTTAGCCGGCGAAGAACGGTATAACATACACCTTTTCTTAATCCGGGACGCTTGTCCCAGGGCGATTGGAAAGTTAATGCCCACACTCATGCCCCACCTGGCACCTGTCCCTCCCACTTGCCGCCCTGGGGCAGGCGTCCCCGATGGCGGGAAAGTTCATGTAATATGAACTTCCCGACATCAATTTTCAAGTAAGATTCCTTTTGCCAGGAAACACTATAGAATGATTCATGTTACACTGTTTCCCGCCCTTAATGAGGAGCAGCACGTGCTGCTGATCGTTAAGTATTTCTGCCCTGTGAACCACAAGCTTGTGACGCTGGGGTGTACCTACATCAGCACCGCGGATCCCTTGCTCGTGATGGTGTCCGAGGGATGGCTTGGCGAGCGGCTCAAGCCGTACTTGAACAGCAAGGATGTGGCGCCGCTGCCAGATGACCCCGACAGCTTCTCCTGGGAGTGTTGGGAGGAGCTCAGCGAGCGGAATTTCCAGCGGCGCTTGGTCAAGCGCGCAGTCAACCAGGAACAGCTGTGGTCGGGAGACGTCATCATTTGGCAGCCTTCCTCGGCGGGGCGGAAGGAGGGCGAGGCCGACCCAGAGGGCGCGACCATCGCCCCAGACGGGTTGGTCGAGCCCCCCGTGTACTCGATGGCAAACGTCCAGGACTACGCTAAGATGCTCGAAAGCGCCGTCGACGTTGTGGTCACGCTGCACGACTTCCGCCAGCCCCTCTGCGTCGACGGCGTCATCTCCAACGGCGTGTGGGGCCTGCCCCGTCCGCAGTCTGGCGCGCAGAAGGAGGCCGCGGCGCAGAAGGATGAGCGCCCTGAGGATGCGGCTCTGGCGCTGAGCCCGGCGACGTTTGATCCGCCGCGCGAGCAGGAGCTTAAGATGGACCTGCGCTGGAACATGCAGATTGTTACGAGCAGCATCGTGCGTAAGTTCGGCCTCAAGGCGCCCGAAGCTGCCCCCGGCGCCGCGCCTGGCGAGGCGCCGCAGCTGTGGCTGTTCCACGCGGCCCCAGCGTCTACGTGCGAGGACCCGCTCAACAGCGCCCAGCCCCCGCGGAACGAGCAGACGACGCCAACGACGCTCAAGGACCTCCACCTGCAGCGCACCTTGGCGCCCGCTGGCAAGAAGTCGCTGAGCCTCAGCCTGCACGCTGTCGAGCTGCCCCCAGCAGTCAGCCAGCAGGCGGCGGACCGGTGCCCGCTGTGCATCCGCTTCTTCGACGACAGTGTTCGGGAGGTGGGCTGCACGGTGGTGACGGTCTCGGAGACGAGCACCATGAAGGAGGTGCTCGCGGAGGCTCAGAGGAGGAAAAGATACCGATACCGCTGCTCGTCCTGGAGAGTCCTCGTCACCACGGCTGGATTCTCTCCGAGATCCTGGTCAGAACGCACCCGGGAGAGGTCCGCGGAGTAGCAGTATCCGTACCTGGTTGCCCCTCCTCGAGGCGGCCCAGCATCTCCGCCCAGAGTGGGGCATCGCGCCGCCCCTGCGGGCCCTGGAGGTCGCCGACGGCCGCCTGCACAAGCTCTGGAGGCCCGAGATGCCGGTGCGCTCGCGCGAGCACGCGAGCGAGTCGCTTGCATGCTTCAACAAAGCCAACATACTCTACCACTGCCTGCGCGTGGAGGCGGAGGGCGACGCCACGGCGGCGGAGGCGCAGGGGCACCGCGTGATCGAGGTCTTCCACTGCGACCGCCAGAGCCAGCAGGCTTCTCGAAGACATCAACTATACACCAGCACCGATCTATGCCAGGCCAATCCTGGACCCAGGAGTAGTGTCTCCGCCTTCCTGGCCAGGCCCAGGGATTCGTATACACCGAATCTTGTCCCAGGATAGGCCTGGCCAAGGTCCGTGTTGGTGTACAGTCGCCGTCCTCCTAGGCTTTTGCGCAGCCTATCCTGATCCCAGTTGCGGCCGGGGAGAAGGCGTCGAACCAATACTATTGCATAAGCATGCACTTTCAGAGCTCCGCGCGGATTCCTTGGATCGGCGCCGGGCTCCCCTGGCGTCTCAGACGCCGATCCAAGAAATCCGCGCGGACATCTGAAAGTTTATGCTTACGCAGTGCTTGAATTTTTCTTCGAAGGCCGGCTCGCTCAAGAGCAGGTGCAGGGACAAGTTGCGCGTGCCCGAGCAGGAGCTCAGGTCCTGGAGGCTCGTCCGTTGCAGCAGCAGGGCGGGCCGCACGCACCTGAAGGACGACGAGCCCTTCGACCAGGACTCAGGGGCAACGTTGGGGGGAGATGGGCTAAGGGGGGGATGCGTCGGCGCCCAACCGCTCACCGACCGCCGCCGTCGGGGGCCTGATAGCCCACCCAGCCAAGGAACTTACGGATTCACTATCGGGGGCCTATCGCCGATCTACCGGCGCTGTATCGCCGATTCCAGGTCGATGTTCCCCCCGCCCTGAGCCAGTCCCATCCTATTTGCGCCCTCAAGGACGCGCCTGGGGACGCCCGGTACTGCCTGGAGCACGTGCACCCGAACCCGACCAGCAGCTTCGCGCGCCAGTCGAGGCACTCAGAGAAGGGAGAGTCGAGTCAGCGACAGTTATTTGGCCTTCGGGAGGCCCCTTCGTCGCCACGGCTGGACGCATCTCGGACAAACGAGTGCAGTTGCACCCAGGGAGGGTCTTGGAGTCGATTTTGTTGAGCTGCCGTTGCATCAGCTTGGTCTGCTCCGAGGTACAACAAGCCCCTGACCATCAAGTGAACGCGGCTCGCACCCGCGCCCCCTTCTGCCCCCCTCGGGGGCGCGCATGTAAAAACTCCGGTGTGTCCAGTCCGGTAGCCGACCCGCCTTCGGGGGCCCGGCTGGCGGATTGCAGGTCCATTTCTTTTTCACCCTCTCTCTCTCTCTCTTGCGCGCGCTGCCTTGGGACGGCGAGCAGTCTCGGCTCCGCGCTCCTTGCGCCAAGTGGCGGCGCGCCTGCTCAGAACCCGGGCTTGCCCTGCTGTGCGATACGCTAGTGTGTGTTTGTTTGGGCTGCTGAGGCACTCGCCGCAGTGATCTTTGGATTCGGCACTCAGTGTCGTTGCTCTTGTCGCGAGGCGGGGTACCAGGAACACGGGGGGGCATCGTCATTAGAGGTCATGGTTGCGGCAGCTGGCAGCGTTTCGAGGAGGTGTCCCCCCGTATAGGCCGCGACCGCCGAGTGCACTGCTGGCGCCGCCAGAATACAAGCCTTCCCATGCTGGCCCAGGCCTTGGTATCCTGGACGGCGGCCCTCACCCGAGTGAAGCAGAAGAAACAGGGTCGACCGCGTGGACATTCGTCGCGGGCGGGAAACATCTCCGTACCCATACGACCACCCTTCGGGTGAGAAGGAATTTGGGGGGAAAGGAAAGCTCATTGACAACAACTGCGATGATTTGTATGGCGCCATCGATCTCACGAATTTCACAATCGATCTTACCATCGATCTCACGACCGCCCTTGGTATCGATCACACGATCGATCTCATAAGCGATCTCACGATCGATCTCATCGGAGGTTAGGGGGTGATATCGCAGTGAAACGGAGACCCCCCACCGGGAAATCGGTTTCGTTTTCGTGTTCGTGTCGTGCGTGCGGGCGAGGCGAAGCTGCGCGTGATCCTCCTGTAGCTAGGCCGAAGTAGGAGCGAAAGTCCGTTCCCGTCCGCCGGTGGCTGGGAGGTGTCCCAGTTGGGCCGGGCGGTGTCCCGGGCGTCCCGGGTGTCAGTAAAAGCGAAAGTCCGTTTCCCGTCCGCCGGTGGCTGGGAGGTGTCCCAGTTGGGCCGGGCGGTGTCCCGGGTGTCCCTGGTGCCCCGGGCGTCCCTGCGCTAACGCATGTCGTTAATTTTACAATTCATTTTTCCCAACCATCCTGTGGTGTTGGTCCTCGTTCTGAAGAGACGGTGCCCCGCGTTCCTCCTTCCTGCCTTCCTTCCTTCCCTCCTCCCCCTCCTCCTCCTCCTCCTCCTCCTCCTCCTCCTCCTCCTCCTCCTTCCGTAGCCATTTTGGCTCAAGCCATTTTGGCTCAAGTGGGAACAGGTCCCATGCGAGCGGGCAGCTCTCTTGCGAGCGATCCAGCGTGTCGTGCGCTGGCGGACACGTTCTGTATTTTTCGTTTGGTGTGCTGCGAAGACGCAGGTCGTCCACGACTCCGACTCCGACTCCGACAAGGACGAGTCCATGGCCGAGTGCGCGGACCTCGCGCTGCACAAGAAGCTCGCTTCCGTCTTCGGCGCGCCGGAGGCTGAGGACGAGCACGCGAAGCGAGCTGACATTGGCCCAGATGGTGTAGAACAGTCGATAGGTGCGCTCTTCCCTGGGTCGCCGACCGTGCCGCCGCAGGAGCGGGAACCTGTCGTGCCCGCTCACTTCGACCTGGCGCGCGACGATGCCAAGGACACCCCTGCCGTGGACTGCAAGGAGGAGAACCCCGATGAGCGTGGTCACGTCGACGGCGCTGCTCCTGCGGCACCAGCTGGTCCGCCCGCTGCTGCTGCACCTGAGGAACCACCGAAGGAGGAGGTGCCACAGCCGTCCCTCTCCGACCGGACGAACTTCATGAAATCCATGGAGGCAGATAGGAAGAAGGAAACCATCGCCACCAAGACCGAGATCGACACCGTGCTAAAGAAGCACGACGAAGCCATCTGCAAGCTGAATGAGAGGATGGACCAGCAGGCGCGGGAGACTCGCAAGGCCAGCGACGACGCCCAGGGCTCCGCGATCTTCCAGCAGCTGGAGGCGCGACTTGAGGAGAAGCTGGGCCAGAAGCTGAAAGCCATGCCTGCCTCTCTATCGTCTGCCAGTTTCAGCGGGGAGTCGTCCAGGCCGCCATCCTCGGTGGGCTCCGCCACTTCTGCAGCCGCAGGCGCCCTCGCGAAGGGCGTTTTCGAGTCGGACCCCTGCGTGGTGTGGATCGGCGGCTTCCCCAACAAGATGTTAGCCACAGTCATGCGCACGCGCGCGAAGGCAGTCATCGAAGCGATGCCCCAGGACATGGCCATGCACGCAGAGGCCAAAGCGTACAACCTGAACCGCAGCTACTCGATCAAGTTCGGCTCCAACTTGCACGCTCGGACGTTTCTTGATCGGGTTCGCGCTGAAGGTTCATATTGGACCGATCGTCGGCAGCGCCGACGCCCCCTTCGAGCACGGATGGACGCTTCGCTCGACGCTCGCAAGAAGAACCGCTACCTCGGCCAGCTCTGGCAGCAGCCTATGGACCACATGAAGCGCACTGACTTGCTCGACCTCAGCTGCACGAAGATCGGCAGTCACCCGCAGAAAGGTGCGCCGTTCATGGCGCGGGGGGAAGACGTTTGGGCGCTTTTCACTTTGGCCGAGAGCACGAACTAGCACATGGACATTCACCCCGAAATGGACAGCCCCAAGACTTTCGATATCTCTCAGGAGTTGGCCAACTCTTGGATCCGCATCGCCATGAGCTAGGAAATTCACACGCCGCTCTTACAGTTCCCTGCTGACGGTACTGACACTGACTTTCAGAGCAACAGGCCAGGCCCTTATGGCTTCTCCGCTTCGCCCAGTGCCGTGGCCAGCGGTGCGGGCTCATCTTCTTCCCCTCCTTGTTCGACTTCAGACCTGGGGGCCCAGGTCGGTGCTCTCTCGACTGTCGCACCTGCCGCTTGCACGCCATCGAGTGCACCTGCGAGAAGGGCTCGCAGAGCTACTCGTTCTTCGACGGGATCGCAGATGTTTTGTGCACAGGCGGGGCCGGCAGTCCAAGCACGGGGGCGGGATAATTCTGATAGTGCAGGTGGCGCTTCTTCTTCCTCTTGCACTTCTCGCTCGTCTGTGTCGTCCAGCAGCTGCGCAGCTAGTTCAGTTTCGTTTCAGATTCGACGGGGGTTTTCAGCAGTCTCTTGGAACTCACGAGGTCTTTTCGGTTCCACCAGCACGCCGATCGAAGTTGCCAGATCTAAACACTAGCTTTGCATTAAACTGGTTCAGGATCATTCAGTTATCGGGCTCCAGGAGACCCATCGAAATCGCGAGGGCATGAGACTGCTTCAGCACGATATTCAAGGTTCGAATTTTTCGGCACCTTTCATCGGCGTGAAGGAGCTGGCGGCTGTATGATTGCTATCCAGCCCTCCCTATTCCAGATGTTCTCCTCTCACTCTCATCATGCACACATTCGGGGGCGCCTCCACAGTCTTTTTCTCTCAGGGCCGCAGGGGGTCCTGCAAGTCATCAGCGTGAACCTCAATCCCAAACTCCGTCGTCGTCAGCAGTCTGAGGTTTTACTGTGCTTACGAAACGTCATCCTTCCGCAAGGCCGAGATTTATCTGTCATCTAGGGTGATTGGAACTTCCCCAGTCTGGGCGAGAGTCGGGCACGCAGCGACGGTCGCACCGTGGTGCCGCAGAACGCCCTTGCCAGCGAGTTCGCCCGCAAGTTTCCTGATCTGCGTGAGGTGGACCAGCCTGAGTTTACGCATGCTGCGCACGCTCCTCAGCAGGGAGCTAGTCTGCGTCGAATCGATGGGATCTACACCAACCTCTACCCTGCCCAAGCCCTGGGCCTCTGCCCAAACAGCCTCGTCTTGGGTGTCCCCAACAAGAAAGGCAATCCGAGTGACCGCGTCCCCGTTTGCCTCGCGCTTACCCCTCCTGGGCCTCCTGGGCGCGGCAAAGTTCCGTCTTGGGCCTCGAGGCATCCGTGGTTTAAGGAGGAGATGGAGAAGCTCTCGGGGGACCACGGCTTTTTTCATCAGGACCTCCAGATTGCCCCGCAGGAATCCCGAGATCTTTTTCGAGGGGCCGCCAAGCAAGTCCGAGATAGACTTGCGCTTCGGCCAGCTCAAAGCACCGACGAGCGGATCACACGGCCGCTCAGGTTAATGCGCGCTGTCGTTCAGGGACGCGCTGAGCTGGTTGCTCGCGCTGTCCGCTGCTACCCGCAGCTTGGCCAATGCGCGCAGAGCTCTGGCGTCGCCTGGATCAGCGGGCGTCAATTTCATGGGCATATGCGAGGTCTCTCTCTCTCTCTCTCTCTCTCTCTCTCTCTCTCTCTCTCTCTCTCTCTCTCTCCAGAGGATCCAGGAACGCCAGGCCGAACTTGAGGCGACCTCCATGGGCCTCCAGAAGAAGGCCACCCTGGGAGCTCGGCTGGAATCCGACACCTCGGCTTGGGGCAAGTTTCAGAAAAAAGAAAGGAGTTTCTCTGATTGGCGTCGTGTATCCTACGGGGCAGCACTTGCGCGACCCTGACGATGCAGGGCGCGCAGTAGCACAGCACTGGGGGGCAAGTTCACAAAGGGCTTCCCGGAGCTAGCCACGTGCGTGAACTTCTCAGGCCGCATGTTCAGCAGTGTCCGCCAGGCACCCATTGGACTCTATAGCCCCCCGAGATCCACAACATCGTCGGTAACTTGCATGGCGGCGCCTCTGGGCCCGATGGGATCCCTGATTATTGCTGGGCCCGCGGCGGCCCGATGGTCACAGATCTGATCTTCGAGGTTTACTCTTCGGTTCTGCGGGGCGAGCTTCCTGGGGGCGGTTTCAATCACGGGGTGGCTGTGTTTTTGGCGAAAGGCGAACAGGCTTCGGACGCTCTGGGCACTGGCATCTCTCGGGCTGCTGAGAGCACTCGGCCAATTACCCTCAGCAACACTTGCAATAAGATCGTTTCCGCGGCGATCAACTCACCGATGGGCCTTATGCGTGAGCAAACTTGCCTCGACGTCCAGAAGGGTTTCATTAAAGGCAGGAACATGACGAACAATATCTTAGACATCGACGCAACAGCGCTCCACTGGTACTGCCAGCATCTGTATCGTGCCACGGGTTTTGTTGCCTTCGACGTGAAGGCCGCCTTTCCCAGCCTCCTCCACAGCATGATATCATGCATTCTCCTCGCCATGAATGTCCCCTCCCACATCCGCGCGGCCGCGACGCCCTGTACTTGCACGTCCGCATAGATATTTCCTTCTGTGGGCATCGCGGGCACTTTTACTGGCAGGAGCGGGGGATAAAACAAGGGTGTCCGCTTTCTGGATCGATTTCCGCGTTGGCCATGGACTCGATCCCCAGGCTCGCGCGCTGCAAAATCCCTCCACGCCTCGGCCTCGTGCGGGCCTTCGCCCGCGACGTCGGGATTGTCACCAGGGACATATGTCAGGCTCTCTCACTGGCTCTCGAGGTTTGGGTTGTTGCTGCAGGTGCGGCAGGGCTCATTTTGCATCTCAAGAAGACGGTTATCGCGGTGCACAGCCGGCCCTCGATCGCCGAGTTTAAGAGTAAGTTCCGCGAGATAGGCATCCGCAAGGATAACTTCACCCTCGCTACCGCTGCCCGATATCATGGAGTTGTTCTCGGGTGGGGAGCCAAGTCGCTTAGCTGGGAAGGGCCTGTTCGGAAGATGGAGGGGAGGGCAAAGAGCAGCAGGGGCTTGCTTCTGGGACTCATCAAGAGCATCGCGAGGTTTAAGGTGCACGGATTCTCCTGCCTCACGTTTACCGGGCGGTTTTCCCTGCCCGCCAAGTTTGCACTTGACCGTCTGCGAGAGGCTGGGCAGGCTCTCACCAATGCGCCGAGAAATGCCATCGTTTCGCATCGCTCATTACTCGTCGTCGTCCTTCGCCCTACGCCGCGAGCTCGAAGACTTCGCCGAATCTGATGAATGTGTTTACTTCTGGAAAAGGCACCCCTCATAAAGACATGATCCATCATGGCCCTTATCGAAAACTACGACGCGATCACGGCCCCCCCTCCGCTGCCGCCTCTGACGCCGCCGCTGCAGAGGAAAACAGATCGCTTACTGAGCTCTGATCGCCCCCTCGCCGCTCGGCGTACGATTAGCAAACGCACACAGTATTTCACACGTCTCCCCCCCCCACGGCTCGGCAGATTGATGCCTGCATGATGCACCTTGGCAGGCTAGGTCAGGTTGCCCCCCCGTATGTAGCATTGCGTCGCTTCGAGCCATGCGTAATAGCTGGTGCACCTCGCGCAGATTTCGGGAGCCCGCCATGTGCTGCAGGTGGTGTAAATTCGCCATGGGGGATATGATATATTGCATTATTATAGTTGCCCTGTCCTGAAGGATGTTTTCAGAATGCCCCCGTCGCTCCCCGATGGTTTTCAGAATGCCTCGGCGGCGCATCGGATCCTCATTTTCCCCTTGGGTCCCCTCCCCGCTTCTGCCCTGCTCTCTGTCGGCCCCCCTCACGATCTTGCTTGCACCCTCTTGTGTGCGTGCAGAGAGCGACGGAGATCCGCCGGTGAGCTGCGCGCCGTGGCGCGGGCACGGCTGCGCTGGGCTGCGCGGCGAGGAGGCCCGTCCGCGGCGCCCCTGCTGCGGCCAGCTGCCACCGCTGCCGCCGCCGCCCCGCCGCCCCCGCCCGACCTGGACACTTCTTGAGGCCGCTCGCTCCTCCTCCTCCTCCTCCTCCTCCTCCTCCTCTTCTTCTTCCCCCCCCCCTCCCTGCGTTTCACCCACCCAGTGCAGCGTTTCGAGGCCCCACGGGGAGCTCCACCGAAGGCCCCAGTGGCAGGGTTCGCATGGCGGCCCCGCGCCATTTTGGCGCACCCTTCACGCGGCTCGTGGCCCCATAGGGAGCTCCACCGAAGGCCCCGGCGGCAGGGCTCGCATGGCGGCCCCGCGTTTTGGCGCACCCCTAACACGGTTCGTGGCCCCATAGGGAGCTGCACCGAAGGCCCCAGTGGCAGGGTTCGCATGGCGCCCCCACCTTTTGACGCACCCCTCACACGGTTCGTGGCCCCATAGGGAGCTGCACCGAAGGCACCGGCGGCATTCGCGCGGCGGCCCCGCGCCATTTTGGTGCACCCCTCACACGGGTTCGTGGCCCCATAAAGGGGGCTCCACGGAAGGCGCCAGGGGCAGGGTTCGCATGGCGGCCCCGCGTTTTGGCGCACCCTTCACATTGTTCGTGGCCCCATAGGGAGCTCCACCGAAGGCCCCAGTGGAAAGGGTTCGCATGGCGGCCCCGCGCCATTTTGGCGCGCCCGACACACGGTTCGTGGCCCCATGGGGAATCATCGAAGGCCTCAGTGGCACGGTTCGCATGGCGGCCCCGCCCCATTTTGGCGCACCCCTCACATGGATCGTTGCCCCGGAGAGGGCTCCACGGAAGGCCCCAGCGGCAGGGTTCGCATGGTGGCCCCGCTTCATCTTGGCGCACCCCTCACACGGTTCGTGGCTCCATAGAGGGCTCCACGGAAGGCCCCAGAGGCAGGGTTCGCATGGCGGCCTGCCCCAGTTCGTGGCCCCATAGGGAGCTCCACCGAAGGCCCCAGTGGCAGGGTTCGCATGGCGGCCCCGCCCCATTTTGGCGCACCCCCTCACACGGTTCGTGGCCCCATAGGAAAGTAATTTTCCTTCGTCCCGCCTGCCTTGCGGTTCTCGCACTTGCGTATGGTTGGGTCTCGCGCCAGGATAATGTTCAGCGCCTGCGGCAGGCTTTCTTATCCAATCCAGCTTATCTGATCCAATCCATCTTGTCCAATACAATCCATATTATAGTATCCAGCCCATACTGCCCCATCTGATCTTACCCCACCCACTCCAATCCACCCAACCCAATACATCAAGTCATTTGTGTCTCGCCCGCGGCGGGCCAATCCAATGCATTTTATAGTATCCAATCCATGTCTCCCAATCCAGCCAATCTTGTCTTATCCAATTCATCCTATCCCATCCAATCCAACCCACCGAACCCAATCCATCGATTCATTTTTGTTGGCGCCTGCGGCGGGCTTTCTTATGAAACCCAGCTTATTTTATCCAATCCACCTTGTCCAATCCAATCCGTCTTATCCTATCCAATCCATATTGCCCCAATTTATCTTATCCCATCCAATCCAACCCAGCCAACCCAATCCATCAATTCATTTGTTTATGCGCCTGCGGCGGGCCAATCCAATCCATTTTATCTTACCAAATCCTTACCATCGCATGGCGAGGTAGATAGTGGGATATCATCGTCATTGCGATCATCAGTGTGGTGGAGGGAGACTATGATAGAGAGAAGAAAGGGAGAGAGAGAGGGAAAGAGAGAGAGAGGGCGAGAGAGAGAGAGAGAGACATAGAGACACATAACGAGAGAGAGAGAGAGAGACAGAGAGAAAGAGAGATATGATATCAATGTGACAGGCTGGAGGTCAGTCAGGGTGGGCATGTGATTTCAATGCCCCCAACTTCCTTATCGCCCGCAGGGCGGTCGTATAGGTAAGAGATCTCACCAACGACTTCAGATGAGATTTCACGAGACACCATCGGTACACCCCTAGCCACGGCGGGGCGCCCCTAGCCACGGCGGGGCGCTCCCAGCCAAAGATCTGTTGTGATCGACCCCACTGTCGATCTCACAACTGATCGCACGAGCCGAGACACCACGGCGGGATACCCAGAGCCACCGTCGGGCCCCCCCGCCCCACCGACGGGACACCGACGCGCCGCTGACGGGACACCCCCAGCCACCGCGCCCCGGGGGGGGAGGGGCGGGCAACTGGCTCCACAAACCCTAGACACGGCGGCATCAGTCCTTTTGCGCGCCTGCGCAGCTTCGCCTCGTACGCTCGACGCTAACATGGAACCGAAATTGATTTCCCTGTGGGGGGCTCTCCGTTCCATTGCGATCTCACCCCCAAACCTCCGATCCGCCGCCTCGCGGGCTGGGCCCCTGGGCCGCGACCTCGTGGATACAGGGCGTGTTTTGTCGCGGGTGTCCCGCGCGCAACGTATCCATGCGACCGCCTATCCGCGGAATTCCTCCCGGAATCCACACCGCGAGGGCGTGGGCATGAACATGCTCGCCGTTCGTGCCTCCGTGGGAATGCTGGCCGCGCAGGGCCGCGCGTGGGCGCTGCCCCCTCTCCGCGCGGTTTGCCGCACCGACTGCCCGCGTGAGCCACCGCGCGAGGTTGCCGTGTCTTCGGGCGTCGGGCACGTTTCTTTTCGTCGCTCACCCGCGTTTCCAGCAAGCGTGTCCTGATGGAGCAAGGGTCGTGGACTCCTGTCCCTGAGATCCTGGCGTCGCACCTATTTCGCAACGGGCAGTATTGCCTTGTTTCGGGCCCAAACCCCCGCGGATCAACCTAGCAAGAAGAAGGCAACAGCTCCTCATCCTCAGCTGTTTTCTGACGGTCCCAGGGCCCAGGGAAGGGCCGGAGGGAGGCCCACAGTGGCGAAAGACCTCAGGACCCGCGTTGACCCTTGGAACTCGCTTGCTTCTTGGCGAGCGGCGCGGCGCGGGCGAGGATCACAGGAGTGGCCGCGAGGGCTGTCTGCGGACTCTGGAGGAGGAGATGAGGGAGGAGGGAGGAGGGAGGAGGAGGGAAAAGGAGGAAGGAGGAGGAACAAAAAGAGAAGGAGCTGGAGGAGGAGGAGAAGGTTTCTCAATTCGCCGAGGGTCTATGCACAAGGCGCGCTCTGTCATTAGGGCCTCATGAGGCCCAGTCTGGGTAAAGCCGAATGAGCGAGGATGAGGGGGGAGGGAGGCAGAAGGGAAGATGGGGGAGGGATACGGATGAGGAGGGAGGAGGAGGAGGGAGGAGGAGGAGGAGGGAAAAGAGGTGTTTGCATATAGCCCTTCATGTTGCGTTGCGCCCACTCTGCCTATCCACTCAAGTGTTTAAGCCCGCCGTGAAGCGGTGCTACCAATATATTTTGTTATACTGCCATTGTTATGTAAACAACGCACTGTCCTATATGTGCCGTCATGTTAAATGTGCATAGTAGCGGGGCGAGGATATTGCAGCGAGACCTGGTCAGTTGATACCCGCCACCTGGCAATCATGTTTTGAAAAAGTAACTTGATACAGTTCGGAATCGATTGCCTGACTGCCTACAGTTACTGCAATTATGAATTCGTCAAAGCAGCGCTGCAGGACAATTGCTATGCGACGGCCAGCTACTCGATCGAATCGGAAAGGCAAAGGGTTCGATACATGACCAGCCAGCACGCCTCTTCCATGATGCAGATGCTTCCCCTCCAACAGAGGGTTGGCGGAGCCCGTATTAACAAAATTGTATGTTTGTTTCGGTTCTTTCTGTTGTCGGGATAAAACCGCGCGCGCGCGCTCACCCTCCCTCCGGTCGGCCAGCCGGTTCATACACACTATTTCCTACTACAGTTGATTTGTTTACCGGGCACATGCGCTATGTCGACGGGGAAGTCCCCGTAAAGGCGCGCGAACGCCCCAGGGGTCCGTTCCCGTTCCCGTTCCCGTTCCCGTTCCCGCCGCCCGTGCCATTTCCAGAGGATAGAAGGGGAGGAGGGAGGGAAGGAGACTGGAGGGGGGAGGAGGAGGGAGGGACAGAGGGAGGGAGGGAGGAGGGAGGAGGGAGGAGGAGGGAGAAGGAGGGAGGAGGGAGGAGGGAGGAGGAGAGAGAAGGAGGGAGGAAGGGAGGAGTGAGGAGGAGGGAAAAGGTGGGAGGAGGGAGAAGGAGGGAGAAGGAGGGAGGACTGAGGAGGAGGGAAAATTATCATCATCAGCGCCAGCATCACCGTCATCAGCAGCACCAGCATCATCATCGTCATCATCAGCATCACCATCATCATCTTTAGCATCAGCATCACCACCATCATCATCACGATCACCACAACAGCCACCAAGATCGTAACCATCATCAAACACCGTCTTCATCATCGGCCACCATCATCAGCACCACCACTATCACGATCAGCATCACCACCACCCTCATCATCACCGTCACCAGCACCATCATCATCAACACCATTACCATTATCATCACAATCAACAGGTTCACCATAATCAACATCATCTTCAGATTCGACACCGCTCGTCATCAGCATCACCATCATCATCCTCGTCATCCTCGCCATCATCAGCATCCACATCATCATCACCGTCATCAACATCACCCTCGCCATCCTCATCATCGTCATCGCCATCGTCATCGTGAACATCGTCAGCATCATCAACGTCGTAACCTCCCCCCTCTGCCCCTTCCTCCACTTCACTTTTTTTTTCTCTCTCTCTTTCTCTCTCTCTCTCTCTCTCTCTCTTTCCCCCCATCCCTTCCCCCCCCCCTCTCCCCTTCCCAGTCTCCCTCCCCCTGTCCGACTCCCCTGCCCCCCTCCCTGCCCCCTTCGCCAACGGCGACGGTTCGCCGCAGGCGTCTGACAGGTGCCTTCCGAGACCGCCAGCGAACTCCCAGGGGGGCCCCCGAGGCCCCCCCCCCCCCCCCCCCCCCCCCGACGCGCCCAAGATGCCCCCACGGGCCCCAAGAAACTTGAAGCACGTTTCTAAGAGGCCCCCGCGAGGCCTCTCAGGAGAGCCCAACAAGCCTCCAAGCGTCCGCGGCCTTTCCGGGGCCTCCCTCTTGATCCCCCCATCCAGGGTGGAAGGGGCCTGCAATGTTTGATGTTCTTATGGCTTTTGCAAGATTCGGGGGTCTGTGGTTCTTCGGCCTCGGCCCCAGGGCCCCCCTGGACGCGAGAAAGAGAAAGAGAACGAGAAACAAGAGAGAGAGGGAGAGAGAGAGAGAGAGAGAGAGAGTGAGAGAGAGAGAGGGGAAGCACAACAAAAAAAAAACGGGAGGGGGAGAGAGAAGGAGAGAGAGAGAGAGAGAGAGAGAGAGAGAGAGGATGAGAGAGGGCGACGTGTATACATATATATATATACATATGTATATATATATGTATAGAGAGAGAGGGATCGAGAGAGAGAGAGGGGGCGAGAAGGAGGGAAAGAGAAAAAAAAAAAAAAGAGAGAGAGAGAGAGAGAGAGAGAGAGAGGAACAAAGAAGACTAAGGAGAATAATAAGAAGCAAACAACAAAAAAAAACAATCACAAAAACAACGAGAGAGAGAGAGGGGGAGAGAGAGAGGGAGAGGGAGAGGGAGAGAGAGAGAGAGAGAGAGAGAGAGAGAGAGAGAGAGAGCGGGGACGGGAACGGGAACGGGAACGGGCCCTTGGGGCGTTCATTTGTTTCACGGAAAGTCCCCCATCCCGATGTTCAACATGAGGTTCATCTTCGATAACATACACGTGCATGAAGAACGACAAGATCATCATAACACATGCTTGCGACTATGGATGCGTTCGCTTCGGACACTACTGCGGGACATTGCAGGTTATCTGCCGACATGCTCGCCGCGAGGTCTTGTGTCTGCGTCGCGAGTCTCCGAGGTGTCGGGGCCAGACAAGCACGGAATGACGATCGACCCCGAGCAAGAACGCATCTCCCGTGCGTCGACAGGGCGAACAACAGGTTGGCAAAATGACCTTCGCGGCGGCGCCCAGTGACTTTGTCAGTGGCGCCGTTGCGGGTCCTTCGCAGAATCTCAGCGCATGGGATTCCGCTGGCCGCGCGGCTCGCTGTCGAGCTGGGGCGCGGGCCGCCGAGACACGCCGCGGGCGCGTGATCCCGCGGAAAAAGTCGACGCAGAGTGGCGCGGCAGCCGGGCGCCTCCGCGGCCCCCGTTGCCGGCGCCTGTCAACCAAGCCTTCGCGATCAACTCTGGCTCCCCCGTCTAGGGCGGCGCTGTATATCTCCGCGTCTTCGGAGGCTGAAGCGCCGGTTGAATCAGCGCCGCGTCCGCCCTATGGCGCGCGAGAAGATCAGCCCTCCAGCCTTGGCCCGAGCGCCCTCGATGCCGGGCCGACGCCCGGGGCTGAAAGCACGGGCGCGGGGCAGGACGAACGCGCGCCTGCAGGGGGTTACGTCGCCGAAGCCCCTCACCTCGACGCGCCCGCCTGCGCGGCGGGCGGCCGCGCCGCG
>CAUYUJ010010224.1:321086-325767 GCA_963575745.1 Prorocentrum cordatum
TGGCGCCCTGCCAGGGCGAGCCGCCCGGTCGCGCATGCAAGATGCGATCGCCGGCACGGGGCGCCGGACGACGCCGCGACCGAGGCGGCCCAACGCAAGATTGCATTGGGCTTTGTCGCGCAATGCCGCCCGCCGCGCGCGCCGCGCGACCAGCGACCTCGCGACCGCAACGTGACATGGAGTGGAACCTCGGAGATGGCCACGCGCGACGAGGCGTAGGTTAGACGAGGCGAGCCTGGGGGAGTGACATCATATTCTCAGCGCCGAGGATAGTCGATGGGCCGATCGCGCCGATAACCCCGGCAAGATTGCGGAAGACCAGGGTTGCTGCATCGGCAAAATTAAACGGGCCAGCGAGCTGCTCGGCGACCGGGCGGGCGCCGCGCAGGTGCATCAGTTCTTCGGTTGCGCCGTCGAGCAGCTCGCCCGCGCCCCATTGGTTGCGCGCGCTGTCGGGGCCCAGTCCACTAGCGATCATGGCGGGCGCGAGCATGTCCGACATCGGCGTCGCCCCAGTAGCCGAGGTCGCCATCGACGACGTCGGCTTCGACCGCTGGGACACGCCAGCCGATGCGAAAGAGGAGGTGCTCAGCCAGGGCGACCCGCCCGGTTGCGCGGTCAAGGCGCGCTCGCTGGCTTAGGCCGCGACCGCGGCGGCCGAGCGCGCGAGCGCTTTCCGCCCTTTGCGCGCGCCGCGCGACCGTTGACCGCGCGGCCAAGGGCGAGGAAGTGAAAGAGATGACCCTGGGGTTGGTCGAGCGCGGCGAGGCGCCGGTCAAGCGCGGCGAGCCGCTGGGGGGGGCAACGCGGTCGGCGCCGTGGTTGGCCGATGGGCCGCATGCGCAGATCACCGGCGCGAGACTTCGGGGGGCCGCGGTTGTCTCGCCGGCAATTTCCACGAGGTCCGCGAGCTGCTCTGCAGAGGGGGCGCCGCAGAGGTGCGCCACTTATTCAGCGACACCGTCGCGCAGCTCGCCCTGGCTCCCTGACAGAGCGCGCCGTCGGGGCCGGGCCGACGCGCTCGATGTTGCCGCGGGCGCGGCCCCCGAAGCAGCGCCCCGAGGGCGGCCGCCCGCCGCGGCAGCGCGCGAGGCTGGCCCATCGGAGCAGATGCCACACAAAGCTGCCCTGGAGACCTCGTCGCCGCAGAACTCGGCGCGCCCCGCGAACGCGGCCGCTGGCGCCGGCCAAGCAGCTTCTCCATGCCTTCGCCTCAGACGCCGGGGTCACCGAGCCGCCCGCGGCCGCGAGGGCCGGGCGAGCCGATGAGATCGGTGGGACCTCGAGCCCGTCGCCGACTTCGCCCGCGGAGAAGCAAGCGCCAAAAGGGGTCGACGGCAAAGGGGGCTCGAAGGCGCTGAGAGAGGCAGCGGATCAGGCGGTGACCTAGACGGCAAGCCCTGGCCGGGAGTTCCTCCGCCCCCGCCGCCTCCGCCAGGGGCGGGCGGGGTCGCTGGCCCAGATTGGCCCAGGATGCGACCGGGTAGTTTGATCGAGTCGCGCAACAAGCCTCTGTCGCCAATAAGGCATCGCCAACCCAATTTGGACTGCCGCGGGATGCCCGACCGCGCATTGTGGCTCACCCGGAAAGTCATGCCATTCCGCGTGGAGAAGAGGGTCGGGTGGATTGGCCGCGAGTTGCGCGACCTCGCGGACCCTGGGAGAACCGCTGCAACGCCCGACGTGTGCAACTTCCACCGCGGGGGCCGTTCAAGGTCCTCCGCGGAGGCGAGCGCCGCGCGATGCCCATCGCTTTCTCTTGGGCGGGGCACATGGCCTGTAGGGCAGCCTTATCGGCGCGCCGATGCAGCGACGCGACGCGCGGGCACGTCGCGCAAGTCTTTTTCGAGCGCTTGTTTCCCAGCGATCGCGGCGGCGACCCTGGGCCGGTGAATCGGGGCGGGCGCAGCGCAGAAAGAGCGAGGGGCGGGGGGGCCCTCGGGCGCCGAACCCTCAGACGCCAAACGCACATCTACCAGGCGCCACCTCGCCCACCGCCCTCGAGATCGGGGAGGGGGGGCGGCCGATGGGGGGGCCGGCGGGCGCAGAGGCGAGGCGCGGGAGAGGCAGCGCATCCCGCACCTGTTCCAGCATCGCGCCAGCCCTCGGTGCCGCGGCGGGGGCGGTCTAGAGCGTTCCCTCCCCAGCCCCGCCCCCCCCCCCCCCCCCTTCGGGGTGGGGCGCGCTTCCCCCCCGCGCCCCCCTCCAATTGGCTCTGGGCGCGGGGGGCGACGAGCGGCTAGGGCGCGCGGGAGGGCTCAAGATAGCGCCAGGGGCCGCAGCAAGCTCAAAATGACATCCACGCTGGGTCAACTTATTTTTAGACGGCGCAAGATGGCTCTCGCAATGCTCCGAAGCGCCCCGAGGCCGCCCCGAGACCGCCCCGAGGCGGGCCCCGGCGGCCCCGAGGCGAGGGGCCCAGGCGAATTCAGGCGCTCTGGAAAGCCAGCGCCCCCCACATTTGGCCGAGACCCCCGGGGCCGCCCGGGGGGGGGGGGGGCGGGGGGGGCAGGGAACCCCATGTGCCCCGAAATGGCCCCGCCTAAGACAGCCCCAAGAGTCCAGCATCGCTCGTCAACCTAAAGGGTGCACCATGATGCATGGTCTTGTCGTTGGCGCCGACATCGTCCACTTCCGAGCTGCGTCGTCTTCTTTGTCGTTGGCGTCGACACCGTTGTCGTCGCCATCGACGTCGCCGCCGCCGTCGTTGTCTCTGCTGGGCCGCACGCTGCAAATGCTCGCCATTGATCGGGGCAACTCGACTGGTAGTTATGTCTGGATGGGGCGGGCTGGTCCGTCCCGCCTGAATCGCCTCATCCGCCGCCCCTTCTTCTCTCCCCCTCTCTCCGTCACCCCCCCCTCTCTCTCCGCTCGCCCCCTGCCCGCCGCCCCGCCCGCCCGCCCCCGCCCCCCCGCGAAGCCCCCCCCCCCCCCCCCATCGGCCCTCGCCCAGGCGGCCCCGCGGCAAGCTCCACGCGGCGCCGCTGACCATCGAGCTCTTCAGCAGCCCGAGGAATTATGTTGTCAATGTGTCTAGGGGCACTGGGATGCTCTTTGTTGCGCCGCCCTGCGTGGCCGCCCAAACGTCGGCTGTTTTCTTCGGCTTCTTCATGTATTTGAATTGCCCCTCCGCCGTAAATAAATGGATGAATCCGACCAGCCCCTTCGCCCAACCTGGCAACTGAATGCGCCGGCGCTCGCAAGCGCCGAACAGGGGTGCCATTATTTTCTCGAATCCGCAAGACCTCCAGTTCATGGCCGCAAACTCCCAGAAACCCGTGGACGTTAGAAGGTACATGTATTCACACATCTTTAACTTCCAGTGGAGCAGCGCAGGGTCTGCAGAAGTTGATCTCTTCTGCCGTGCATTTATTTGATGATGGGTGCCCTCGACGCGGCGCGCGACGACGCTAGCGCACGCGCGCTGTTCGAACACCCGCCGAACGCGCGGATATAATTCGCAACCTCGGTGCGATGCAAAAACTCGCAGCTGCAACCGCAAGGGTTCTGCTTGCCCACGAGAGAATACTTCGTCTCCCTGCGGAGCGCATCCTCCTTCCCAGCAGCGCGGGCAACATCGACTTCTTCAATGCACTCTTGCTCTGCCGACTTGCGCTGCGCAAGTGACCAGTCTGCGAAACTGGACTCAATAGCGGCAATCATCTTATTAGGTTGACACAACATGCGGCCACACTTCGCCATCAAATTGTTGCAAAGTCGTGGAGATCACAAGGCGAGGTGCCCCTGAAACTTGCTGCGCGCACCGCGCAGCAGGCGACTGCAGAGCCGATTTGCACCCCCACGCGAGCACTACGAGGCGCCTCCCTTTCATAAAACAGCCTTGGGATGATTTCTGGTAGTTCGACAAGTCCTGCTGGGTGCGCGCCCCGCCCAGGAACAACGCGCGCCCGTGACATCTGCGCCTTCCCGCCCGCGCGCCGCGCTTGCCGACAGACGCGATGCTCACCGGCACCCGCGCGCACCATAGCAGATGAACGAACGTCAACGCCGCATCGACAGAGTTCAAAACAAATCGCGGGGTCGACGCCGCCGTCCTCGCCGTTGGGGTCGGGTTCATTTTGGCGTGCGTCAATCAAATATTTGGCGAACCGCTCGACATGCTGCCATTCCCACCCGGAAGTCTCGCCGCGCCTGAATCCGCGCGCCAGGGCCGCCGTTGGGGCGCCCATCGGGGCGCATGCCGCGCAGTGGCGCTTCGCGAGGTCGGCGCGTAACTAAGAATGCCCCCTCCGAGTTGGGGCCCCGCCCCCCGCGGCGGGCGGGGACGGGGGGGGGGCGGTCTGGGGGGGGGGGGGGGGGGGGGGGGGGGGGGGGGTGGGCGGGCGGGCGCGCCGGGGTGGATGGGCGATGCGCGCGCGTGTGCGCGCGTGCGCGTCGCGCGTGCGTCGGCGGCCGCCTGAGCCCCGCCCGCCCGCGCCCTGTCTCCCCAATCAGTGCTTTGCGCAGCCCGCCTAGGTCATGACCGGAAGAGGCTCGCTCTCGACCCGCATGCCAAAAAGTGCGTGTGTGCGCGTGTGTGCGTGCGTGCGTGTGTGTGTGTGTGTGTGTGTGTGTGCGTGTGCGTGTGCGTGTGTGCGTGTGCGTGCGTGCGTGCGTGCGTGCGTGTGTGCGTGCGTGCGTGCGCGCGCGAGTGCGGGCGTGCGGGCGTGCGTGCGTGCGC
>CAUYUJ010010224.1:325867-458367 GCA_963575745.1 Prorocentrum cordatum
TTTTTCTTTTTTCTTTTTTCTTTTTCCTTCTCTCTCTCTCTCTCTCTCTCTGCCTCCTACCCCATCCCAAGTATACGCAGGTACTGCCGCCATGGAGCCACCAGCCCAGCGCCGCAATGCCCGCACATGCAGTTCGTTTCACCCTCAGCTACTGCCTGGACCGCTTCGAGAATGCCACTGTCAATTCATCGAGCATAGGCACCAGGACCTTGTCATCTACGTGCCCGTCCTGCCCGGGCGCGACCTTCCTGAACCACCTGGCCACGCCCCACGCGTGCTTCGAGCGAATCTTCACGAAGATCTCCGCATTCTAGAGCACGACGTGCACCACCTGCGCGCTGAGCTGCGCGCGCACCGAGCTGACCACCACGCCCACCCACACGGCACTAACGCCGACACCGACGACTTCGTCCAGCACTTGCCCACCCCGCTACGGCCAGGTAATCGGGGGGGGGTCGGGCTCCCGACTGCTGAGGGAGACGGTGCTGAGAGCGGTCGGGCGGGTCCCACGCCTGCCGTCGTCGCGCCGTGCGCGACAAGCAGCCGGACCCCGACCCCCCCCCGGGAGCGCTTCCGCGGCCTCGCCAGCACCGCCCTCACCTTCACCGGCATTATCCCGCTGAACTTCGGGTGCGTCCTCGGCCCCACTTTCGGCATCGTTCTCGGCATCGTCAACGCGGTCCTGCGCACCATCGGCACGGGCACCAGGAGCGTCGTCAACAACATCGTCGACTCCACCAGCACGGCGGGTCCAGCCCACCCTAAAAGGGCCGTCAAGGTCGGCAGCATGATCTTCGGCGCCATCAGCACCGCCTGCGGCTCCAAGGGCACGGCGGGGCTGGCCCGCCCCAAACGTGCCACCATTTTCGCCGCCGTCATGCTTGTCGTCGCATCGACCCCAGCATCGACACCAGCACTGCCGACCGCATTGACGCCAGCCCCGACGAGCCCACCGTCATCACCTGCCCTGTCCCCTCGCCCGTGCCCGCCAGCGAGGGTGCAGTCTTCAGGCGCACCTTCGGCTGCGGGGGCCGCCATGCCACGATATGTCATGTCCTCGGCACCTGCAGTGATGAGCCTTTCAACCTCCTCTGTCCTGACGCCTCGCCCAGGGCCGCTGGCGAGGGTGCAGTCTTCAGGCGCACCTGACGTCAGTGGGGCTGCCCTGCCATGCCATGACCCGTCCGCCTTGTCGACGTCAGCGCCCGTGCCAATGCCCGCGTCGACGTCAATATTGACGCCAGCATCGTCCTCGGCAGCACCCACGCCCACGTCCATGACGGACCACACCCCAGCACCGCAGACAGCACCGAAGCCAACTCTAACGACGGCACTGCAGTCAGCCGCGACGCCAGCGGGGTGCACAGATTCGACACCATCCCCGCCCCCTCCCTCGCCCAGCCCCGCTAGAGGAGGAGGAGACGACGACGACGACCACGACGACCATGACGACGCTGCACCGACGCCGGCTCCGATGTCAGCATCGACGCTCGCATCGACGGCAGCAATGACCACAGCTTCGCCGACTCCGACGGCAGCATCAACGGCAGCGATGACGGCTCCGACGGCAGCACTGTTAGCATCGTTAGCAGAGACGGCAGCTACGATGGCAGCATCGTTAGCACCGCCGGCTCCGACGTCAGTATCGTTAGCATCGTCGGCTCCGACGGCCGCATCGACGGCAGCGACGACGGCTCCGCCCGCAGTTTCACAGACTCCGACGGCGGCATCGATAGCATCGCCGGCTCCGACGGTAGCATCGACGGCAGCGATGCCACCACTGCCAGCGGCGGCTCCGACGTTAGCATCGACGGCAGCGACGCCAGTACTGCCAGCGACAGCCCCGACGGCCGCAAGAGACGCCAGCACCACAACCAGCCACTCTTGCGCTCCTTGTACGGCCACTCGCTCGGCGGCGCCTTCAGGCCCGCCGAAGCCTGGTGACCTACAGACCTCTCCTCGGCATCATCGTCTCTCAGAGCTGCAGCCAGCTTCGACGCCAGCTCCGACGTCCGAATCGAGGCCAGCACCGATGCCAGCCCCTACGACAGCACCACCAGCGTCAACATCCACGCCTGCGCCTACGTCGGTACCTACGCCAGAGTTGCAGGCCGCATCGACGCCAGCTCCGGCGTCTCCATCGAGACCAGCACCGATGACAGCTCCTACGCCAGCACCGCCAGCGTCAGCACCTACGCCTGCGCCTACGCCCGTACCCACGCCAGAGTTGCAGCCAGCGTCGACGCCAGCTCCGACGTCTGCATCGAGGCCAGCACCGACGACAGCTCCTGCGACAGCACCGCCAGCGGCACCACCCACTATTTATCCCATCCCGCCGACGACCCTGGGTGTCCCTAGGCCAGCACCGCCGACCACCGCATCGATTGAGGCGCCCACGTCCACATCAACGTCAGCACCGACGGCCGCATCGAGGCCAGCCTCGATGAGTCCTCAGCCAGTCATTGCTCTGACGCCGCGTCCAGCGCCGCGGGCGGGAGTGCAGCCTTCAGGCGCACTCTCCGCTAGTGGGGCCGCCATGTCATGTCATGACACGTCTGCCTCGTCGATTTCATCGTCTGCGGCACAGTCTGCATCGACGACAACATCGACGACACCATCGGTACAGTCTGCTCAAGGCTGGCTCAAGGCCTGGTGGGGCGGGCGGGCCACTCAGTCCGAGTGGGGCTGTACCCGCTTAAATTCCCGATCGCACCTGTACCCCCTTAAATTCCCGATCCCTCCACAGTCGTCGACGCCACCACGGACGGCAGCTGGGACGTCCACATCGGCAGCGACAGCTTTCGGGCGACCGCCTTCGACGTCAGCAGTGGCAGACTCGCCGGCGGCGGCACCAATGTTGGCACCCACGTCGGCATCTACGGCAGCACCCCAAACGGCCTCCACAGCGGTATCCACGACAGCACCCATGACTGCATCCACGGCGGCATACACGGCCGTGGCTCCCGCGCTCACGTCCGCACCGACGCCAGCATTGACGACAGGGTCGGCCTCAGTATCGTCGGCACCGACGGCGGCATCGACGACGAGATCGACGCCGTCAGGCACACCCACGGCTATTGGGACCGCCATGCCACGCCGTATCATGTCCGCCACGTCGACACCTACGCCTGCGCCACGGCCCGCATCGACCCCAACAGCGACGTCAGCACCGACGACCGCATCGACGCCTGCCTCGACGAGCCCTCGGCCATCCACTGTCCTGACGCCTCGCCCAGGGCCGCTGGCGCGGGTGCCGTCTTCAGGCGCACCCTACGCTAGTGGGACCGCCATGTCATGTCATGACACGTCTGCCTCGTCGATTTCATCGTCTGCGGCACAGTCTGCATCGACGACAACATCGACGACAGCATCGGTACAGTCTGCTCAAGGCTGGCCCAAGGCCTGGTGGGGCGGGCGGGCCACTCAGTCCGAGTGGGGCTGTACCCGCTTAAATTCCCGATCGCACCTGTACCCCCTTCAATTCCCGATCCCTCCACAGTCATCGACGACAGCACGGACGGCAGCTGTGACGGCCGCATCGGAAGTGCCAGTTTTCGGGCGGCCGCCGACGGCGGCAGCCATGTCAGACTCGCCGGCGGCATCGTCTACGGTAACATGTGCATTACTGAACGTATCAGAGCAAATAGGTGGGACAAAATGCGTTGTACTTTTCAAGAGCGTGTCAGGGCAGTGCTGTGCACAGTACCCCATGGGCACCCACTGCGACACCCCGTGGGGCAACAACTACAGACCAGCGAAAACAGCCTCACAAGTAACACCTACGCCCACGACTACGGCGCCACCAACACCAGACCCGCACGCAGCTCCGACACCAGCGACAGCGCCGGCCCCGAGTGCAGCCGAGGCGTCAGCACCAATGACAGCAGCTCCGACGCCAGCATCGGCAGTGTCAGCATCCACGCCTGCCCCCTGGACGGCGACGTCAGAGCCGAAGGCAGCACCAACGTCCCTGTCGACGCCCGCACCGACGCCAGCACTGACGACAGCTCTGACACCAGCACCTCCAGCGCCAGCGGCCGCCCCCACCACGCCGGCACCAAAGCCAGAGTCACAGGCAGCAGCGACGTCAGACCCGACACCCACCCCGACGTCAACAGTGAGGCCAGCACCGACGACAGCTCCGACGCCAGCACCGCCAGCGTCACCACCCACGCCCGCGCCTACGCCGGTACCCACGCCAGAGTTGCAGCCAGCATCTACGCCAACTCCGCCGTCTGCATCGACGCTCGCATCCATGGCAACATCGTCCATAGTTTCGACACCAGCACTGCCAGCGGCAGCGCCCACGCCCACGCCTACGTGGGCACCAACGTTGACACCGGCACCAACGCCGGCACCGCCGACGACAACTCTCACGCCAACCCTGCCAGATTCAGCACGCCCTGTGTCGTCCGCGGCGGCACCAAAGGTGGCACCCACGTCGGCCTACACGGCAGCGCTCGTGGAGCGTGTGTGGTTGGAGGTCATCGAGTGGTACAACGTGGTGTCACCGTCCACGTGGGCCACCCTGTGCGCCACGTACGTCATGTACTCCTTCTTCATCGGCTTCCGCGACGAGTGGCGGCGACGGAGCGCAGCTACAGCGCGGCGGCGACGCCGACAGCGCGGGGGCGACGTCGACCGCAGACGCCCTCTAGGCCACCAAACGGCCGCCCAGGGCCGCCCTGGCATCAGCCCCCACACTGCCTCGAGCCTCGAGCCGGCCTCTCTGCCAAAACCTGGTAGCACGCCAGCGGGGGCGGCTTCAGCCCCCCCGCATGGCACCACGCCTGCCATTCCTGTCATCGGCCCCCACACTGCCTCAAGCCTCGAGTCACCCCCCCCGCCAAAACCTGGTAGCACGCCAGCGGGGGCGGCTTCGGCCCCCCCGCATGGCACCACGCCTGCCATTCCTGTCATCGGTCCCCACGCTGCCTCGAGCCCTGGGGTGACCTCCCCGCCACAACCTGGTAGCACGGCAGCGGGGCCAGCCTCGGCCGTCTCGCATGCTCACACACCTGCCCTGGGTCCTGGCTCCCTCGCAACCTCGCGTGTTAGCACCAGCACTGCCAGCACTAGCACTGTGACTGTACGGGAGCACTTTGAGCGCTTCCTCGGACCGCAACCAGCCACCATCGGTCACCTCCGAGCCGTAAACTGCCGTTTGGCCGCTTGGATCCCACCACGGCTCCACGCGGGCACAGCGGTCATCGCCCAGGGTCAAGTCCACAACCCCATCAACGGCCTCCGAGGTATCGTACGGGGGCAGTCCAGCGAGCACCCCGGCCACTGGACCGTCACGCTGTCGTCTGGGGACACCGCCCACCTGAGATGCTCCAGTCTGACCGTCCCTGCACCTGCGCTCCGCGCCGAGATGCCGTCCCCCAGTACGGGCGCACAGACCAAGGCCCAAACTCAGGGACCCCAGCCCGGCCCAGCAGTGGACCCACGCCACCGTACCTCAGCAGCACAGCGCCCTGACGTCACGGCAGCAGTACCCTGCAGGCCACCTGCGCTGACCGTCCCACCAGGCAGCCGCGCCCAGACTGAACGCACAGCTGACTGTGAAGTCGGACTCCGAGACTCACGCGACGACGGCGCCGACGACCACGACCTCCACCACGACCTCGGGGTGCAAGCGCCCGTGGGCTTCTGGGACCCGATCGGGTACACAGCCGACGGCCCCAGCTACGGCCCCCCTACGGCCGGCCCCTCTGCGGCAAAGCCCGTGAGCAGCAGCGTCGCCGCTGGGAGGCAGGACGCCGACCCTAGCGGCCGAAATTTCCAGGGTGCGGACACGCTGCGAGAGTTCGCGGAGATTCTGTCGCACCTGAAGGAGCAGGACCTGCTCCAACGACTGGAGGCTGAGGAGCGCTCCGACAGGAGGAGGCTGAGGAGGCTGAGGGCCAAACGCAAGGCCGCAGCAGCCGCCGAGGGGGGCGGCGGGGGCGCCGCGCAGGCCCAGGAGGAGCCACCCTACCAGGATGCTCCGGCTCCTGCGCTCCGCCGGGCCAAGCGGATCCTCTTGTCATGGGTGTTGGCCGCGCACCTGCCGCCTCTTGTGGCGGCCCCCGACCGCCGCCCCGCTAGGCACACCCACTGGTTCCGCGAAGCTGGACCACAGTACGACGGACCGAGAAAGGCCGACGCGCAGCCGACTGCCCACCGATGCATCGAGCTCCGCCTATGGAGTCTGAGAGCTCCTGGCCCCCGCCCGACTCTGGCCCGCAGTTCGGACATGCTCCTAACCTGCGTGGACGCGGCCCTCGGCCTCCCGCACGGCCGCACAGCAGGCCTCATCCACCGCGCCACTCTCAAGCGTCTGCGCACTGATACTGTTTTCCTTCTTCAGTTTCTTACGTGGTCCGACGCTTTTGAAGAACGCTGGGGCTTCTCATTCATTTTGCCCTCATCCTGACCTGCGCGTTACGGCCACTGCCGTCCTTGCTCACTCGGGCGCTGTTCCCTGGTGTGCCGTGCCTGCTGGCGGGGGAGGCGGCTTCAGCCCCGCCCCACGCACCCGTGCCATCACGCCATGTCATGTTCGCCATGCCGTTGCGGGTGCATCCGCCGTGAGGGCCTCCTCTGCACCCTTGCACTGTCTTTGCCTGTGCGCATGGCGGGCCATTCGGCTCCCAGCACGTGCACCTTTTCCTCAGCGCGTCTGGCGCCCCTCTGCCGTCCGCCGCCTGGCCGCGGACTCTGTCACCCTCGAGGTCCGCCAATGGGGGCTAAAGGTTAGCTGGCAGCGGCTGGTGCCGCTGTGCTGTCGGCTAGCTTTTGCCGCTCCTGTTGGGGTTCTCGGCCTGTGCGCACTGTGCTGGGCCATGCGGCTCCCAGCTGGTGCACCTTTTCTTTTTTCGCCAGCCCGTGCGCCCGCGAGGCACCGCGTCCACGGGGCCTGGGCGCGGGGGCGGGGGGCGCCCCGTCTCTGCGCGCCGCGCAGCGGCCAAGCGCCCAACCGGCGGTCCGCCAAGCCGCCTTAGCCACGTTCTTCACGTCGCCACTTACGTTGGGGCCTTCTTCTTCACGCGGTCTGACAGGTGAGATCTTCACGGTCTGTCCGCCGTCTTTTACTTCAGACGCATTGCGCCGGGGGAGGGGGCCTGTCGCCCGCCCTCGTATCTTAAGGCTGCACCGCCGCTAATAGTGTTTTGCGAGTTGTCGCACTGCAGTGCGCCTCGCGGACGGACCCTGGTCCGCCTACTTGTCCGCTCTCTCTCTCTCTCTCTCTCTCTCTCTCTCTCTCTCTCTCTCTCTTTCTTATTTCTCATTCTCTCTCTCTCTCTATCCCCCTCTCTCTCTCTCTGTCTCTCTCTCCCCCCTCTCTCTCTATATATATATATCCCTCTCTCTCTCTCTCTCTCTCTCTCTCTCTCTCTCTCTCTCTCTCTCTCTCTCTCTCTCCCCCCCCTCTCTCTCTCTCTCTCTCTCTCTCTTTCTCCTCTTTCTCTCTCTCCCTCTCTCCATCTCTCCCTCTCCTCTCTCTCTCTCTCTCTCTCTCTCTCTCTCTCTCTCTCTCTCTCCCTCTCATTGTGTATTGTTTCTATCTCTCTCTCTCTCTCTCTCTCTCGCCGGCGCCATCTCACCCGCGCGCCGCGCGCCCAGCTCGTGGCCGAGATCGGGGCCGCAGTGGCCATCTATCGGGCCCGCGTCTGCGACGAGGAGACACCTCTTGCTTTGTCTATCTCCCACGACCCCTGCATATGCAGGCTCACTGAAGACATATACGCACATGCATACATAGACGCTATCATGACCCATGATCTGCATGGCTGCATCAGTATCTGTCGACCTCCAGCCCCCTCCCTCCTTATCACCATATCTCCCTGTCCCCCATCGCTCAGCATCTAGATGCACGCGCGCGCCCCGCCCCCCCCCCCCCCCACCACACACACACACACACCACCACACACACACACACACACACACACACACCACACACACACACACACACACACACACACACACACACGCGCACCCCCACCAGCATAAATGTCCAAGAAGCACGCCCGCTTCGGGGGGGCGGGGCGCCCGCCGGGCGCGCCCCCCTCCCCCCCCCCGAGGCGCCCCGCGAGTCGCCCGCGAGTCGCGAGCTCCCCAATCGCTGGGGCCGCGCCCTCGCGAGGCAGACCCAGCCACGGGCAATGGGAGCATATTGCCAGCCGGGGAGAGAGCACGCGACATGCGCGCAATCAGAATCGCACGTGGAGTCGGCACGCGGCAACGATCTGCCTGCGCTGCGCGCTGCGAGCAGCGCCGTTTCACCCGCCCCCCGCCCCCCCCCCCCCCCCCCCCCTGCCGAATCGACGCCACTGTTCGCGCGCGGCAAACGCTTGCGCCCCCCGCGGCGCCCCCCCCCCCCCCCCCCCCCCCATGAACCCGCGCTCTGAAAATATCATGGAATTCTTCCATAGAGCCGCGCTCCAATAGACTGGCGCGCTGGGTGTTCGCACTCTTGCGGAGCGCACTGCAACGCCCGCGCCCCAGAGTAGTTGAGGGAGGGTGTCCACATGCGCCTGTTCCAGCAGCGGTCGCAATCTTATCTTCGGCGCTCATCGTCGGCCCCCGCGGCGCCCTGTCCTCGATCAGCGGATAAAAGTTGCAAGGTGGCTGGGGGGCTGCCGTCGCCCTGCCAGCGCCCGCTGAACTCAAGACGACGGGCGAGCTCGCGCTGACGCAGGATCTCCAACTCGCCCACTCTCACTCTGCGCCCGACTTTACACGTGTAGCGCGGAGGCACGTTCGACTTCAGGTCGGCCGAGACGCCACGCAGCACGCCGACATCTGGAATGGCCACTCTGCAACGCAACTCTGTGACCTCGCGCATCGGGGCGGCGCCCTCGTTCTTCATGTGCTGGGCGAGCAGGGGCGCGCGGAGTTGAGTCCCAGGCTGAACGCCGCGAATTATAGAAACGAGCCGCTGTGGGTTGGGAGCGCGGGCCCCAAACGGGGGGCAAGCCCCCCCCCCCTCCCCCTTCCGCCAGGCAGCCAGAAGCCGACTTAACCCCAGCCCAAGCATGGCACGTTGAGCGCAACATAAATTCAACGCGCCCGCGTTCTCAAGTTCCCCCCCCCCCCCCTTGTCCGTGCCAACCACGAGGCCCCGCCAGGCCGCGAGGGCCCATCGCTGGCAGACGCCCGCGAAACACCGAGCAGCGACGAACGACCGCCGCCGCGCGGCGCCCGCCATCGAGCGTCAACCGCCGAGCCCGATCCAGATCCCCGATGCCGCGCAAACCGCGCGGCGCCACGCGGGGCGACGCCGCTTCGCGCGTCGCCGCCCGCTTCGGGCACCAGCGCGGCGCGGCCGCGCGGCCCATTGCGACGGGGGCAGGGGGCTGGGCTTCTGCGTGCAATCGCTGCCTGGGGGGCGGCGGCGACGCCTGGTCGGGCCCGCGCCAGAAGCAAGCCCGCCCCCCTTTCCCGCCCCCGCCCCCGCTCGCCTCGGCAGCGGAACCTCGGCCCCACCCATCCTTGGATCTCTCATCTCCCCCATGAGTTGCCCCCCTCTCTATCGCGGCGGCGGCGGGGGGCGGGCAGGGGCAGAAAGGGGGGCGGGGGCAGCAAATCGTTCCAGATCAAGTCGCCCTTCAGGACCCCGCGGACTGGCTTGTTCTTCTTCTCCTGGGCTGCACAAGTGGAAGCTGGGCCCAGCTCCTCGGCGGAAGATGGGGCGACGCTGGGGGGGCGGGACGCGCGCGTGGGAGGAGGGGGGGGGGGGCGGGCCGTGCGTCGTCGTACGTCGTGCGCCGTGCGTCGTGCGTCGTCGAGTCGTCGTGCGTCGTCGTCGACGTCGCCGCAATCGCCGCCGCCCCTCGCTGTGATTTGTGATTTGTGATTCGCGCGACTCCGACGCCGACTCCGACGCAGGCGCCGACGCCGACGCCGACGCCCGACGCCGACTGTCCGACTCCGACTGTCCGACTCCGACTCTCCGACGCCCGATTTCGATTGTCCGACTCCGACTGTCCGACGCCGGCCCCGACCCCGACCCCGACCCTGTCCCGACTCACACTGCCGACTCTGACTCCGACACCGACTCCGATTCTGACTCCGACTCCGACTCCGACTCGGTTTCCGTCGCCGACTCCGACTCCGATTCCGACGCCGACGCCGACGCCGACTCCGACTCCGACTCCGGCTCCGACTCCGACTACGAAGACTGTCTGGGTGTCCAACTCCGACGCCGATTCCGACTCCGACTGTCTTCTGACTCCGACGCCGACGCCGAGTCCGAGTCCGTCTCCGCCGACTCTGATTCAGACGCAGATTCTGAATCCGACTCCGATTCCGACTCCGCCGGCCCTTCGCTCCGCATGCGTCATCCTCTCCCTCAGAGTCCTCCTCCCCCTTCTCCTCCTCTTCCCCCTCCTCCCCCCTCGCCCCGCCCACGCCCCGCGGCGGCGGTCCTGGAGGAGCCGCGAGCTGCCCGGCCCCGCAAGCGCGCCCGCGCGGCGGGCGTGCTCGCGGCCTGTCGCCGCGATTTGTTGGCCGTCCTTGATCAGAACGCAGATGGATGATGGCTGCTTGAACGCCCCCCGCTCCGCGCCGAGGGCGGCGGCGGCGGCGGGGGGGTCGCGGCGGCCGGGGGCGGGGGGGGGCGGGGTGTTTGAGGCGGTGGGGGGGGGGGGGGGGGTGGGGGGGGGGAGGGGGGGGTGACCAGGTGCTGGGGGGCAGGGCGCGGGGGATGCTGGGGGGGCGATGGCCAGCTGGGCTGGGCTGGGCTCTCCGGGCCTGGAGGCGGGGGGGGGGCGGCGTCTGGCGCCCGCCGGGGGGGGTGCGGCGGGGCGAGGGGGGGGGGGGCAGGGCGGGGAATGTCAGGGGAGGGCGAGGACGACGGGGAACGAGTGCGTGGACGACGACGACGAGGGCGACGTCGCGACGACGGGGGCAACGAGGAGATTGGGGCGAGGACGACGACCGACGACGACGGCGACGCGCCGGAGACCTGCGGCCTGCCGCCACAAGCGCGGCCGAGGCCCTCCAGCGTATCAGCGCCGATCCTGGGCATGTCCAGGTTGCGGACGCGGGCCCAGGATCGCGCGCTGTCAGTTGGGATCACGGCGGGGCCCCGCGCGGAGAACGCAGAGACGCGCCAGCGCAGCGCGTCTGCGCTGGGGAGAAGACTTGCGCCTGCAGGCGCGCGCGCACGCAAATGCACACATCGACCCAGCAACCTATATCAGAACACCTACATGCAAGCACACAGCCAAACGCATATAACACAGAACAAGCAAAACGCAGAAGGATATCGGAACAAACCCAAGCCTCGCCCGCAGTTGCGCGCGCGCCGCTGGGCGCGCGCACGCGTGCTCGTGGACCCTCGCGAGGCGGGGCCCAGGAGCTCGACGGCCGCGTGCTCCGTGGACCCCCGCGCTCGCACCGTCGTTTCCGACGACGAGGCGGCGCGGGGGCCCGCCGGCCATCTGATGCCCCCCGCGGACGCGAGGGGGAACTTGCGAGGAAGAAGGTTGGGCTCCTTCTTCCTCGCGGCCCCCGTCTTGCCACGACGGCCCACTCTTCAACGCGCGGGGGCGTAGTCGAAGAAATGGGGCGGGCAGGGGCGGGCGGGCCGGGGCCGCCCCCCAGCGCGACGCCGTTCGTCTACGACGGCGACGTCGGCGACGAAGACAGACAACGGACGGCGGGCGACGGCGACATCCGACATGGACGGCGACGACTCGACGACGACGAGGGCGACGGCGACGGCGACGGCGAGGGACGACGACGAGGGCGACTCCGACGACGGACGACGACGACGAGGGACGACGACGGGGACGACGACGACGACAATAACGAACGACGAACGACAGACGACGAACACGACGACGACGACGACCACGACCGCGACGACGACGACGGCGACGACGGCGGCGACGACGACGACCGACGAATGACGAACGACGAACGACGAACGCCGAACTCCAAACGACGAACGACGAAGACGAAAACGAAGACGACGACGACGACGACGACTACGACGACGTCGACGACGCCGACGCCGACTACGACGACGACAGCGACGACGGCGGCGGCGGCGGCCCCCGCCCTCCCCCTCTCGCTCGGGGGGCCGCTCCCTCCTCCTTCACCCGTCACCCCTCCCCTCCTCCTCCTGGTCGTCCATCCTCCTTCCTCACTCCGTCCTCCCCCCTCGCCCCCGCCGCCCCCCCGCCGGCCGCGCGCCCCCCTTCAGTGCCGCGGCCGCGGCTGGCCGCGGGCCGCGGGGGGCGGGGGGGGCCGCGGCGGCGCCGCGGCGGCGGCGCCCCGCCCGCGAGCCAAAAGGCCGCGAGCGGCGAGCGCGCGCGCGCGCGCCGCACGCCGCGCCCCCGAAGCCCCCGACCCCCCGCCGCTGGAGACCCAACTCTCCCGAAAACACCTTCGAATCCACAGCCCCCTCGAAACTGCACTCCCCCCCCCGCCGCCCACCGCGCCAAAACAGCGGGAACGGTTGTAACATATAGTATCAAAAATGCAAAATGTTGAGATAATGTTTCGCTATGATACACACGATTTACTGACGTATACTGGAAGAGATGCAAGAATGCCGCTACCATCCAAGCGGCCAGCGAAAGCGCGGCGCTAACCTAAAGGCTTCGGCACTCACCTGACCGAAAGTGCGGCGCCAACCTAACCGAAACTGCGGCGCCAATCTAACGACGTTACATGACGAGTGGCGCGGCTCGCTACTACCTACATAAAATTTAACGGTTTCGTATGAGAACGTTACACCAAAACAAAAAAAAACAAAAAAAACGGCGCGGGCTATTGCACGGCCCCCACTTTCCCCATGCCCAAGTCCCCGCCGCCCCCCCCCCCCTCCATGATACTGGTCGCCTACCACCCCCCAGCGACATGCTTCTTACAACTACTGCCAATGCTAGTGCCAGTAGAACCACCATGTGTATAACCACTTTATCTCTTCCTACCACTACTACTACTACTACTACTACTACTACTACTACTACTACTACTACTACTACTACTACCACTACCACTACCACTACCACTACCACTACTACCACTACTACTACTACTACTACTACTACTACTGCTGCTGCTGCTGCTGCTGCTGCTACTACTGCTACTACTACTACTACCATTACTACTACGACTACTACTACTACTGCTACTACTACTACTACTACTACTACTACTACTACTACTTTTACTATTACGACTACCACTCCGACAATTACCACTATTATTACTAGCTGTACGACCCTTAATATCATTAGTAGTATTACGACTACCGCTGCTACTACTACTACTACTTCTACGACCACCACGGCTACTACGACGTCGACCACGACTACTAAGATGCTTTATTCCTAGTACTACTACTACGACTACTACCACTACTACGACCACTACTATTACGACTACTACTACTACTACTACCACAGTTACTACCACTACTATCACTTGCGGTGCAACTACGACTACCACCCTACTAGCATAACTACTAGTATGAAGTTTAGGAATATTTCTACGGTTGCTACTACTACTACTACTACTTCGACTATTACGACGCGTTATACGACTACTGCAACTACTACTACTACTACTACACTACTACTACTGCTACTACTACTAAGTCTGCGATTGTTTTTTTTTTATAAAAAAAAAGTATTACAACGACGACAGCTACTACTACTATTATGTTTAGTATGACTACGAGTAGTATTACTCCTACGACGATTACGGCTACTACTAGTACCACCGACTACAAGTATTACGTTGATTCGGACGACTACGACTACTACGACTACTCCTCCTCGTCTTCCTCCTGCTCCTACTACTACTACTACTACCACTACTACTACTACTACTACTACTACTACTACTACTACTAGTACTACTACTACTACTACTACTACTACTACTACTACTACTACTACTACTACTACTACTACTACGACTACTACTACTACTACTACTTCTACGTTTTTTTACCCCAGTACTACTATTACTCTTACCGCTACTCCCAGTACTACTGCCACTACAACAACAACAACAACTACTACTACTACTACTACTACGACTACGATTACTACTACTACTACTACTACTACTACTACTACTACTACTAACTACTACGGCTACTACTACTACCACTACTACTACTACTACTACCATTACTCTTCCTACTACTACTACTGTTACTACTACTACTACTACTACTACTACTACTACTACTACTATTACTACTACTACATCCACTACCACTACTACCTCTACTACAACTACTTCGATTATGCTCAATACTACGACAACAAAACAACAACTACTATTACTACTACTACTACTACGATTACTGCTACTACTACTACTACTACTACTACTACTACTACTACTACTACGACTTACTACTTACTACTTACTACTTACTACTTACTACTTACTACTTACTACTTACTACTTACTACTTACTACTTACTACTTACTACTTACTACTACTACTACTACTACTACTACTACTACTACTACTACTACTACTACTACTACTACGACTACGACTACGACTACGACTACGACTACGACTACGATTATTATTACAGCTGTGGCTGCTACTGCTACTGATATTGAAAACTAGCGTCCGCTATTGGCGGGGCCCGGGTCCGTCGATGAGGTCGCCGAACAATCGAAAACATGAGTTTCCAATTTTCGGTTGGTTTTAAGGGCGAACTTCTGTTAGTTGCGGTGCTTTACCATTCGTCCACCAAGGATAACGCGCAGGTGTAAATCGACAGCGGACCAGAGTTCTGGGAGCAGGAGTGCCTCAGCATGCTCACCGACTCGTTCGGAATGCCGTGGCCCGGTAGCCTTGCGGCTTTCAACATCAAATGCTTTGTGACAGCATGATCGTCGACAACGGGCGCGGCGATTTGGCCGCGGGCGCGCGGGCCCCGCGATCCTCAACTTAAGGGCCGGCACTGGGGCATTTCATTATCATGGGCGGCTTGGTTGCGCATTGCCGCCGCAATTCGCAGTCGACGTCGTGCTCCTGGCAGGCCGCGGCAGGGGACTTATGGACAGACCACCGCTCGCTTGGCATCGAACCATGGCAAGCGCGGACGCGTGCGATGACGACAGGTTCCGCTCCGACTGCACGCGCGGCGGGCGCGACTGGGTTCGCCCAGCTGTCCGCTGCCGCGGCAATGTCACAAGGGAAAAAGCTTTCTGGCAGGCCCATGTACCAGTGGGGGATGACGTCCTGCGATCTCACGCCTAGTTCTGAGCAGTCGACCCCTGCGCGGGAGCCGACTATGACATCAGGGGCCGTAGCGGGGGCCGCCCAGCCGCGCCGTCACCGCGCCACCTGGACTGCGTATTCTGGGCAGCAGTCTGGCGTCACCACAGGGTCCGTGATCTGACCGTCAAGAAGAAACATAATAAGCTCTCGGAGCACACGGACGTTACCATCCTGTCTGCTTGCGGATACTCCGAAGAGGAGTTCGAAGCTTGAGACGTTGACCGCTACATGGGGCCATATTTTCATCGCAGCGTGCGCAGGCGCATGCAGGATATCTACGGAAACCATACAAAGGGCAGAGGCAAGACCAGGCCGAGGTCCGCGCATCCGAACCCCTACGTAAGCCACCAGCTACGTGAACCATATGTCCCTTTCGCTATCAATCTGTCCTCGCTGTAACCGCATGGCGTCAGCGTGCAGCACTGCAGTGGCATGTAAAGCTAGAGCAGACATACCGACTTAACGCACGCATTGTCTGTTGTGTTGTTACGCGATACGGTCGTTTAATAGTTTATTGCGTCCGTCTGCCGTTAGTTTGATGTTTGAGCCTTCGTGCTTTTGTTACGACCTTACGTGTGACTCCTGCAGCTTCCTCTGGTCTGCGTGGGGCCTGTGCCAGTTCATATACATGTTGCGCGTAACACGTTCGTCTGGTATTTCAGGGCCGAGGGCGGTCTTTGCATATAGCCCTCCATGTTACTGTGCATCGTGCCGCCTGGCTCAAGTGCTTAACCTCACCGTCCAGCGGCGCTGTCAAGATCTTGATACTACACTCTCACTTGCGATCGAACAGTAAAGCATAATTGAGGATCTGTATTTTTCTGCTGAATTTGCAAGAGGAAGAGGAAGAGGATGAGGACGCAGGAAGGGGAGGAGGAGGAGAAGGAGGAAGAGGAGGAGGAGGAGGAGCAGGAGGAGGGGGAGGAAAAGGAGGAAGACGATGAAAATGTGGACGGGGACGACGGGGCGCGAGGAGGAGGAGGAGGAGGAGGAGGAGGAGGAGGAGGGGAAGGAGGGAGGCGGGAGGGATCGCCGGAGTGGCCGTGCACGCTGCCCACAGTGCGCGGGTCGCCCGCGGCTGCCCCGTCACTGGGGCGCGGGGCCAAAAGCGGGCGGGCCGCGGCCCCCGCGTCCTGCGGCGGCGGTCGGCCTGCGTTCCCCTCAGCTGGGCAGCAGCGGTCGCGTGCTCACACCTGGGGCGACCGTCCGCCGCGCACCGCCAGGGTGCAACGTTAGCGCGTCGCGAAGCCTGTTTTGGCCCATCACGGTGCGGCGCGACACGCTGTCCACGTGTCAGTCTTCCCGGCCTCTGCTTCGCGAAGCGCAACGAGACGCTATCCGCTCGCAGGGCACAGCGCGTCGCCAGGGCCGCCGCCGAGACACGGTAAACAAGAACTCTGGCGGGCGGGCAAACGGAACCGATTTTTCTGACATTGGCGCGTAGCCTTCCCTTGTAAGGTCGCGCGTCGGCGCCTTCTTCTTCATTCGGTGTGCCACGCTGGCGGCCCGCGTAAGCCACCGCGTTAGGTCGTCATCGTGCGTGAGGCCTTTTTTACATTGCCCGTCTAGCGCGCTTTTCAGGGACGATAAATGCAGAGGCGGCGGCGCGCGGATCGCAGTGTGTGCCCTGTTGCGCAGTTTGGTTGTTCACCGCCATGGAAGTGGCGAGGCGCAGCGCCGGGCGCGCGAGAACGCCCCCGCCGCGCGTGCCGACCGGCAAGGGCGGAGCGCACCCCCGCGCGCGGGGGGGGGCCGCATGAAAACGCTTTTTCCCCCTGCGCGCGGCAACGAAGTTGCGCTGCGTCGGGGTCGGGGGCGCGCGAGCATGCCCCCATCCGCGCGCGGCGCATTGCAGGTGTGGACACAGATTTGCAATTGCCAGCAGGGAGCGCGGGTCCTGGCGGCCGCGCGCACTCCGCTTGGCAGCGCGTTCCGCTCCTGCTTCGCCCGCCCGCGCCCATTTTGTGCCTTGCGGGGCATGGTCGGTGGGAGGGCTCGCGCCTTGGGGCGCTCGCTTGGTTATGTCCCACTCGGGCCCGCCCACTTGGGAGGACTCGCGCCTGGGGGCGCTCACTTGGTAGCGCTCATTGGGATGGTGCGAGGTGGCGGCGGAGCGGCCGTTGGTTGTGCTCGATCGCGCGTTGGGGCGAGGCTGGGCGGCGGCTCCCGATGCCACCCCCCCTGCGCGCGGCGTCGGCCCAGCGCGAGCGCGGGCCTCCATCCGAGCAGCCAGCGGCGCACCGTTGCGTTCGCCCTGAGTTGGTGCACGGGCCGCCAAAGCCAAGGCATTGATTTCGTCGTTCAGATGTGTTCGGACGGTTTCGAGACCCAGGGCGGTGTCCATCATCGATGGCGTTCGGGGGTGCCCAGATTGTCCCGAGCGGCCGCCGAAAAGTCAAGTTATGACCCGAAAACCAAAAGGTATAGGTTCAGCATGGGCGCGTCGACCCGAATCGTGCACTGATCGCCCACGGGTGCCCCGGCAACCCACCCCGCCCAGGTCCGTGCGGAGTCGCTATCGAGGGCCCGTCGCCGATCGATCGGCGATGTACCGCCAACTCCAGCTCGATGCGTCCCCCCTGAGCGGGTCCCCCCGATCGACCCCTCGCAGCACAGCGGGCCCCGCAGCCCGCGCGCGCGCGCCGCGCGCGGGCCCTCCCGCGCACCCGCGCCGTGCACGCCCCGCCAGACTTCCCTCACCCTGCGGGGGGGGCTTCTCCCGCCACCTAGTGCCTCTTGCTCCTCGTACTTCTACCACCAATTCTGACGTTAAGGATGGGCCCTTGCTGGCAAGGGCACACCGCATCCTTCGGTTATTGGGCCCCTTACATCCTTGGGTTTTGAGGGTCGGGTCGGCGCGTTTTTGTTCGTGCAGGAGCGTTCCAAGGGTCTTGCACTCTTTGGCTCCATCCTTGTCGTTGGTTTTGACTGTGCTGCCTAGCGCTTTGCCGGCATAGCGCGCTTCGGCTTGACATTGTAGCGTGGAGACGGTTCAACAGCGCAGTCAGCAGCAGCGCCCAGAACAAGAAAAGAGGCATGTGCCGAGGGATATTGCGTGAATGTTCGTGGCGGCGTGACTTTTGCACGACATCAGATTTCCGAAATGCTCGTAACATGAATATCTCCCCCCCTCACAGAACTGAGAGGGAGGAGGAGCAGGAAAAAGGGGAAGCGCAGGAGGAGGCAGAGAAGCAAGACCTCCGTCGTTTCAGTGTTTCGTGATATGGGGCCCTTGGGGATCCCGACCCCTTCAGTAGGGCCCAAGGTCTGGCCCTTCATCCTGAGGCAGTCGAACCGGCCGTAACGATGGACTTGCATCGCCCAGATCTGAGGGGAGGAGGGAAAAGAAGAGGATGAAGCAGTGCCAGATAATCCGATGTCTTATTTGTTTGCAGACGGGGTGAGGAAACTCCCGTCCTTTTTATCAGGGCCCGTTTTTCACCCTGCATTTTGTTTCGGTCGCCTCAGAGCCCGACAGCGGCCCCCCGATGCAGAACTGCGAAAAGTATGTGGCCTCGATCGTTTCAAGGCGCTGGAAGTCTGGATATGATCGGAGGAGAAGGAGGAGGAGGAGGAGGAGGAGGAGGAGGAGGAGGAGGAGGAGGGGGAGGAGGAGGAGGAGGACAATGGACAATGGACATTGGACAATGGACCAGCCTGCCTCCAAGAAGCAGGTCGGAGGAGGGGGAAACAAGGGAGGGGATGTGACAAGATAGGTGCGCTCACGCCCTACGCCTCCCACGCCTCCAAGCAGCCTACGCCTCCCACCCATCCATTCCCATGGCGCTGATTTGTTCCATCCGCCGACGGATGCCATGGCGGACTTGGAACCTCCAAACGGACACTAGCGTGTCATGCACAATCATACAACGGGAATTGTGTGCACTGGACAGGATGAGGAGGAGGAGGAGGAGGAGGAGCAGGAGGAGGAGATGACGGGTGAGCAAGAGGATGAGCAGGCGGAAGGGAATGAGAGGAAGGAGGACGAGGATGAGGAGGAGGACCAGTGTTAACCTCAGACACATCAACGATGATGCAATAAACCTCATTTCGCAGGTCCTTACCAGAATGTGTTTTCACTGCGGAGGGGTAAGCTGCGCTCTCGCCGCCCGACTCGCTCTTGGCCTCGTGGCCTCGGGCTGATCATTTGCTTCGTTCGCTGGCGGCCTCGTTGCATTTAATCGCTTCGCTCACTCCGCCGGCCCATCTTGCATCACTGGTGCTATATGTTTGTGTGTTCGTGGCGAGCGAACACACAAGGAGGGAGGCGGAGAGGGAAGGAAGAAGGAAGGGTTGGTTAGACGATAGGAGGCCTCTCGGGGGGCTCTTGGCGGTATGCCTGGGGCCTCCTGGGGCGCTTCGCCGCATGCAGCGTTGTTGGGGTGTCTCGGGAGCCTGTAGAGGCAGTTTTGAAGCCTCGTGACGGTCTCTTCGGAGGCTCTCGGCGGGCTCTTGGCGGTATTAATTGGTCTTCTTGGAGCCTCACGGGAGCTTATTGGGGCGTCTTGGGGGTGTCTTGGAGGGTCTTTCGGGGCGGAGGACTTGGAGGACTTCAAATTCACGTTGGGGCTCCTCGTGGGAGGCTCTCTTGGAGTAGTCGTGGGAGTCTCTTGGGCCGTCTCGGTTTGGGGTATCTCCGGTGCTTCTTAGAGGCAGCTTTGAAGTCTCTTCAGGGTCTCTTGGGAGGCCCTCGGCGGTCTCTTCGCGGTATTTGTGGGTCCTCCTGGGGCTTCACGGCGCTTCACCGCAATCAGCGTTGTTGGGGTGTCTCGGGAGCCTCTTAGAGGCAGTTTTGAAGCCTCGTGACGGTCTCTTGGGGGGCTTTCGGCGGGCTTTTGGCGGTATTTGTTGGTCCTCTTGGGGCCTGGGGCCTGACGTTGTTGGTCCTCTTGGGGCCTCACGGGAGCTTATTGGGGCGTCTTGGGGGTGTCTTGGAGAGTCTCTTGGAGCCTCTTTCGGGGTCCTGGGCGCCTTCTGGGGCGGAGGGCTCGATTTTTCAGTTCTCGGTTCCCTTCTTGAGCCCCTCTTGGGCCCGTCTTGGGGCCTCTTGGTCCGCCTTGGGCAGCACTTGGGCCGTCTGGGGGGCGCTCTTGGGCCGTTCCGGGGCCGTCTTGGGAGCCTCGTGGGCCGTCTTGGAGCAGTCTTGAAGGCCTCTTGGGCCCTCTTGGAGCGTCCGGAAGCCAAAAGGCCAGAACGCAAAAAAACATAGAACAAACCAATGAAAATCAACGATTTTGGCGACTTGGGGCCCTCTTCGGAGGCCTCTTGGAAGGCCCTTGGAGCGTCTTGGAGGCCTCTTGGGCTGTCTTGGGGCCATCTGGGGCGTCTTCGGGCGATCTTTGGCCGTCTCGGGCCTCTCTTGGACCGTCTAGAAAGCTTCTCGGGGCCCTCTTGGACCGATCTGGAGCCCTCTTGGACTCCGAAACAGAACTCCGGCATCTCTGACCCGACCTTGCCGGGACCTTGCCGGGGACTTGCCGGGGACTTGCCGGGACCTTGCCGGGGTACTTTTCGTCCGGGGACCCCCAGGGGCCGCCCCGCGCGCGCGAACTAGAAATGCTGTTAACCAGGTGCCGGAGATCTTAGCACGCCCTGGCCCGTTGGGCCGGCGAATTGGGCACTGGGGGGACCTGTGTGCTCATCGCCTGGTGACACCCCTGGCATTACTCTATCGTCACCTCCGTGTTCCCGTTGGTTCTGTGCCTGGGCAGGGTACGCACTCGTTGCCCGACGAGTTTGCTGACCTCTTTCGCTCGTTGCCTCCCTGCTTTGTTACCTCGGGCCCCTGGGCAAGCTCTTGGCTCGCCGCCGGACTTGTTCCCTGGCTCCGCTCCTGGTTGCCTCGGGCCACGGGCACGCTGTGCGTGCGTTGTCCACCTTTGCGGATCTCGAGAAGAAGCACGATGATCATGACCAAGATGTCGCAGGATACAGTCGACGCCGACCTTGGTCATGGTCCATGCTGACTGTCGTCGATTCGCAAGGATGATCCACGAGTTGACGATGACCAACATGGACGATGAACAAGCTCCGTGGCCCTGCGCCCTAGGCAAGCTGTGATCTCGTGGCCCGATTGCGAGCGCAGCTCGTAATTTGCGTCCGCGACGTTGGCATATGGCAATCTCCAGGGGGGGATTTTCGGGCGGCGGTTTCATCGTGCGTGAGGGATGAGCAAGTCGCGAGCCAGGGTGGCTTTTTTCGCCTCACTTGGCGTATGCAGTCGTAGGTGACGTCTGCGAGTATTTGGGTGACCATCGGAGCGGGGAAGGATCTCTGGGTGGTGGGCGCTCCTCGTATTCTCGAGGCTCAACTGGGGCCAAACCATGGGGGGCGGGGCTTCGCCGAAGAAAGAGTGTGGCTGCAGGCTGCTTGCCGGGACATCCTTGCGTGGCGCGTCTCTTGGCCGATGCCCCCGCCGCCGCACAGTGTCGCGCACAGCCCCAACGAGCGTGCCCCTTGCGCCCATCGGCGCCGCAGCCCGCCCTCCAGAGCAGCTTCGCAGAGCCCGAGAAAGTTAAACAGAAGCACGTTGGCCTCGGCCACTCCTGCCAGCTGCCCAGCCATCAGTCTCCTCGTGCAGATACGGCATGTGAACGTCATGATCAAACAACAGGCCCGCTGCGGACCCAGGGGTCCTCACGGATCGATACGACTCGAGAAGTCCAGCACAAAGAAGGGATCGAGGGCTCTGGCCGCGATCCGTCATGGCGTCGTAGTCTTGCCGGGGGCCTCGGACCTTGGGGCCCCTCCCTGGCCCTTTCGGCTCTGGCCCTGCCTCGCAGGAGGCCTGGCTGGACCCGAGCGCGGAGGAGCGCCGGGGGCACCCGCAGATGGGCCGGGGCGGCAAGGGCAGGGGCGACGGCGGTGGCAAGGGGAAGTGGCGGGCAGCGGGCGCTGGCGCGGCCAAGGCGGCCGGCCCCGCAAGCGCAGGAGCGCCGCGGCGCACGCCCGAGGGCGTAGCGCCGGCCCGAGGCAAGCGCCCGAACGGCAGCGGCGAGGCCGTGGCCGTCGTGGGCGGCGGGCTCGCGGGGCTGGCGTGCGGCTGGGGCCTGCTGGAGCGCGGGCTGCCGGCCGTCGTGCTCGACACGGGGAAGCGCGGCCCTGGTGGCCGCGCCTCCTCGCGGGTCGTGTCGGCCGGGGGCTGCTCGCACGTGGTGGACCATGCGGTGCAGGCGTTCACGGCCAGCGTGCCAGAGGTGCAGCGGCTGCTGGAGCAGATGGAGGCCGCGGGCGCCGCGAGACGCTGGCGGGGGCGCGTCGGGACGGTGGACATGGGCGGTGCCTTCCGCCTGCGCGACGAGGCAGCGGACGGCCCCCTTTGGATCGGCAGCCGCGAGAGGGGAGTCGGAGCCATCTCCGAGTGGCTGGCGGAGAAGCAGGAGGTGATTAAGGACGTCTGGGTGGCGAAGCTGAGGTGGGCCGACGGAGCAGGCTGGGAGCTCTTGGGGCAGAGGGGGCAGCTGGTGGGCGAGCACACTTACAACTATGTCGTCATGGCGCATAACGGCAAGTGCGCGGACCGCCTCATCAACACGGCCCCTTGCCGGACCGCCGCGCATGACCCGTTGCGGTGCCGATTCACTGCGAAGGCGTCCGTGACCAGCGACCGGCTGGAGCTTAGTTCTCTGTGGGTCTGCGTCCTGGAGGCGCCCCGCGGCGTCGCAGACTTCGAGGGCGCGTTCGTGGAGGGAAGCGCAGTGCTGAGCTGGGTGGGAAACAACTCCGCGAAGTATGACCAGACCTGGGCCAGGGACAGCGATGTGTGGACGCTGGTGTCCACGCCCGAGTACGGTGCCAAGAACAAGTGTCCCCAGGAGGCTATCCCGGCCGACGTGCGACAGAAAGTGTCCTCCGAGATGATTTCCGCTTTCGGTGCGGTCCTCGGGCCCCAGCGCGGCGGCGGCCTGCAGCGGAGCCCAGTGCTGCACCTGCAGCTCTGGGGCGCCGCGCTGCCGCTGAACGTGTGCGCGCAGCACTTCATCCACGACCCAGAGGCCCGCGTGGGCGTCTGTGGCGACTGGCTCACCACGCCCTCTGTTGAAGGAGCGCTGTTCAGCGGCCTGGCGCTGGCAGAGGCCCTCGCCCGGGACCTGCGTCGTGGCGGGCTGCCAGGCACTGGATCGCGCCGCTTTGTGGGCAGCGGCGGCCACGCCCTTGGACACTTTGGGCGCTCCGACGCGGCCCCGAGCGCAGCAGAAGCCGTGGACCAGCTCCTGGGCGCCGCTGCGCCCGCGCCCTCGGCCGCGTGCGCCGAGGCGGGCGGTGGTGCGCCGGTGCCGCAGGGACGCCCGCCCGTCCCTGCCGGTGGCTCTCGCTGGCGGCGCCGAGAGCCCGCCAGCGAGGGCGCCGCGCCCTCTCCGGCGGCCGTGCCCGCCGCCACGGCCAGCGCTGCGTCCAGCGCCGCATGGGGGCGCGAGGGGCAGCAGGCGTGCCACGGTGCACCTCTGCGTCTGGCCGCGCTGGCGGCCTGGGCCGTGCAGGGTGCGGGCCTCGTGGACATCGGCGCGAACATGTCCAAGTGCAAGCCGCAGGACCTCGCCGAGCAGCTGGCTCGGGCCGCGGCGGCAGGCGTGGGCAGGATGATCCTGACGGGCTGCAGCGTGAAGGGGTCACGAACCGCACAGCAGCTCTGCGAGTCGTGGAGCGGCGCCGCTGGCTGCCAGAGGGCCCTGTCGCACCTCGGCGCCGCCGCGGTGCGGGAGGTGGGCGCGGCCGGCATCAAGGAGTTCCCAGTGCTCACGTTCACTGCCGGCGTGCATCCGCACGACGCGAGCACCTGTGACGCGGGCACCCTCCCGGCGCTCCGCGGCATGGCGGCCCACGAGCAGTGCGTGGCCATCGGCGAGTGCGGGCTCGACTACGACCGCATGTTCTCGCCGAGGGACGTGCAGCTGGAGTGGTGCCGCCGGCAGGTGGAGCTCGCAGTGGAACTGGGCATGCCCCTCTTCATGCACGAGCGGGACAGGGACGCGAGCAAGGGCCCGCGGCTCGGCTCCGCCAGGGACCTTCTGGGCATCCTGGACGACATCGGCGTGGATCCCGCCCGCGTGTGCGTGCACTGTTACACCGGGCCGTCCGAGGAGCTCCAGGTTTACGTCTCGCGGGGATTCTTCATCGGCCTGACAGGCTTCGTGGGCATGACGCGCCGAGGCGAGCACGTCCGAGACTACCTCAAGAAGGGCCACATACCGCTGCAGCAGCTCATGATCGAGACGGACTGCCCCTTCATGATGCCCGACAGGGACTACCTGCCGGACGAGATCGGACTGCAGGGCAAGCGGATGGAGCCTTGCGCCCTGCCCGCCGTGTGCCGAGCGGCGGCGGAGTGCTTGGGCGTGCCCGAGGCCGAGGTCGCCCGTGCCACCTCCAGCAATTCCGCCCGCTTCTTCGCGCGGTAACGCGGCCGCCTAGGTCCTTGCCCCCCCGATGGCTGGGCGACCCTGGCCTCCGCCTGGCGGGGGAGCCAGGGCAGCCCAGGGGGCGGCTGGGCGGCGGCCGCCCGCAGGGGCGCAGCTCTTTTCGGCGTGAGGCGCGCCTCTGTCGTGTGTGTGTGTGCGTGGTGCACACAGGACCGCAGGTTGTGTGTCAGTCCCAGTGTGGTGGCACGGGGCTGCCTGGTCAGGGGCGACCCCTGCAGTACCAGGTGGCGCGGTAGGCGCTTTCCCCTCGTTGCATCACGCCTACCAGTGGTAAGTGTGTTGGCGCCAGGTCCTCGTCCGATGTTTCTCCTGGCTCTTGGTGCATGCGTCTTCCTGCTCCTGGGGTCGGTCGGTGTGCCTGATAACTTGTGTGTATGTGTGTGTGTGTGTGTGTGTGTGCGTGTGTGTGTGCGTGTGTGTGTGTGCGTGTATGTGTGTGCGTGTGTGCGTGTGTGCGTATGTGCGTGTGTGCGTGCGTGCGTGCGTGCGTGCGTGCGTGCGTGTGTGTGTGTGTGTGTGTGTGTGTGTGTGTGTGTGTGTGTGTATGTGTCTGTGTGTCTGTGTGTGTGTGTATGTCTGTGTCTGTGTTTGTGTCTGTGTGTGTGTGCCTCGCTGGCCCCCGGGACCGGGCAAGCAGAGCGGGCCTCCAAAGCCCGAGCGCCCGCGAAGGAGACCATTGTCGGCGGTGAGCGCTCTGATTTCCGAGGCCCTCGTCTTGCCAGCAGCAGTGGTCAGCAGCACAGATGCTGAACAATCGGTGGGTCGCTAAAAATTGTCCTGCTTGTCCGGCGGATCACTCCTTCTTGTTGTCGACACTGCTACTCTTGCAGTCCTGGGAAGGGCAGCCCTCGCGCGGATTCACCAGGAGCAGCAGTGACACTTGAGCGATGTGACAGACATGGTCGAGTGCGCCGACATTTGCGCGCAAGCTGCCCGCGAAAGGCCGCGCGTAAGTGCCCTCTCTAGAGATGGTCGCCAGAGTCCTCGAGATAGCGCAGCCCTTTTCGAATCCTCGGGGTCCCCCTTCTTAAGCTGCGCGGAAGCATCTCCTCCTCCTCCTTTCCTTCTACTCCCCTCTCCTTCTCTTCCTCCTCCTCCTCCTCCTCCTCTTCCTCCTCCTCGCAGTCCCCGAGATAGCGCAGCGATCGAGATTCGCGGTCCTCGAGATGGCGGAGTTCTCGAGGCCTTTCGTCGCGCATCTGCACAGCATCATCATAGGCAGCAGCATCTGGCCCAAATCACGCCGTCCGAACTCGGCGCTTTGGGAGGGGCATCGGCAGGAGAGTCCACCGTTGCGGCCATCTGTCCACGCCCCCCCTGTCCTCCTCCTCCCTCTCCTTTCTCCTCCCTCCTCCTCTCCCTTCCTCATCCTCCCGCCTCGATCTTTTACCTCCCTCCCCCCGCTGCTCCTCCTCCTCCTCCTCCTCTTCCTCATGCTCCTCAGTTTTTTTTTCCGTAGCCATTTTGGTTCAAGATGCAATGTTCCTCGGGGGAACAAGTGGATACCGCTAGTCCGCGGCGAGCAAGACCTTTGGGGTCTGGCAGTGCTTTTCTCCACACCTGCGCTCGAGTTGGTGGGTAAACGGAAGTGTTTCCCGTTCCTGCCCTCTCAAACACTCAGAATCATTCATGGGCGGCGACCGCAATGGCGGACTCCAGGCCGTCCGCGGCCCCAAGAGGAAAATCAAGAAGGCTCGCCGAATTCAGACTGACGGTTCTGCTGTCGCTGATGAAGGCGATGGGTTGGCTGCTGGCTCAGACACTCCTGTCCATCCTGCGACAGGTGCTTCTTCCACTGCGGCCCCTGCTGCGGGAGATGATGATGATGAAGACATCAGCAGCGAGGACGAGTGGACAAAAGACGATTACACCAAGCAGCGTGCAGGGGATTCTGTTTCCAAAAAGATGGCCGAACACAGGGACGAGCTCATCAGAGACCTCACCATGGTTGTCTCAGCGACGGTCTCCGACCAGATCCAGGACTTCGCGGCTCAGCTTACTGAGCATTCTCGTGCTGCTGGGAAGCTTGCAGAGGGACTACAGCAACTTCCAGCGATGGCCAAGCAAGCATCCGAGCAATTTTGTTCCGAGAAGCTGGGTGCCTTCTACCGCAAGTTCCAGGAACAGCTGGGCGGCCACTCCGTGCGTCTCCGCGCAGTGGAGAACAGGCTGGGTGGACACGACTCTGAACTACAGACTCTTCGAGAACAAATTCAAGAACTCCGCGCCGCCCTCGCGATCGCCAACGTCCAGCCCAAACCTCCTCTTGCCAGCGCCGCAGGCTTCGACAGGGATACCGACGCAACGATCATTCGCATCATGGCGTCCAAGTTGGTGGACTTGTCTGCTGCGCAGCAAACCATGTCGGACTGGATCGTCAGCTGCGGAATTAAGGCCGAGTTCTGCACGATCTCATCCAGCGAGCAGGTCGCCAAGCAGTTCACGATCCAATTCTCTGGGGCGGTCGGGCCTGCAGCACGCCGTGTCTCTCAGGACCTCGGTGCTCGACGGCTCGCTCCTGGCCAATGGAAGCGATTCGGAGTCATGGCCATGGGCAAGCAGATGGCGACCCTCCACATCGGCGCGGACAAGAACCCCGTCAAAGCAAGCTGGAGATCCAGGGCCGCAGGATCAGGCAGGCCTTCAAGAACGTTGCCCCTGATAAGAGGTGGTTCTTCGACCGTGGCAGGGGCTACCTTGCCTCATGGCGGGATGGGGCCCTGTTCTCCGCCTCTCTCCCAATCCTGGGAATATCCCCTCGGATATCGCCTGGGCCGACAACATTGTCCAGAAGCTGGCGCTCCCGAAGGACCAGCTGGCGGAAGCTGTCGAGGGCATCGTCTCTCCACCTGAAGCAGCAGAGTGGTCTCTTTAGTGGATTTGCCGCAGCTATTCATGGACGTTGGGCATGTCCCCCGTCTGTTGCTTTCTCATAGTGGAATGCCCGTGCCCTTCTTCAATATCATGGACATGCTGCTCGGCCGAAGCTTGCTCACCTCAAGAAGTTGGACTTCGCATGTGGTGTTGTTGCTATCCACGAGGTTCACCAGGACAAGAAACAGCTCACATACCTTCTCTCTAGAGTGGAGCCACGCGCGAGGATCTACAGCAGCTACTGCGAGGGTATTGCAATACGGGGAAGTGCTGCTACGATCCTTCCTGCTGAATGCCGCGTGGAGGTCTCTCGGCGACCATTGGTCCTTGGCAGAGTGCTACGAGTAGCCCTACGCCTGGACGGCTTCTTCGTCTACCACGACCACGGGCCGCGCGGCGCGCCGCATGTGGGGATGGGCCAGCAACGAACCGAAAATTAAATAGGACGGGCTCGGGCGATGCGATCGCGAGTCGATTCCCCGAGAAGGGCGGCCCCCCGAGAAGGGCGGCCCCCCGAACACGACGTCGGTCCGTCGATCCGAGGTCGCGGCCGAGATCGGTGGTCGGAGACGGATCGAACCAGTGGGGTGGGCAGCGTTTTGCCGCTCGTCCACCTGGGCCACCGCCGAGAAGCGAACGCTCGAGAACCTCGCGGATGCACTGGCGCCGCCGCCGTGCCTGGCAGAAGCGGGGGGCAGCCGATGCAATGAGAGGGCGAATGATGACGGTGGCGACGAGTGAGGCGACGTACATCGAGGGTTTCGAGGTGAATCCAGCGCGCCACCAGCCCTGACCAGGCAGGAGTTCGATTGCAATGCAACGCGTCCGTGGCGACGCCTTGGCGTCGACGAGGACGGCAGTGATGGATATAAAACGCAGGGGGAATATGAGGAGGAGGATGGGGAGGGACGCAATGGATGACAATTGTAATCGGCGATGACGAGTGAGCATGGCCTTGGACGATTTCGAGGTGGATCCGACCCGCAGCTTTGCCCAGGACCCCAACGACCATCGAAGCCATACCTGGTCTGGCCATGGCCCCGAGATGAGTTCAGCCGTGGCGACGAGATGCGCCCCGCCAGACATGCCCGACCCCCCCAAGCGTCCGACTGCATCGTGCTACGCTCCTCCATCCCCGATGACAACCAGCGCCGGCGAGCGTGCGTTTCTCCGAGCACGTGCGCGCACTAGTCTGCCACAGCAGCCAGCAGCGCGTCGCGCTCGGTCTTGGCTCGCCCCCGCACGGGGCCCAACTCCTGTTGGGGCGGAACATCGACGAGGCCCTTTGGCGGATTTGACTGGGAGCGGTGAGGACTCGGATGGGATGGGGGGCCCAGGGCGAGCACGAGGTTGAGGATGTGGTGGGGGGGGGGGGGGGGGGCACCGATCGCGCCGAGGATGCTGAGGATGGGGGGCGAGGGGGGCGAGGGTTAGGATGCGGAGGAGGTGGATGGGGCGGGACGAGATGGGTGGCGTGGAGGAGCGCGCGGTGGGAATATGGGTTGGCAGGAGAGGTGGTGCGGCGATCGGCTGACGGGGAGCGGGTGTGTGATCTCCTCTTCCTCTCCCTCATCATCCTCGTCTTAAGTATCTCTATTATCTTCCTTGTCGTCGTCCTTGTCCTCGTCATCCGCATGGTCACCTGTCTCGCCCCCATCCTCACTATCGTCATTCCCCTTCCCCCTCAACGCCCCGCTACTCGCGCGTCCCATCCATCCACATCCAAGCCCTCAATCTCCAACTCGTTTACATCACCTCCCATCTGGTTTGCTAAACGCGCGGCCCCTTGGCTGCGATCGCATCCAAATCGGCGAATGCCGCCGCCATCTTCTTGATGTCCTGCTGCGCGTTCTCGACGACCTGCTCGCAGATCTCGAAGTTCGCCTCGAACTCGTCGCGGGCCCCAACCAGCAAGATCTGCTTCTTGAGGGGCCCGCCCACCGCCCGCGGGAAAATGGCCGCGCTCGCGCCGTGTCCAGGCGACGCGGTCAGCACCTACAGGCCGTGGCGACGCAACCACGCATGTCCCCTCTCGCCCCCCCCCCCCCCCTTCCCCCCCACCCCCCCCCGCGCTCCCCCCCCCCCCACCCCCCCCCCCCCCCGCCACGCGCGCACACGCCCCACCGCCACCCGCGCACACACACACACACACCACACAAACACACACACACACACACCCACCACGCACGCACGCACGCACGCACGCACGCACGCACGCACGCACGCACGCACGCGCGGCGCACGCAAGCACGCACACACACACACGCACACACGCACACACACACACGCACGCACACACACACACACACACGCACACACCACACACACACACACACACACACACACACACACACACACACACACACACACACACACACACACACACACACACACACGCGCACACACACACGCACACGCCACCCCGCCCCGCCCCCGCACGCCCACCCGCGCACGCACACACACGCACACACACACGCACATACACACCGCGCACACACACACACACACACACACACACAGACACACGCGCGCACGCGCACACCGCCACCATCGGGAGCCCCAGACGACGAAGATGGCTTCATGAGCGAAGGAAACGAGGTTGCGAATGGCGACAGAGATTGGGGGGGGGAGCAAGTAGGGATTGAGACGTGAGGGGCGGTGGCGAGAGGGGCGAGGCGGAGTGAACAGGAATGGAGGTTCAGACTAGCGACAAGATGCCAGTGCGATTGGGGGCTGGGCGGGCGAGGAAGCGGCGGGGGATATGGAGGCGGCCGATGAGGATGACGATGGGCGAGGGGGCGGGGGCGAGGAGGCGGATGGCGAGGAGGGCGAGGGCGATGAGTGTCGATGCTGAGGACGACGATAACGAAACCTACGAGGGATGGGGGTGCCCCGAGGGCATGGTAGATATTATGCAGTTACCCGCGTCCATGTCGTGCTCTGGCGCTGGCGCTGCTGCTGCTGCTGCGGCTGCCCGCTTCGCGCCTTTCATCGCTGCTGCCTTTGGCTTCGCCTCGGGCGCGTCATCGGCTGCGGGCCCCTCCTCGGCTGCGGGCTCATCCTCGGCTGCGGGCTCCTCCTCGGCTGCGACCTCCTCCTCGCAGCCCTCGTTCTCGTCTGCCTCCTCATCAGCTTCCTCTTCTTCAGCTGGCGTTTCATCATCGAATGGCACCTCATGCGCTGCTGCTGGGTGCTCTGTCGCAGGTTTCTTTCGCGCTCCTGATTTGGCTTTGGCTTTACTTTGACCCTTAGCTTTAGCTGCGGCTTTACTTTTACATTTAGCTGGTCTCGGTGCCGGCGCCCTCGCCGGAGGATCGATCAGGGCCCCCGCGTCCGTGGGCCAATCGCGCGTGAGTTCGGCGTTGCACGTGAACGGGTTGCCCCCGTTGTCGATCGCGCCCCTGAACTTCGCAACCAAGAACCCGTCGACGCTTTTCTCGAACGATGTCGCCTCGATCGTGGTGCCCGACGTCATCACCGCGATCGCCGTTGTGCCGTTGTACTGAGCGAAAATCGGTCACGCGTCCTCGCCCGACTGGTCAGATCTGTCAGCCGAGCAGCCGATCGCATCACCCCGCAGATGCACGAGCGGATTCGATCTTCTTTTTGGTCGGGCCGATGCTCGCGATGCCGAGGGTGGTATGCTCAGTGGCCGACTGGTGATAAGATCGAGCAGCTCTTTGACCTCGGAGGGTGCCTTCTCGCGAGCCGCCGTCGCGAGTTCCTCGCTGCGCGGATGGGCCCGCGAAGCTTGCGATGAGGAATATGCTATTGACGAGGGCACGGACGAACTCAAACGAGAGAGAGGGAAGGGGGCGACAGAAATTTTAGTCAGATGACAGAATTTTCTGTCACACGCAAGGGGCGTGATGACGAGGGAGAGGACGGCGAGTTGAAGTAGCTGAAGTTGCCATCATGCCACTACACCCTCGCACACAGCTCCTATCCTCCCGATCGTTGCCAAGCTCCTCCTCCCACCACCCGAGCAAACCTGCCATGCCTACACCGCGATGTAGGACGGGCAGCTTTGCTTGGGCGATGTCGCAAGGGGATGGAACGGCGAGGATACGCGGTACGCGACATGATGCGTGTCCTCACCGTTCCGCCCCCTTATCATTCCATTATCCACCTCCGCCTGTTCTTCCTCAAATGTCCGAACGATTCCTACGCATCTCCTCCTCCGCAGCTTTCTTGTCGTCATCCATGTGCCCCCTCCTCCCCCTCTTCGCACCATGTTCCTCATTCGGGATTTCGAATGCCGCATTCCCTGTGCTTGGCGCGCACGCGCCCGAGCATCGCGCGCGACTTCAGGGGGGGCAGTTCGGGGGGCGTCGGCGGGGGCGAGCCCGTCGAACGCGACGCTCTGCGCGCGCGTGGGGTGATGGGCTTCTCGGCGCGCAGGCGCGCGATCGCAGCCGCGCAGGGGGGGGGGGGGGGCGAGGGCGGTGAGGCCGAGGGGGCGAAGGGGGTGATGAAGGAGGAGGGGGAGGATGAGGAGGGGGGGGGGGGGGGGAGGAGGGGGAGGAGAGATGGGATCGCGCGGGACGGAGGGTGGGGGGGGGGGAGGGCGATTAGGACGAGGCGAAGGGTGGGGGCGCGGAGGAGGACGAAGAGGTGCGCATGACGGTGTTGATTCTGATGATGATGCTGATGCCGCTGCTGACGCTGGTGGCGATGGCGATGAGGATGAGGACGGGGCCGCCGGGGAGGTGGAACAGGGGGGGAAGAGGGGGGCGGGGGGGCGAGGATGAGAGATTGTGGAGAAGGCGGGGTGATATGTGGACATGCTAGGGGGGTGCGCGCGCGCGCGGCGGTGGGGGGGGGGGGGGGGGGGGGGAGGGGGCGGGGAAGACGGCGTGGGATGAGGAGGGCGAGGAGGTGATGGAGGGCCGCAACCGCGAGGTCGCTGTGGTTGAAGTAGCCGCCGCGAGGATCCAGGGCCATCAGAGGAGCGATGATGCCCCCTGGGGAATGGGCGGGTTGGAAGGAGGGCTTGGCGCGCGAGCTTGGGCGATGAAGACGAGGATGGCGATGGGGAGGATGAGGGGGGGCGGACGATGATGAGTACGACGCCGGCGATGATGGGGGGGGGGGCGCGGCGGACAATGAGGAGGCATAAGTGGATGAGGAGGGTATGAATAGTAGTCGGAGTCGGAGTCGGAGGGGGAGGAGGAGGAGTAGGAGGAGGAGGAGGAGGAGGAGGAGGGGGAGGAGGAGGAGGAGGAGGAGGAGGAGGAGGAGGAGGAGGAGGAGTAGGGGGAGGAGGAAAATGGGGGATGATGAGGATGCGGAGGAGGATGAATAGTCGGAATAGGATGGGGATGATGAGACGGATGAGGAGGAAGGCTAGGAGCACAGTCTTTGTACAAGCACAGGGAGTCTACGTCGACACCGATCTTGGTGTCGTTGCTGGCGTAGTGGATGCCGTTGGTCGTCTCTAGCATCGTCTTCCAAGTCGGCCGCAGTGCGTCCTGGGATGGCACCCCCATCGTCCTCCTCCACATCCTCACCCCCGACGCCATCGCCATCAGCCCCACCATCATCAATATCATCAGCATCGCCATCATCATCAGCATCATCACAAGTAGCACCATCAGCGTCGCCATCGTTAGCATCGCCATCGTCATCATCACCATCATCATCAGCAGCATCATCATCAGCCTCGTCATCAGCATCATCATCATCCGTGCCAGCCTCATCAGCATCAGCACCATCGTCATCATCCATATCTTCACCACCATCAGCATCATCATCATCAGCACATCCCCCCCCCGTCGTTCGGCACATCCTCGCGCGCGACCCGCACGACAGAAAGTTCTGTCACATGGCTGAGTGTTCTGTCGCTCGTCCTCTTTCTCCGCCCCATTCTCCTCGTCAGTTTCATCGTGTTCATGGTTCTCCCCGTGGCCCTCCTCTGGGCACTGATTGTCTGACCCGTGCTGTGTTTCCATATCCTCATCCTCACCCCCTTTATCCGTCTCGTCTCATCTCCTCGTTCGCCCTCCTCTTCCTCGTCGCTCCCCCTCCTCATTCGACCCCGTTGCTGTCCTGCAGCGCCTCATGCGCGGCGCCGCCCTCGGCCGCGGAGTTTCGCGCGCGGCCCATGCTGGCTGGCTGGCCGTGCCGCGGCAAAGCCAGAATGGCTCGATGTGACGCAGACGATCTCTGCCCCCGTCCTCATCTCTCCCGCGTCCCCCCTCTCCTTCGCCCGCTCCCACATATCATTCCTATCCCATCTGGCCCCCGCTGCGCCAACACTTTCACCGCCGCTACATCCGCCATCATCACCATCATCAGCAGTGGCGTCATCATCAGCACCATCAGAACAACATCATCATACTCATCATCAGCATCATCAATTTCTGTTGTCGCGGCGGGCAAAACGCGCTGCCCACGAGGGCAGCGCGCACCAGGGGCGGGGGGGGGGGGAGGGCATGCTGAAATGCCCCAATGCCCCAAGGGTGACGACAGCCACCGCTGGGCCTACCCAGCCACAGCGGCGCCACCGGCGATGACTCCCCGCCCGCAGCGAGGCGCTCCGCGCGCCCCGCGCGCAGGCAAGGTTCGAGCCAACATAGCTTCATCCATCATCACCATCATCATCACCACCACCATCATCATCACCAGCATCATCATCCTCATCATCATCATAGTCAGCAGCATCGCCATCCTCGTCATAGACAACACTTGGAAATGTCAGCACCATCATCACCGTCACCATCATCATCGTCGTCATCATCATCATCATCATCCTCGTCCTCATCATCATCGTCATCGCCAACGTCATCACCATCAACAACAACATCAACACCGATGGGGGGGCGAGGGAAGAGAGGTTTGCGCGTCTCCGTCTGCCCTCGGCGACCGCGGCAGCGGCGCCGCCGCCCGCGTCGCCCGCGGCGCGGGCGGCAGCGCAAAATGCGCCCGCCCCCCCCGCGCCTCTCGAGCGGGGGGCGCGGCGGCAACGACGGGCGGGGGCGGGGCGGGGGGGGGGGGGCGGGGCGACAACGATCGATACACCGTCTCTTTCTGTCGATATAAGTATATATAGACATGGCACGATGTGTGTCATTTATGCGTGATCTACTACATTTGTTCGAATTCGATACACATGCAGCATGTGCTAGCCCACCAATTCTATGTATATAGATAGAGCTTGCTGGATAGTTTTCGGAATGCCAGGTTTCTCATCCAGCCTCGTCTCGACGTCCGTGCTCCTGGAATGGGCTGCCTTTGATGTCCCGCCAGCCTCCCTTTCAGGATTCACGCTCGTAAAATTCTGGCTCAAGATCGCCTGGCGGCGATCGGAACGGGCGCCACGGCGAGCCACTCCCAGGTTGCAGTGTGCGCGCGATCAGCCCTCCTCGCTGGCTCGGGGGCGCTGCTCTGGAGCCAGGTAGCCTGGCACCTGGCGAGCTGGGCTGCTGGGCGCTTCGGGCCTGAGGCGGCTCGGGTGCTGACTGTCGCGGGGGCGCGGGGCGTCGCCGCGCTGGGCGAGGCCGCCCACACAGCCTCCTGCTGGGGCTGGCGCGCGCTGCAGGCGGCAGCGACCTTCGCGAGCTCTCTGCTTGCTCTCGCTTGGGAGCATCGCAGCTGGCTGGCACGGGGAGCCCGAGCCGCCTGGTCGCGTGGCCGCGCGGCGCTGAGGGCCGCCTGGGCTCTGGGCGCACAGTCCGTCGGAGGGCTCCGTGGCTGGAGGGCGGCCCGTCGGGCCGACCGCGCACGCGCTCGCGAGCTCGCAGCCGCTTCAACCGCTCTCGAGTACGCCTTGGTGGAGATGGCGCTTGCAGGTGGCGTAGCCGTCGGGGCGGCGGACCCGTGCTGGGTGCTGCTATCCCGCGGCGGCGAGTGGGACGAGGTCCTGATCTTCGGGCAGGTGCGTGGCGCGGACTACAGCCTGGGCTTGACGACGGACGCGACGGGGGTCGCGTTCGTCTGGGTGCTGGCGCGCCTGCTGCCGGGGCATTTTCGCGCTGTGGTCGTGCCTGGAGGGGGAGGTCTCCGCATGCCGCCGTTTGGCGTTCCTGGTGCCCAGGTCAACTGGGTGTGCGAGCCGCCGCACGCCGCGGTCCAGTGGGACCCGAGCGCGGCCGAGCTGGCCGCGCTGCGCTTGGAGGCCCAGGGCGTGGACGCGGCCCTGCAGACCTTCGTGCTGGCGCCGGGGGTGATCTTCGACGCGGGCTCGCAGGCGGCGACGATCCCCGCCTTCGTGCCCGTGGGGGGCCCTCTTCCACCTGCAGGGGGTGGGGCCGTCGTGCCAGCAGCAGCGGGAGCCGCGGGAGCCGCAGCGGCGCCCCCGCCCGCGGGCGCGGTTGCGCTACCCGCCGCGGGCGTGGCGGGGCCCGCGGCTGCCGCGGGTCTGGGCTTCGGCGCCGTGGGAGCGCCCGACGGGGCGGCAGCCGCCCCCGCAGCGGGCATCGACCTGGCGTCGCTGCTCCAGGAGGTCCGCGCGATCCAGGGCCAGCTGCAGGATGGGGGCGGCCTGAACAGCAAGCGAGAGAAGAAAGACAAGAAGTCTGCCACCAAGAAGAAGAAGAAGAAAAAAAAGAAGAAGAGGTCCGACTCCAGCGGCTCGACAAGCTCGAGCGACAGCAGCTCCTCCAGCAGCAGCGACTACCTGCGGTGGCGCGGGCCCAAGGCCAAGAGCCGTCGGGTCGACCCCGCCCAGGAGCGCAAGCTGGAGACCGAGAAGTTCAAGGCCAAGGGCGACCTCCTGGCGTTCGCGGCAAAGCACCCAGGAGCACTCTCGGGGCATTTCCTGGCGATGGTGCACCGCAAGCTGAGCCACGGGCGCTTGACGGAGACCAAGCAGCTGAGGCGCGCGTCGGTGACGACGTGGGCGCAGGCACACTCGGGCCTGACCGAGCTGCGGGACCAGCGCGAGGTGCAGACGTTGGCGCTCGTCATGGACCTGATCAACGCGCAGGATCTGGCGACCGCGATGGACGTGCTGGCGCAGCGCATCATCGCGATCCAGCGGGCGAAGGCCAAGGGCGGCTCCTGGGAGAAGGCCGAGGCCGCGGAGCTGCTGGCTGGCACGGGGGGCGGGGTCGCTGCAGGCGGCCTCTTGAAGCTCACCATGTGACGAGGTGGCGGAGGGCGCGGCAGAGGTGGCTGCGCCGCGGAGGCCAGGAGTGCACGTTGGCTTCCGTCTTGGTCGGTCTGGGCGACTGGCTGAGCTTCGCTGGAGGGCCGCTGGGGCTGCCACTACGCCGTGGGCACCTCGTTCGGCCGCGTGTCGTGGAGTTCGGGAAGGCCTCGCCAGGCATCTTCCCAGTCCCTTTGCTGCGGCGTGGTGACGCCGAGCTCGCAAAGTTCGGGCGGCAGTACCGGGGCGCAATTTTGGTTTGGGCGAACATGTGCATCGTCGCGCTCAACGATCTGTACGACGGAGACGGCGACTACACCATGTTGCCGACGCAAGCCCAGCGTCGTGTGCAAAGGCGCATGCTGATGGGCGTCTCCCGCTTCCTCGCGGCCGAGTTGGCTTGGCCAGAGGCGGCGACAATTCAAGAGGTCCTGCGCCACTCCGACGGCTACGAGCCGTCCAGGTGCGTCGCGGAGCCCCTCGGCGAGCGTGGCGGAGTGCCAGACCGCGCCGCCGTCGTCGACCTGGCTGGGCTGCTGGACGAGCACTTTCCTGGGCTTGCTCATCAGGTGCGCTGCCCTCGATCACTGCTCCTTAGCGTGGATCGGCGGCCCGCCAGGCTCAAGAGGCCTCACACGCTGGTGGGGCCCACTTACCCCAGTCTCGTGGCGCGCAACGTGGCGGCGGGCCTGCAGGGGTACGGCTCCAAGAAGAGGGTGCGCAAGCATCGTGGGGTTGCTCTCGTGGCTGGAGCTTTCGGCGTGAAGAAGTCAGACACGGAGCAGCGGGTGATCTCGGACCTGCCAGTGAACCAGCTGCTCAACCCTGATGCCCTCCCTCGGCCGACCTTCGCGTACCCGCCGCGGCTCCGTGTGGTGAAGACGCTGCCAGGCATGCGGGTCAAGCTGTGGAAGCGGGACCTGCGCCACTACTTTCACCAGCTGGCGATCGGCAAAGCCTGGCGGAAGTACATGGCCCATCCACCCGTGCCTGACCCGCGCGGGGGGAAGGGGAAGGTGTTCCCGTTCCACCACGCGACGCCGATGGGCTTCGCGCCGTCGGCGGGCTGGGCGCAGGCGGCTTCCGACACCGCTTTCCTGAAGGCAGGGCTACCCCAGGAGCGCAGGGTGACGTTTGACCAGCCCTGCCCCACCGAGCTGCCGCTCTGGGGGTCCATCATTGACGACCTCTGGGCGTTGGACGCGCGCTCTGCAGGCGACCGCGCGCGGAGCCAGGCCGACTTCTGGATGACCAAGGCCGAGCGCGCCTGGGACCGCTTGGGAGTTCCTGTGCATCACGGCAAGTCCGTGGACGGCGGCAGCGGCGAGTTCCAGGGCACCGAGGTCCACCCCACGGAGCACTGGCTGGGTACCACTTCGCCGCCGCCGCGTGGACCTCTTCGCAGCCACCCTCGCTCTTCTGGGCCAGCAGCTGGTCTACCGCAAGGACGTGGAGCGCTTGGTCGGGAAGCACGGTTTCTGCCAGAGCTATCGGCCTTGCTTGCGGTCTAACTTTTCTCAGGTCTATTCCTGGCTGGAGCGCCTACCCTTGCAGGGGCGCAAGCCCGTGGCGTGGTGCCCGTCGGCGTGGCATGAGGTGCTGATGTCGGCTATCCTGCTGCCGTTCGCCGAGCAGGACCTGGATGCGGACTGGTGCCCGCGCGTGGAGTGCACGGACGCCGCGCCAGGAGGGCATGGCCGCGCCTGGGCGACGCTGCCGCTGGAGTCGGTGCAGCACATCGCCAGGTGGGCTGACCATCGGGCGCCCTACACTATGCTCGGCGACGGCTTCGGGGTTGACGTGGACGTCGAGGGGCGCTGCAGCCTGGCCCGTGTTACGCTGCCGCCAGTGGGCCACTGGTTCAAGGTGGGCAGGCCAGGCGGCTATCAGCACATCACGCTTGAGGAGGCGCACGCGAAGCTCTGGGGCATGGAGGCCCGTCTGCATCGGCCCTCCGAGTTGGGGAAACGAGTACTGCATGCTGGAGACAACGCCCCGTGCGAGGGCGCCTTCATCAAGGGACGCAGTGCCAGCCGCAGGCTCAACCGGCGCTGCCGCCGTGGGGCGGCTATCGAGCTCGCGGGCGGGTTCTCGCACTTCCACTTCTGGATCTCGACTGGCAAGAACCCCGCCGACGAGCCCAGCAGCTGGCACGGGTCGCGCCAGGCGCGTGGCGGCCGGCGCAAGCCGCCTCAGCCGCTGCCCCGCCAGGAGGCGATCCCGCTGGCGCCAGCAGGATGGGCATCTCGCGAGAAGCTCTTCCTGCACTTCTGCTCTGGGCCCAGGCGCGAGGGCGACCTGTGCGAGATGGTCGAGCGGGAGGCGCGCGGGGCTGGCCTGGTGGTGAAGGCGCTGGCCTACGACCCCATGGTCGACCCTGCCCACGACTTGACGTCGCCTGTGCTGGTGCGCGAGCTGAGGGGGCTGTGCAGCAGCGGCGACGTGATGGGCTCCTTCGCGGGGCCGCCTTGCTCGACCGTCAGTCGCGCCAGGCATCACGCCCTGGGCGGCCGCCGCGGCCCGCGCCCTCTGCGCTCTCGGGACCAGCCGCTCTTGCCCTTGCCTGAACTGTCAGAGTCCGAGCGCCAGGCTTGTGCGCTGGGAACGCATCTCTTCCTCCTCTGCCTCGAGCTCTTCACCAGAGTCCATATCAGAGGGGGCTGGGCAGGACAGGAGCATCCTCAGGATCCAGGTCGTCATCCTTTCCCGTCCTTCTGGGTTGCTCAGGAGGTGGTGGAGTGGATCTCTGAGTTCGGTTTGTACGTGGTCTCGTTCGATCAGTGTCGGCATGGATCGTTATCTCAGAAGCCCACGTCCGTTGTCACCAATGACGCCAGGGCCGCCGCGGTCCTGGGACTTCGCTGCAATCATCGACACCGTCACAAGGGCGTGTACGGCCTGGCCCCGAAGGGAGGTTTCGTCACCGCTCAGTTGGCGCGCTACCCTCCGCAGCTGTGTCAGGCTCTGGCTCGCTTGGCGGTCAACGCGCTCGTCGCCCATCAGCAGCACCTCAGCCATGGCCGACGATCCTGGCAGGCGCCGTGGGCGCATCATTACCTTCTTGATGAGCGCGCTGAAGCCAGTGACGACCGACAGGTACGCCGCCGCGCTGTGCGATTTCAGCTGTGACCTGGAGGCGCTGGGCTACAGCATCCACGAACTCACTGAGGAGGAGCTCGATTGGTTCCTGGCCGAACGAGTGGTGGATATGTTCGAGGAGTCTGGCGGGGTGGAGGGGCTTGGGACTGCCTCAACCCTGCTGGCCGCCTTCGCGAAGGCGAATCCTCGGCACCACTACCGCACGGCCTGGAAGGCGCTGGACGTCTGGCGCACCCGCAGACCGCCTCTGCAGGCGCCCGCCTTACCAGCGGTGCTGGCGCTGGGCATCGTGAACTGGCTCGTGCTGGCCGGAGAGTGCGGCTGCGCCGCCGCCGTGCTGCTGTGCTTCACTGGGTTGCTGCGAGCGTCCGAGGCGCTCTCCTTAGACGGCGCGACCTGGATCAGGACCGTGACAGGGTACGTCGCGCTGCTCGGCCGCACCAAGAGAGGGGCAGAGCAGAAAGTCCTGTTCGAGGAGCCGTCCACCGTGACCTGGCTGGATCACTACATGCTGCGCTTTCCCGCCAGAGCAGGGCAGCGTGTGTGCCCCATCTCGTACCCGCGGCTCCAGCGGTGGCTTCAGAAGGCCGCCGACGCGCTGGGCTTCGGGGCTGTTCACTGGACGTCTCATGGGCTGCGCCGTGGGGGAGCCACGGAGCTGCTGTCACGGGGCGTGCCGCTAGCGGACATCATGCTCTTCGGTCGCTGGCTCTCAGAGAGGTCTGCTCGTGAGTATCTCCGGCGCGGGGAAGTGAGTCTCACTCGTTTGCGTGTTGACATTGCAAAGTCGTCATGGTCTCTTGCCTACAGGTACTGTGCAGTTGGAGCCCAAGTTTGGGCTGTAGTCTGACTTTCAGTCAGTTTCTTCTTCTCCGATTGTTGTTTCGTAGCTTTCGCTGGATAGGGGAAGGTGGCGAGGCATTGGCCTACGCAGGCCAGCGTGGTGCGATCGTGATCGCACTCCACCTTTGGAAAATATTATGGTACGCTTCGCGTGCGCCCTCCCCTGAGAAGGGTCGGAGAGGTGGTTGTAGGTGACGTTCTGAAATAGATAGAGCTTGCTGGATAGTTTTCGGAATGCCAGGTTTCTCATCCAGCCTCGTCTCGACGTCCGTGCTCCTGGAATGGGCTGCCTTTGATGTCCCGCCAGCCTCCCTTTCAGGATTCACGCTCGTAATATTCTGGCCCTGCTGCGCTCCCACCCACCCGTGGTGGTCACCGACAACAGTGTGGAGTGCGCGGGGCCTTGCACTGCTCCTCGAGCGGCGAGGCATTGGCCTACGCAGGCCAGCGTGGTGCGATCGTGATCGCACTCCACCTTTGGAAAATATTCTGGTACGCTTCGCGTGCGCCCTCCCCTGAGAAGGGTCGGAGAGGTGGTTGTAGGTGACGTTCTGAAATATATATATATATATATATATATATATATATGTATGTGTGTGTTCGTACACACACACATATATACATACATATATATACACATATATATATATACACGTGCATCTGTAGACATACATACATAAACACATACAAACATACTTATATAAATGCACGTATACGCATGTACACGCGCATATATACATACACACACATATATATACATATGTGTTCCCGATTACCTTTTTCCGGCGCCAGCTTTCTTCGCAACATATAGAAGGAATCCGACTTTGAGCGCCGGCCCCGACAAATGATACCGCACCCAGCAATCCACCCTTTCTTCAGGGGGAACATGGCAGGACATGTAGGATCGGAGCCTCTGGGGAGGATGGGGGGGGGGGGGGGGAAGGGGGAAGAGGTGGGGGGGGGGCGACGAGGAAGGCGCAGCGGGGGCTAAGAAAGCGCCGCAGCGCACGGCCGTCGAGAACGCCGGCGCCCCCGGCGAGGAGGCGGCGCGTTTGGGCGCCCCCGCAGGAGCTGCAGAGGTTCAAGGCGCGGCCGAAACCGGAGACGCCGCGCCCGGCCAGGGCGGCCGCGGCGCTTGCTTCGTTTAGGGCCAAGGGGGGGGGGGGGGGGCGCAGCGCGCGCCTCTTGTCTGCGTTGTTTTTTGTTTGTGGCGCGCGCTGCGGCCCCGATCGGTGTTTTTGTTGTTCGATATGCGGGTCGGCCCGCGTTCGCGCCGGCGCCCCCCCCAGCGGCCCCTGGGGGGGCCTCCCGAGAACAGGGGCAACGGGGCCTCCAGGGGGGCCAGAAAAGCCGGCGCGCCCAGCGCGGCCGCCAGCGGCGCCCCATTCGGAAAGCGGCCCGAGGAGGAGGAGCGCGGAGGAGGAGGAACGCCGGGGGTGGGAGGGGGGGGGGGAGGGGGCGAGGAGAGGGAGGAGGATGGGGGGCGAAAGGGTAGAGGAGAGCAGGCGGGCCCACGCGGGGGGGGGGGGGAGAGAGAGAGAAGGGGGGGGGGGGCAGGGAAAGGGAGGATGCAGGGGGGGAGGGGAGAGGGAGGCGGAGGAGGAGGAGGGGGGGGGGGGGGGAGGAGGAAGACAGGGAGGAGGGTGGGGTTCATTCCTGCACTGCTTCCACGGCGTCGCCCCTGGCTCGCGGCGACCGTCGCCGCTCTGCGCGGGCGAGCCGAGTGGGCGCCGTCGCTCGCGCCAGCGAGGTCCGCGTCAGTTGCGGAAGCCTGCGCGCGCCAGCGGGCGGAAGCCAAGCGCGCGCCGGCGGGCCTGGGCGGCCCGCAGGCGCTTTCCGCACTCGTCGCTTCTATTTGCAGGCCGCGATCGATCTTCCACCCTTCCCTCTTCCCTTTTGCGCGCGTCCTTCCTCCTTCCTGGTCCGTCCATCTTCGCTTCCGCTTCAGATTTCGCCATTAATCATTATCCATCCATCCTCATTCCGCCTCGCGCCATCCTTTCTCATCCCCCTGCCTTTTCTCAGATGCCCCCATTCCCCTTCGCAGAGGTCTCTGGTTCCTGAAAAACTGTATCGTTTCATTTTTCTAAACGCAGGAAAACGCCCGGAAAAATGAGAAAATGAAGAAAACAGAAACAAATAACAAGTAATAATAATATTATTATTATTATCAACATTACTATATACACTGAAAATGGCCAGGCGGACGCGCGGCGGGAGGAGGAGGAGGGGGGGGAAGAGGGGGGGGGGGAGGGGGGGGAAGGAGGAGCAACCCTGTGGCAGAGCGATAGGATCACCATCATGTCAGCCGCGTGCCCCCGTTGTCCGTGGCCCGCGGCGTGGAGGTGAAGGCCCGCCCTCCCTCTCTCTTCTTCTTATTCCTGCGCCTTCCTCTTCTCGCGGCTGCTTTCCCCCTCCGGCGCAGCCTGCCCGCGCTCGCCGCAAGCTTGCTGGGCTGAAGCCTTTGAGAGACGCGCCTGTGGCTCGCCCCGCGGGCACTTGCGACGGCGCTTCGCGCGGCCACGCTGAAGCGCGCTGGGGGCATGATGCAGGATCGAGTATGTAATTCTTTATTGTTAATCCACCTCAATCCTCTCGATCGACCACCCCTCGGGGCCCCCGCGCGCCCTCCGTCGGAGGGCGGAGGAACTCACCCCGAGCCGCCCCCCTCCCAGGAGAGCGCGGAGGCCGCCGAGAAGCAGCAGCAGTCGCGCAAGTTCCCGCGCACCGAAGGGCAGGCTGACGACGGCGAAAACGACGACGACGACGACGACGAAGAGGACGACGACGACGAATGCGGCGACGACGACAGAGACGAAGACGACAAAGACGACGCATACGACCTAGGAAAAGGGGGAGGAGGAGGCGGAGGAGGGGGGAGAGGGAGGAGGAGTGGAGGAAGAGGAGGAGGAGGAGGAGGAGGAGGAGGAAGATCAAGAGACGGATGCGTTGATATGAACATTGTGTTACACCATTCCCCAGATGGCTCCGACGCTGATCCACGTGGGCGGCAGCAGTGACGACGTCCCGCTCGGCCAGCTGCGGACGGGCGGTGCTGGGGGCGCTGCTCCTGACGGGCGTGCTGGGGGCGCTGCTCAAGCTGGCGAGCGCGCTGGGGGTGCTGCTCATGCTGACGAGCGCCGGGGTGCTGCCCAAGCTGGCGAGCGCGGGGGTGCTGCCCAAGCTGATGCTGATCCGCGCGGGGGTGCTCCTGCTGCGCCTGTCGACCGTGCTGGCGGGGTCGTGACCGTCGTGGCCTTGCCCGACTCCATGCCGCCGTCCGACGCGCAGCGCGACGGGCGCATGGGTTCGCCAAAGGTTCAAACGGGTTCAACGGTGGATGGGAGCGGACGGGCACGACGATGAGGAGGAGGAGGAGGGGCAACAGGAGGAGGGGGAGGGGAGAGGGAGGATGGCGACGACGGCGACGACGACGACGACGAGGGCGAGGGCGAGGATAACGAGGGTGACACAACGGAGGATGAGGGGGGCAACGGGTCCAAGGGATACCGGGGCACGTCGGCTTGCCCATCGAGCGATCCGCCATCGATCGAAATCGGCAGGGTTCTGCGAATATTCATCCAAGAATATTCCGACGTGGAGACGGAAAGTGACGAGTTCGATTGCGTAGGCTTCGGCAGTCTCGATTGGCCCCTCGAACGCGGCTCGAACGCGCCCACCTGCAGCGTCGGCGAGTCGACGTTTCCAGCGGGTTCGGATTGGGAGAGCGCGTTCGTGGCGGGCGAGGGCGGGGGATCCAGAGATCCTGCCTCTTTCCCTCAAAAGGGGAGTAGCAGGTTCATTGCATCGCCCTCGGTCGTAGGATTCAGACGGGCCGATCGACCTCGAGATGCCGTGCGGGCCCTTCGGGCCGCTCCCGGCCCAGGCGCCCGAAGTGCGCGACGGCCCGCCGACCGAGCCGAGCCAGCAGAAGCCCGTGCAGTCGATCTCGGAGGCCGAGACGGCGCCTGCAGCGGTCGCTGCCCACGGCCGCGGCGCGGACGCGGCGGCGGGGGCGGGGGCGGCGACGCAGGCGCCGGGGAGGGGTGGAAGGAGAGGAGGAGGAGAAGGAGGGGGAGGAGGAGAAGAAAGAGGAGGAGGAGGAGAAGGAGGAGGAGGAGGAGGGGGAGGAGGGGGGGAGGAGGACGAGGGGACGAATACAGGACGAGGACGAGGACGAGTGCGAGGGCGAGGGCGAGGCGAGGACGAGGGCGAGGGCCGAGGGCGAGGGCGAGGGCGAGGACGAGGACGAGGAGGAGGGCGAGGGACGACGGGCGAGGACGAGGACGAGGACGAGGAGGAGGACGAGACGAGGAACGAGGAGGAGGAGGAGGAGGGAGAGTGAGAGGAGAGAGAGAGAGAGAGAGAGAGAGAGAGAGAGAGAGAGAGAGAGAGAGAGAGGGAGAGGAGAGAGAGAGAGAGAGAGAGAGAGAGAGAGAGAGAGAGAGAGAGAGAGAGAGAGAGAGAGAGAGAGAGAGAGAGAGAGAGAGAGAGAGAGAGAGAGAGAGAGAGAGAGAGAGAGAGCGAGAGAGAGAGAGAGAGAGAGAGAGCGAGAGAGAGCGAGACCGGACAAGTAGGCGGACCAGGGTCTGTCCGCGAGGCGCACTGCGGTGCGACAACCCGCAAAACACTATTAGCGGCGGTGCAGCCTTAGGATACGAGGGCGGGCAAAAGACCCCCTCCCCCGGCGCATTGCGTCTGAAGCTACGGACGGCGGACAGACTGTGAAGATCTCACGTGTCAGACCGCGTGACGAAGAAGGCCCCAACAAGAAAGGCGACGTGCGGACCCGTGGCTAGGCGGCTTGGCAGACCGCCAGTTGGGCGCTTGGCCGCAGCGCGGCGCGCAGGGACGGGGCACCCCCCGCCCCCACGCCCTGACACCGTGGACGCGGGGCCACGCGTGCACACGGGCAGGCAGAACGGCGGAGATTAGCGCGGGGCTCCAGGCGGAGCGCCGCGGAGCGATGACAGCATAGCATGGAGGGTGAGTGGCGGCGCAGCACCATCGGGCGGGGGTGTTAGCAGCTCGGCGAAGGCGCGACCGGCGCGGTGGAGGCGCTGGAGCAAAGGGCCTTGACGGGCTTGGGCAGCGGCAAGGTCGGCGGCGAGAGCTGCGCACTTCTGCTGGAGAGCGGCCGTAGACTGGGACAGCTCGGCTTCGCGGTCGGTGCGGGGCGGCTGCTCTGTGCCCGCGGCCGCGGGCCTCGCGGCGGGGACGAGGTCATCGGTGCGCCTGGCCAGGTGATGGACCAGCGCGGTGCGGCGGTCCGTGCGCTGGCGGCCGTCGCCGTGGCGAGGCGACTGGAGGGTGTCGCGCGGTCCCAGGGCTGAAGCCGCTGGGGCCACGCCCCATGAGGACGGAGGAGCCGCAGCCTCGCAGCCTGCAACAGTAGGAGAGTGGACGGGGCGCGACGGCCTGACTGGCTCAGTGCCCTGCGGGGGGGCTGAAGCCGCCCCCGCGGGCTGGCGCTGGTGGGGGGACGGGGTTGGTGGCACGGAGGGACCAATCATGATGCCGCGCGAGGGCTCAGAGGTCGGCCGCGTGACCGGGTGGCGACTCGATGAAGCGGCATCGTCGGCAGCGTGGGGTGTCGGCGGGACGTCGTCTATGCTGCCACCCAATCCGAGGGGATCATAAAAGTCCTCGTCGGCGTCTTGGAGGTGAGCGACGTCATCAGGTGGGTGCGGTGCCGCTCTCGGTGGCGGAGTCGAGGTGGGCGTCGTGCGGATGCCCGACGGGGCAAGGTTGGCGCTGGCTGGCCCGTCGTCCAGGAAGTCTAGTCCCCCGCCGAAGCCGAACGGGTCGTCCTCCTGTTCGTCGTACATCGCCCGTTGGGCCTCGGCCCAGAGCTCGTCCGGGTTCTGCGGGATGTCTGGTCCAGCCGCGGGTGGTGCCTGGTCCGACAGCAGGGGGTTTGGTTCCATTTTGCTGAGTTCAGCCGCTGTAAACCCAGCCCTGCGGTGTGGGAGCGGCAGAGTACGGTGTCTGCGCTCGTAGATGGCGACAGCGACCCCGTGAAGCACGGTCGCTTGGCGATGTCGTGTTTTGGCAGCTTCAACGATGTCGTCGGGGAGGTTGTGCGTGCGTGCCGCCGCTGTGGCAAGGGCGTCGGCCTGACGGTTGAACTCCTCCGCGATGGGCCCGATGAGCCCAAGGTCGATGCCCAGGTCTCCCAGGTGGCTGGCGACTTTTTCGACGCGAAACATGTCGGGCTTGGCCATGACACATCGGTGAATCATTGCCCAGAGCTCCGCGTGCGTGCCCTGCGGCGCTGGATGTCCGTCGATGATGCTTTGGAACCCATCGACCACCGCCTGGTTGTCCACGAAGACGTGCACGGGCCGTTCGGCACACGCCGTAAGATGGACGATGGCAAGGGTCTCCGCAACCTGGGCGTTCTGCGTTAGGCCGTGAACGCGTGCACTGTAGTTCATGCGGTGGTCGATGCCGTAGTAGACGCCGTAGCCCGCTCGTGCTAGGAGTGGGATGGCTTGGTTGGTGCACGCACCGTCCGTGGCAGCATAGACCCAGGTCCATCCAGTGTCGTTGTCAAGGTAGGTGGTGTAGGTGTCCTGGGCTGAAGCCGCAGGATCACCCTCAGGGGGGGGCCGCGGGATGGGCTGTGGCAGCGGGTCCCTCGCGAGGTCGGCCTGCAGGTCGAGGAGGGCTGGGTCTTCGTCGAAGAGCCCGCGGTGTCTTGTGTGCGGCGGAAGACGGGCCCACTGGTCGTCACTGATGAGGGTGGTAAGAGGAACTCTTTCTCGGGCCCAGCACTTACAGTCGCGGACAGTGTGCTCCTGAGTTTCCTCTTCCTCGTCGCAGTAGCGGCACATGGGTCTGGGGTCTGCCGACGTGTTGGATCGGGATCGTCGCTGTTGGGTGTGGTCCCCGCCCGACAGGTAGTTCAGGAGGAGCGCCAGCTGCCAGGCAGTGCATTTGGCTGCTCCTTTGGTTCGCGCGAGCCACGTGCTGGCGAAGAGGTCAAGGCCCTGTCTGACCGAGGCGAGGTAGCCAAGGTCGTGTCGCCGTGGCTTGATCTTCCGCAGAAATGCCCTGCGTTGTGAGGCCCGCAGCATGTGCAGGAAGGCGTTTTGGGGTAGATTCAGCCAGCTGATCGGGCAGCCCCAGTCATCGTACATGATGCCAAATGTGGGCCAGGTCCATCGGAGCTGCTGGAGCGACTGGACGAGTCGCCCGACGGGTCCTCCACCAAACAGGGTCTGGACGTGGTGTTGGAGGTCTCTGGCGAGCCCGCAGAGTGTACCGTCGCGGTTAACCTGTCGCCGCAGGCACAGGAATGCTTCACGCTGCGTGATGGCGTCGATCTCAAGGGCGTGTCCCGGACGCACACGGCCATGAGAGTCCAGAACTCGACCCACTTGTTCCCCTTGGGGCGGATAGCCGCCTTGAGGGCGTGGTTGTAGGCCGTCTTGGCTGGGCCTGATGGTGCTTGAATGTCGGTGCCCGTGGTGCAGACGCTGGCAGCAAGGGAGCGGGCGTGCCGCGCCTTGATAAGCATCGGCGATGGGAGCTTGCCAATGCGCGGCAGGCGGATAGTCGCCCTCCGTACACGGGCGTCTGCGGTGGCCGTTATTGAGGTTAGCGCTCGGAGCCGGCGCTGGCATCGGGAGTTTGAGGAACTCCCGACGAGTTATTTTTTCTTTTATTTGCTTATTTTCTTCTTTTTTTTTTTTTTATTTTTTTTTCTATTATTTTTTTCTTTTTTTTTTACTTTTATGTTTCTTTTCCTTTTTTTTTTTTTTTTTTTTTTTGTTTTTCATATTTTTTTTTATTTTTTTGTTTTTTCTTATTTCTTTTTGAAAGGAATCGACCACTCGGAGGGGGCGATCCGCCAGTGTGAGCTGGGTGACGGCGTCGTGCAGCTCATCGGTGAGCGCCCACCCTGCCACTTTACCAGGGTGAATGCGTTGACCGGAGAATCGGTCAAACTTGGCGGTTTCGTCGAGAGATTTCTGCAGCTCAGGAGCGGTGCGGGTAGTGGAGTTGCTGTCGTCAACGAAGGTAGTGCTGAGTGATCGAGGAACGTATCGGTGCTGCCTCTTTGTCCACACGCACATGGGCAGCTTGATGTCATCCAGGGACCACGAGCTGCCCTGGAGGTGACCGTTTGTCCTGGCCAGGTCCCTGGAGTACGCTCCGTTCATGCGGATGTAGCGTTTGTGGTGTCTGTAGAAGTTTCGGCGGACAGTAACGATGTCTTGTGGGCACCCCGCGTGCAGCGCAAGGTTTAGACAGATGTCCGTGATGAGGTAGTCGAAGCACTTCTGTCGGTCAAGGGCTGCTCAAGCTAAGGGGAGGAGTAAAGTCCTGGCGTGTTCGATGCGCAGGGCGAGAGAAGTGCTGACATCCCCAATGGTGGCTTTGGGAACGGCGCCGAAGCTCGTGGCAGGGGTCCATCCTTGCCGCCAGGTCGTGAGGCTACGGTAGGCCGGCGCCTCCCACGCATACATCCACACGGAAAGAACCGAGAGAAGCCGTTGGTCCGTCGGGAGTTCACCTCGGCCTTTTCGGAGGCACGGGTTTGGCACGTGCAGGAGGGGCTCGGGGATGGTGCCAGTGCGTTGCATAGCACGTAAGACGCTGGCGAAGAGGCGAAGGATGTCGTCGGGTAACTCCTTTGCCTCCTTGGTCGTCAGCCGTCGAGTCCCCCCGCGCGGCGCGGTGAACGGGTGCGAATGAAGTGGATGAGTTGGTCGTCGGTAAGGTGGAAGGGGGCTGCTGGTGATGGCGTAGGCAGCTCTTTGCGGTATTCGTCGTAGAAGTCCGCCCACGTCGGCATAGCTTCGGCGTCATGGCCCGCGCGAGCGCGGTACGTGCCCAGGATGGGCCCCCAGGTGTCGACCATGAGCTTGAGCATGTCTTTGGTGTTGGCAACGATAGCGTTGGCGGGGAGGGCGTCGGGAACCTGGGCTGGTAGTGGGCCACGAATGGGGCCGTCGTCGTTGTCCGTGTCGGGCGAGCTACCGTCGCCGGGGCTGAAGCCGCCGGCGTCGGTGTCGGCGTCACTGTCGTCCGTGCTAGCTTGGTCAGGGTTGAAGGCGGTGATGTCGCAGTGGAGCTGTGCATTGTCGGGAGTGGTAGGCGTGCGGAGATACGCCGTGGGCGAGCAGTCGGCAGCCCGTGCGTATATGGCCGCCTTTCGCCCGCTTGGCTCGCGGACGCCCTCAGACCAGATCTTGATGCGTTCAGCTTTGGCTCGAGAGATGGAGAGAGAGAGAGAGAGAGAGAGAGAGACAGAGAGAGAGAGAGGAGAGGGGGGGCATAGGGAAAGCCAGAGAGAGACATTGAGATAACGGGTGGAACGGGGAGAGACAGCAAGATTTAGCGACGGAGGGATGAAGTAGATAGAGGGGCGTTGGAAGGACGGATGCACAGCATAAATGGAGAGATGTATCGGTGGAGAGACGCGCACAGAGGAGGCAGCGAAAGGAGACGGCGACAGATCTAGAGATGTATGGATCCGTGGGCCGGCCTCTCTGGCGCAGCTGCCCGGCCTGAAAGGGCTCCGTCTTCGCGGTGTCGAGGTTGCCGGACCAGCCCAGCTTGTCCCATGGGACGTACGACGGTGCCAGGGTGGGGATGTCGCAGAGAGCAGGAGCGACGCCACCACCAGCGCAAGGGGCCACCTCCAGTGAGGAGGGTCACGAGAATTACTTTCCTCAGCATCCCCGAGCAGATTGGGACTCCCCCTGCTTCTGGGAGCCAGGATATGTTGCATGCCTCTCTCATGCTGCGGATTCGAAAAAGGTCGGGAACTCACTTGCAAGGCTCGGTTCTGTACACTTGTCCTCGCGCCATGGTCATCACCCGTTTTCTTGTTCGTTGGCCTTCCGTAGTTTTCTTCCAGCAACATCATTTTTGCAAACATGTTCTGGGGCCCGCATCCCGCACCTCGCAAATTTGAGTGATCAGGAAGGAAAGGTTTGTAGTTCCGAAGGGTCGCAAGCTCCACGGGCACAGCATGCGCCTGCCGTCGTGCTGATTTTGCATGTTTCACTTCCGTGCCATGCCCAGAAGCTGTGTGCATCAGCCCCAGCTCAGTCGCATTGAACTGACGCGCTGTGGAGGAACATGGGTGAGGAGGTGAGGAGGAATAGGGGGGGGCGTGTGGATGTGGGAGAGGGGAGGGGCGGAAGGGGGAGAGGGGAGAGAGAGACGACAGGAGAGGAGGGAGATGGCATGGCAGGAGACATGGTGTCAGGGTCTGCCAGGGCTCAGACCATTTGATGCTGCGTGCGTGTGGGCACAGCAGATGCCGCGAGTGGCGGCTGCCCTCCCAGAGGCTGGCTCAACGGACGCTTCCCAAGATAGCGTTCCCTTGATCACCTCCGTAATTACATCTGCGCTGGCACGAAGGTGCGCCCCTGACGTTCTGACTGTGCGGCCAGTTCGGGTACTGCCTGCACTCACCACGGAGCGTGGTGGTCAGCCCTCGTGCGGTCGGCTCGCGATCGCACGTCAGAGCCAGACGATCGCCAGATCGTTTAGAAGGCAATTGCTGTGCCAAGCGCGGAGATAGCATGTGATGTTTCTTCTTATGCCGCTTGCATTGAGAAGGAAGGAGGAGGATAATGATGAAGTGGAGGCGTAGGGGGATGCTGGAAGCAAGAGGAGGACGTGGATAATGATTGGGCAGGAGGAGGAGGAGCACGAGGAAGAACATGCGGAAGATGGGGAGCAGGGGCAAGATCATGAACAAAAGCAGGGTGAGGAGTGCAACCAGAAACAGGAGAATTAGCAGGAAGAGGGGAGCTAGGATGACGAACAAAGGAGGAGGGGTTGAATACGAGGACGAGGGCAATGACAAGCAGAAGAAAGAGAAAGAGGAAGAAGAGGGGTTGGATGAGCATAGGCAGGAGGAGGGCGACGATGAGAAGGAGGACGAACAACAGCGAGCGACAGCCCCATACATCATGAGCAAATCAGCAGTAAGACGCAGACCCAAAACCTGTTGGCATCGCGAACCAACAGAAACAAAACACTCGAGGCGTTTGACAGTGTTAGGCCTCTTACTGGGGCCGTGTGACCGTCCACAACATTGACCTGGTGTGAATCAGAAGTCTTCCCCTGTAGCCTGACCAACTCACCCACTACTCCGCGGCCCCTTGGCTCAGACAAGGCAGATGTTGGCCTCCTCTGACCCCATCCACCACCTTTGGGCGGACCCTAGATTTTGATCCCAGGGGGCCTCACCTGCGCTTGATACTTGAATGGGTGTGGCATGCTCCACGTATGCGAAAGCAGATCGCAGGGGACATAGGAGAGGGATCCCAGACATTCGGCGCCTTGCCTTTACCCCTGGGCTGGTTCTTCATCGCCAGCGGCACGAGAGCTGTCTGATGTAACATGGGTCGCCTTCACACCTCGTGGCAAGCATCTGGACGCCTACTGTTTAAAGCTGCGGCGAGATCTGATTTTTTCAGTGTTAGATCCATGAGTTGACGCTCTGGCCGAGGGTCCCAGCAGCAGCACTCAGGACTTCTTGAGGGTTCTTGGTCCCGGGTCGTCTTTATACGGCCGGCGTTGGTCTCCACACGCCGAAATTGCAGGCACATCGACCAGAGGGGGGGGGGTCGTGAGCGGCGGACATATCCGTATCCTCGCCGTCGCGATCTGGATTCCTGGGCGCGATCCCGCGGATACGCGGTCGCACGGTACCCTCCGCGCGGAGCATCCACGACAAAGCGCCCCGTATCCGCGAGGTCGCAGCCCAAGGGCCTGGCCCGCGAGGCCGCAGATACGGATACCTGCTTCGCCCTGGCATCGCTCGGACGTGTGCATTTGCGTTCTGCAAGGCCAGGCCCAGAACACCTGGACCCTCTCGGGGCTGCTGGAGTCCTCTCGAAGAAAAGGAAAAAAAACGCGACACCGAACAGCGCACGGGGAATGGACGCTCGAGCGATGGCAAGTCGCCGGCCCACGAGGGCGAGGGGGTGGCTGATGCCGGCGCGCCGCCACCGCTGCGGGGCTGCAGAGGAGCGCGCGCGCAGGCGCATGCGATGGTGGCGAGGGGCGGGCGCCGGTGGCGCCAGCGCCGACGACGATCGGATGGCAGGGGAGGGGGGGTCAAGGGCGGAAAAGATGCCCACATACCCTCACCGCGATCCTGGCCTGCAGTTTTTTCCCCTGCCTCGGCTTCCGTTGGGGGCCCTCGTCGCCACCGTTGCAATCGCTTCGACGTTCCTTGTCAGACCGCACCCCCGGCAGAGGTCTGGGGAGTAGCGGTGTCAGTATCTGTGGGTCTCCCCTGGGGGCTCGCGTGGCGAAGGTCAGTCCACCCCGTCTGGCTGACCTGGGCTTGGGAGCCACGCAGAGCGCAGGGCCGATCCCCCTCGACGCCCTCCGCTGACCCGGGTTTGGGAGCTGCTTCGTGGCCAGCCTGGGTTCGCGGTAGGGTTAAGTCGGGCTTGTCCCTCTACACTGGGAAGATGCAAAAATAATCAGAAGGTGGTGTAATTTTTTGAATCTTTGTTCTCTAAATTTGGAAATATTTGTTGTATTTTTTATGTGTCGTCAAAAATCCCCCTGTGGGGGGACAGGCCCGACCTAACGATAGGGCTTTGGCCAGCCCAGGTGTGGGCTGACTCGGTTCGTGCGTCCCCGAGGTGTGGCAGAGACGGAAAGCCCAGGCGTGCTCTTCTCGTGCAGAAATCAGCGTGGGAGGCCCTTGGCAATGTTGCTCGGCCGTCTGGGGGCCATCGCCGGCCCCAGGACCGCCGCACGAAGCGACTCGGGACGAAAAGCGGGCCCTGGGTAACGGGTCGAGACTTCAAGGGTCCCGCAGTGAAAAGCATCAGGACATCGCATGTCCAGGAATGTACCGATGCCGCTGCACAAGATCCTTCGGCCGTAGAGGGGAAGGCTTCTCAGAAGCACCCCTTCTTCTTAGCGGGCCCGGGCTTTGCCTTCCAAGAAGCAGCCTCTGTCGAAGAAGCTTTCCCTCCTCTCCCGACTCCCTTTCCCCTTTCGGCGACTAGAGAGGGTGTGGCTATGCCGGGGTGTGGTTTGCGATCGGCGCCGTTGGGGCCTTGGGGGCACGACATTGTCCTCGTCGGGCCTCCTCGGAGCGCAGCGGAGAACACTATCGAGGTCTCCGCCTGCCCCCCAGGGTGCCCCCCAGGGTGCCCTTTGCAAACCACACCCTTTGCAAACCACACCCTTCGGAGTCGCCGGTCCTTGTGCGCGCCGCCAGATGCCGCTGCCCTATCCTCGTTCTCGCCCATTTGGGGTCTCCCGGGAGGCCCCTTGGCGCCACGGCCCGACTCGCCTCGGGCCTCGAGGTCCTGGTCACACAGGGCGCCCTGGGAGAGGTCCAGGGAGCGGAGGTATCAGCACTCTCCTCGGGTGATGCTACAGGTGCCCCTGGCCCAAGGTGCCCCAAGCTTTTCGCTCCATTTCTCTGTCCTTGGCCCTCGGGGCCTCGTGAGGGGTACTCTGGAGGCCGTGGGGGCCTCCTTGGAAATCCGGGGGCACCTTTGGCCAGGGGCACGTCTAGTAACACCCGATCTGCGGTTTCTCCAGGCAAGTGGAGGGAAGGAAATACGTAGCAAACCGCAGATGCGGATAAGAGTGAGGGGGCGGTAGGGGACGTGGGCAGTTTGCGAGACTCTGGAGACGCCCGCCGCAGGCGCCAACGTTTCACAAATTATGCAACGAGCCTGCCGCAGGCGCCGATATTTTCGGTAAATCAATGTGGGTAGATCGCGGGTGGGTCGCGGGTGGGTCGCGGGTGTAGAGGACAGAAAATCCACCCCATTACAATCACCCCGACAAGCGAGGCCGTTTAGTAAACGCACACAAGGAATGAATCGAACGGGGCAGGGCTGTATAGTAAACGCCCAGGGCCGTTCAGTAAACGTCAATGACGGGTCCGGGTGGTTTTTCCTCCCTTGAGGGTGGGTCGCGGGGTGGGTCGCGGGTGGGTCGCGGGTGGGTCGCGGGTGGGTCGCGGATGGGTCGCGGATGGGTCGCGGGGTTGGTCGCGGGTTGGGTCGCGGGGTGAGTCGCGGGTGGGTCGCGGGTGGGTCGCGGGTGGATCGCGGGTGGGTCGCGGGTTGGGTCGCGGGTGGGTCGTGGGGTGGGTCGCGGGGTGCGTCGCGGGGTGCGTCGCGGGGTGCGTCGCGGGGTGCGTCGCGGGTGGGTCGCGGGTGGGACGACGACAATAAACAACAAACAACAAACAACACCAACAAGAACAACAACAACAACAGTTACAACAACGCAACAAACATCATTCTCACCACGAATTCTTTATGCAGCCACGCAACCAGGGACACTGAATGACCGTTCGGCCCCATCACTCTGACGGAGACCATGACCAACATATCGCAGGATTTTGTCGAATCTTGTCGGTGCCGGAGTTGGTTATGGACCGTGTTGGCCGTCGCCGATTCGCTCGGAGTATCCATGGAATGAAGACTCATTGCCAGCTTGTGCGGAAAAACATGCACGCACCGGTTGGACGGACGTGCTTGCGACAGCTGTGCTGATCTACGTGCCATCGGATCATCATTCGCCGGGTTTTGGATTGAGCACAGCCTTCAGCTAAGCAGATCGAGTCCCCACATTGTGTGACCAGCAGTTCTAGTCCCCTAAAGAGCGATGTCAGAACAGACGGGCAGCTACGCATTCGGAAGTGGGCTCTCTTGGGTGGCGTCAACAATGCATCGTGGTGGGCAACAGTCAGAAGCCCCACAAATGCGCGGTGACAGCTCAGTTTACGTGGCAACTCATTGGAGTCTTCCGTGTCCTCAGAATTCCGCTGTTGGAGTGCCTGAGCGCGCGCTAGCGTATGGTAATCAATGATGGGACGCCGATTCAGCGTCGATACATCGTCGTTTCGCGTCGACTAGCGTAGGTTAGCGTCGACTCGCAAGAGCCAGCACGATGACATGGGAGGCTCTCGTGAGTTGCCACAGACGAGGGGGCGGCGCATGGGAGGCAAGCAGGGGGAGGAGGGGAGGAATTTGAGGGAGAAGAGGGGGTGGGGGAGGGGGATAAGAGAAGAGCGGAGGGAGGAGGAAGGACGAGGGGGAGGAGGAGGAGGAGGAGGAGGGGGAGGAGGAGGAGGAGGAGGAGGAGGAGGAGGAGAAGGAGGAGGAGGAGGACAAATAAGAAAACTATCGAATATGCGAGTAACACTGTTAGTAACAATGGGAAGAAGAACACATCAAACATCATACATCGAATAATAATGGTTTACTATAAATAAACGTAATGTGAAGAGACGCCTAATAATAGCTATAGTAAGACGCATATGGACAATAATGCGTAATAAGTAGCCGGATACTAATAGGTATAATAAGCAGACTAAGAGTACGATTGATAAAAAGTTGAGGACGAGGAGGAGAAGGAGGAGGAGGAGGAGGAGGTGGAGGCGGATGAGTTGCAGAGCACTGGCAGGGAGGAGGAGGGAGGAAGAGGAGGAGCGCGCAGGAAGGCCCGAGGGAAGGGGGGCGAGGTGCCGGGACGCGGGCCGAGCTCGCGAACAGGACACCTGCCGCCCTGGCCAGCCTGGCAGCCACGGCGTGGCCTGAGGTGGGGCTCGCAGCTCCTCCCTCGGCCCAGGCTTTGGCCAACTCCTCGCCTCGCCAGAGGTCGGCTGACTCTTGCTGTCCCCGCGCGGGCCGCCGCTCGCTGGAACCCCAGGAGGAGCCCGACCGACGGCCTGGCCGCCTCCTCGGCCCTGCGCTCCTCAACTGTGCTGGCTGTGGGCGCCGGCCCCGTGCTCGGCGCTGGGCCGGGCCTGTTCTGGCCTGTTCTCCCACCCGGCCCGCTGCAGCAGTTCGGGGGTTATTACAGGCACTTCTGGCCCAAGGTGCAGCCCGCTTTTCGCTCAATTTCTGAGCTCCTGGGGCCCTCTGGGCCTTTTCAGGGATGCTCTGGAGGTCGTGGGGGCCTATGTCGAAATCCGTGGGGCACCTTAGGCCCGGGGGGCACTTCTGGCCGCACCCGAGCAGTGGTGAGGCCCTCGACCTCTCCCAGCTCCGCTCCAATCAGGTCGGGGTCGCGTTGGGTCTCTCTGTTGGGCTCGGGTCTGCTGCTACAGTGCCGCCTCACGCTCTTGATGCCCGGCTCCGCGGCCTAACTTCATACCCATCATGAAGGGCACGGTCAGCGCGCGTCTTCTCGCAATCTCGTTAGGATGGAACGGGGGAGCGTGGGGGAGGAGCATTTGCCCAACGACGTGGTCAGGGGGGAACCAAAATGAGGGAGAACGCGCCCAGACGGCGGCCGCCAGCCCACCCTCGACCTGGCACCCCAGGGAGCTCAGACGGACAGCCGCCGCCCCCTAATTAGGCACGCCAGCGGTGGGTGCTGGGCCAAGGCACCGCCGAGAGGCGGGGCAGAGGGGTCAAGGGAAACCCCGAACCTGTGCCAGCCCCTCGGCGCACCAGCGATGGGTGCTGGGCTGAGGCACCGCCGCTTTGAGGCTCCCTGTGCCACCCCTCGGCGCACCAGCGATGGGGGCCGAGGCGAGGATGGGGGGTCAGGGCAACTCCCGCAGCTTTGAGACTACCGGAGGGTGCCGCCCCACGAACTGCGAGGGCCCGTGTCGAATCAGGCGATCGCAGACATGGATCGATGGGTCGTGGATTGGCGACGGGTCCCGTTGCCATGGGAAGTCGCGGATGTCCGCCGCCGAGCGAGGCGGCACCGGCCGCTTTTTGGGGAGGGCACCTCCCCTGATCCATGGATTTGGCGACCGCGCGCCAAATCCATGGATCGCTAATCCGTGTTTGCGCGCCCCCGATCGACTAGCAAGTCGACATCATCGTCTGCGACGTCCTCCAGTTCGCGCGCCCAGCAGACGGCGCAGCAGCTCCACCGGCAGGAAGTGCAGCGGAGAATGCCATCATTTCCAGTCGGGTGTTCCTCGTGAAGACTGTCGCGACCCACGACTGCAGGAGCCTTCTCGCCCGCAGACCTCTAGCAGTTAGTGCCCACATCGCAAACAGAGACCAGTTCCAATAACGCCATGACCACGCAGCATTCTGCGCTCAGCAGAGAGATCGAACGCCTCCACAGGACGCCTCGTTGAGGACGCCAGTGGCCCATGAGGGAGGAGCGCCAGCACCGCCTCCTCATCCTGCGCATTCGTGACCTCGGAAGTGTTCAAGATTGGATTACCGCTGGTAGCGGGGACATTCAGAAAAAGGGTCCTGCTCGGCGCAACCCGCCACCTCTTGCTGGATCTGACGCTCCGTATCGCTCCGCACTTGCCGAACACGGAGGACTTGAAGGACTTGAGAGACTTCTCCCTCCGTCCCGCTCCGCTCCTCCCGAACTCGAGGGTCTTGGCGCTGTGCCCTCGCCATCTTCGAAATCCTTCACGCGGCCGCTCCAGTCCCCTGACGCCCAAGGGACAACATGAGTGGCCTCGGCGCGAGGAGGAAGGCTCTTGGCCGCCAGCCACGCCTCAAACGCAGCAGCACTGATGTTCGACGGCTGCGGCACCAGCCCGCCCGCCGCCCCAGGAGCGGGCGCACTGCGCGCCGCGCTGCCCAGGGCCAGCAGCTCATCCGCCTAGTGAATATCCTTGCCCGTGAAGCCCTGCAGACGGGCTGCCGCCACCGCGGCCCCCGTAGAGGGGCACGTGGTTGCCAACCACATGACTTCTCCTACTAGGCGCCAGTGCGCCACCAGCTCCGGACGAGGGCCTCCCGTCAGCTTGCTCACTTGAGCCAAACTGGCTACGGAAGCGCGTGGGGGGAGGAGGGCGCGGAGGAAGACGAGGAGGAGCAGGAGAAGGAGGAGGAGGAAGAGGAGGAGGAGGGGGAGGGGAGGATGAACAGGGGAGGGGAGCAGGTGCCTCGGCAGTTCTTGTTGGTTCTAGGAGGTGTTCTCGCCACGGGGTGGTTTCCTGCGGCTGCGTCTCGCCCAGAGCATCCCAGGGGTGCCCGAATGGTCCCAGACAGTCGCTGGAGACCTGAGTTTTGTCACCCAAGCCGAGCTTCTTGCCAAGTGGACAATCAGGACAGGAGGTGCTCCGCAATTTTCGGCTTCTGGTGGGGCCATCCTGCCCGCCCTTACGATCTACTCTTGTGCGTTCTCCTCTGCGCACTGGGCGGACACGATCGGTATAAGCAGGGCAGGCAGTTGATTACGTTGGCAAGTGCGGTGGGAAAGCAGAGCATCTGGGCAGGGGTCAGGATCCGCCCAAGCGCTTCCATAAGCTGGCGCTCTTGCTGAGCGTGCAGAAAAGTGAAGCCGCGCGCTTTCATTGCATCTCTTCCGTCGCGGTGATTTTATGTTAGGGCGTTAGTCCCGATTGTTGTTTGTAGGCTCTTTACTTATCATGTCGCACACCTTCCGCCCCGTTAGGTGTGCACGCGTGCCTCTCCTTCAAAACGAGATGTCACCCTGTGTATTGCTCGACTGTGCTTGACAGCACCACGTTCACCGTGCAGGCTGGCGCAGTGACGCGATGAGCCTTCTCATGCGGATCCATGTCTCGGTGGGCGGCTGATGTTGGTCACGACGACATCGGCGACGCCGATGATCGTGATGGTGGTGGCGGTGGCGAATAGGGCGACGGCAACAGCAATGCCGATGATAGTGCAGACGCTAGTGATGATGACGGCAACGATGGAAATATTGCTGGAGATGGTGGTCAAGGTGGCAATGATGATGTTGGCGGTGGTGGTAACGATGGGCGCGCGCACAGAAGTCATCTGGCACTTGTTTTGCAAAGCAGCGATTGGTTTTCAAGTGATTGCGAACGTATCTACGTTGTAGTGCTTAGTGGACCAACGGCTTGCAATGCACTCGACATGCGCGCGGAGAAGCGCGCTTGTTGCACGAATGTTATTGGTTGGCGCCGCCGCAGGCGCGCCCCTCAGGGCCGCCCCCCCTCCCGCGCCGCCCCGCGCGCGGGCGCAGAGGTCGGACGACGACAACTACCGCCCTTGGCCGTGCACATCTTGGGCCCAAGTTCGGTGTAAACCCAGACCACCGGCGCAGTCAGCAGGACTCGTTCTGAGGTCTCCCGCTGCTTCGTGCTCTGGGGGCCCTCGCCGGGCCCAGGGACGTCACAGCACTCTTCGGGATGATAAGCCGGTCCTGGGTGAAGGGTCGGGACTTCCAGGGACCGTATTACGTCCGCAGATGACTTGTGTGCACCATGCCGCGTTGGCGTCTCCCGAGGCGTACTCGGTTCCCGCCCCAGGAATGGTCTGGTACATAGTTTGTCGGCACCAAGGGCCGAACACAAGCATGCACCAGGAATGGTGCTGTGCACGGGCGCCGTTCTCAGAGTATCGAGAGACCAGGGCATCGGATCTCTGGATGCACAATGGTTGCGGTCACGCCGCCCTGGCTGTGGCAAGAGGGCGTATACACCGATCCTTGGGCCGAGAATCGGCCTTGGCCGAGATCTAAGGGCCGTCTAAAATTGGTTATTCGGCTCCTCCATTCTTAATCCTTATCCAGGGTTGCTAACGACGCATCCCCAACTCATCCACAACGCATAGGATCCGCCATCAAATAAATGCGTTATGCAATGTCATGCGATGACATATCCTACGCGTTGTTGATGCGTTGGGGATGCCGTCGGCGGCACCTCCGGGCGCGAATAAGTCCTCCCTTTTGCTCCCCCTGTCGTGTCAGTACGGCGGGCCAGGCGTTTCGCTCGAGACTTCCTCACCACTTATGATCCTGAAGCTTTGAAACTTGCTAGAGCTTCGCTGATGGCGGGCGGGTGTTTCCTTCAATATGTGGCTCTCGCCCGCCGGACACATTCTCTGAAAGCTGACAGCAGCGTCAAGGACGCAGGACAGGTGCGTTTGGGCATGTTTGGGCGATGCGCGTGACAGTCACATTGCCCGCGTCGTTGACATCCCAGGGCTGGCGCTTTGGCGCGATTGTGGATTCTCAGAGGTTTGTTCTCTAATGTGCCATTTCCCGCAATGACCACTCATTCTTGCAGGGACCTGAAGGAATGGAACTCGGAGGGAGGGTGTACTGCAACATTGTTGATGCGTATTGGGTTTACACTGGCCCTCTTCCTCCTCCCTTCTTTTCTTCCTCCTCCTCCTTCTCGTCTTCCTCCTCTCTTCCGTTTCCTTCTCCTCCGCCTCCTTTTAGGAGCATTCAGCATTTCCCAGTGTTGTCACGCTCAGAGCTCGAGCATAGGGTTCGGGGGACGTTGCAGGCTGGACTGCCCGATGAGCCGGATAATCGCCAATTCTGTGTTTGCAAAAACATTGTGTTGGCCTCCAGCAAGCGCCGCAGATCTGGATCGTTCTGGAGAATGATGTTGATGATGATGCTGATGATGCTGGTGATGACGATGATTATGACGATGGTGGTGATGTTGATGGTGATGATGATGTTGATGTTGATGTTGATGATGATGATGATGATGATGATGATGATGATGATGATGATGATGATGATGATGATGATGATGATGGTGCGGCTGATGTTGATGTTGGTGATGATGATGATGATGATGATGCTGCTGCTGATGATGATGATGATGATGATGATGATGATGCTTATTCTGATTATGATGATGATGATGATTATCATGATAATGCTTATCATGGTAATGGCCATGGGGCCATCTTGGGCGTCTTGGACCCGGTGAGTCTTGGCTTTCTCGGGCCGTCTTGATGGCCTTTTGGGGCCCAGTTGGCCCGTCTTGGGCCTCTCTTGTGCTCGGAAAAATCATGCGGGAACATCATGGGGGCCCCAGAGGGCGCGCGGGGAGCCTCAAGAGATTTGGGAGCTTGGGGTCTGGGCACATTAACAATCCTAAGGCTTGAGGGCTGAGGCTCAGGGGATAGGGGAAGCCTATGGGGGGCCGTTTTGGGGCCTCTTTCGGGCCTCTTGGGAGCCTTCTGGGGCCTCCCGGGGGCTTCTTGGGGGCCTGTGGGCCCCCCCGCCTCCGAACACTGAATGCGTCGGGAATGGCGCCCCCTCCCCTCTTGCAGAGCGAAGCTTGAACGAGCTCAAGTCCACGCTCTCAGGAGCTCACACGCCGGATCGGCGGAGTTCCTGGGAAGACTCGCCATCGGGAGCGGCAGGAGATTGGCAACACCAGTGTCGGCGTAGACGGTCGGTTCGTGTCGTGTCGTGTCGACGGGGCGCCGCCAGTGTCCCAGAATCGGCCAGCATGGCACGTTCTGGCGGCCAGAAGGCCGCCGATCGCTCGAGTCGACCGCTCCACGCGGTGTCAGACACCAAGCCTGGGGTCGTCACGCAACGAGCCTGCCGCAGTTCGGGCGGAGCTAGGACAGATAGAGATGGTTACAGAGCGTTCCGGAACGCGTTCAGGAAGCTCTGAGGATGGCGCGGCGCCCGATACATCATCCAGAGCCGCTGGACCTGGAGGATGCCCGATGTACGGTGGGGGCGGTCGTTGAGGAATGTGCCCAGCAGGCTGCAGACCTTGGAGGATTGCTTACTTGATGAGGGCGACAGTGATAACCATTCCAGACCCTGGGCTCCTGATCCAAAGGTTCCTTGTCCAATGCCCCCACCGTATCCCTGTCCGATGTTGTCCCTGCCCTGGCCTCGTCTTGGTAGTTGCCGCTGTCCTCAGGGGGCGCCCCGCGGGCAGGCCGCCCTCTCGGCCGCCCGCCTCCCGTCGCGCGCGCGCGGGATGTGCTTCCCGCCCTTCTGCCAGCCGGCGAAGCACTTCCTCGGCTGCCTCGGCCCCTGCCCGCCACCCCGCCCCCGCGGGGCGCGGGAGCGCCCTTCAGTCGAAGGAGGGGGGACGGTGAGTGTGTACGAAGATGAGGAGGATCGAGGATGATTCAGGATGCGAGGGTCGATGATGATCGAGGAGGATCGATCATCGAGGATCGAGGAGCATCGTATACCGATACGAGGGGGATCGAGGCGGATCGAGGATCGAGGGTGCGAGGAGGACTCAGTTTCTGGTACTTTTGTGGGCGCCCGGCTCGACTGAGCTGGCCACGAGGGCGGCCAGGAGAGTCCCAGGGGCCGGCGTGAACGGATCTCCGTCGGGACAGCGGGGCAGCGGGGACGGCCTTTTGACAGGGCGCCCAGGGCTTGCCTGAAAATCTCAAGCTCCTCCCCACACCTCCAACCCCGTCAGACCTCTCTGCCTCTTCCTCCTCCCCCCCCTTCCTCCTCGACCCTTTCTTGGCTACCACACCTCCAGCGTCGCGCACAGAAAACAGGACGTCGTGGAACCATTGCGACTGGAACGCTCGACCTTATCTGTCTTCAAGGTGTTTCGAGCCGGATCCGTCCGTGAGGGTGCGGGGCTCGCAGGTGGTCGAAAAGGCACGTTGTCATTTGAATTTTGGTGTTGCTGTTTGGATGCCAGGCGCGCCAGAGGTGAGGGGGGAGGGGTCTGGCGTTGCGTGTTGTTCAGGGTGTCATTTGCTCCGAAGCGAGCTCCTCGTGTCACTGCAAATGCCTGTTGGACGTGCACGCCCCTTTTCCGCACGCGCAACCGTTTCGGCGGCTGCCTTCCCATCGACACACGTTCGTTGGCAACCACTTCTGCGCGTCCCGCTGCCGCCTTCGCTGAGTTGGACCAGGCGGCCAGGAAGCAAAGAGCGTGTTGTCCTGGCCTCCCGTCACCATCCCTTTGGATGCAACTCCTGGGAGGTCAAATTCTGTTTTTGCCCTGGTCCGAAATCCGGCTTAATCCGGCTAATCCGGCTTAATCCCGCTGAATCCGTTTAATCCAGCTTAATCCGGCTTCATCCGAGGCCCACTCCGGCATCATAGCCCCCCAATGGGGCTTGATATTTGTTATCTTTCCGACGAAATCCTCCAAGTAGTTGCCTCCTAACATCCCCAGGTCTGAGGCAGGGGGCCGCTGTGGTGCTCATCCTGGATGCTCTCTACGGGCTCTCGCTGGTGGTCCTGCACGGGATGCTGCTGGGACAGGCGCGGAGGGGGGTGGGTCCTCAGGCGCTGGGTTCTGGGGTGCGGGTCGGCTTGCCGAGGGGCGAGTCGCAGGTTCGAGTCGAGTCGGAGGAGGAGGAGGGGTGAGAGGGGAAGAGAATGAGGTTGACGGACATGAGAAGGACGAGGAGGCGCAGGAGGTACGATGAGGAGGAGGAGGAAGAGGAGGAGGAGGAGGAGGAGGAGGAGGAGGAAGAGGAGGAGGGAGAAGGGAGTGCGGATGCAGGAACGAGGATGGGGAGGAGGAGGAGGCGGGATGTGGAGGACGGGGAGGAGGAGGATTGAGGAGGTAGGATCAAGGAGCGAGGGATGAGGATGAGGGAGGCAATGTATGAGAGAGGAGAGGGTGGGTGGGTGGGGGGGACGGAATGGGGGACTGAGGAGAGGCAGAAGGAGGATGACGACAAAAGAGAAGGCGGAGTAACAGTTGGGCAGGGCAGAGAAGAGAGAGAGAGAGAGAGAGATGGGACAGAGGACGACTAACAGCAAGAGCAGCATGAACGCAGTGGCCACGTCCATCCCCCGTGCGGTGCGTGGGCGCCCAGGCCAGCAACCTACCGAAGAGCCGAAGAGGATGAACAAGTGATGAGGTAAAGGAACAGGATAAGCACGGTCCAGGATAAGGAAGAGGACAATGCTGATAATGAGGAGGATGAGGCGAAGGAGGAGGGACGAGTCTGGGAAGGAGGACAATGGATATCAGATGCTGCAGGAGGAAGAGCTGGGGTGGGCATTCGCAGAAGGAGTAGGGGAAGGGGGTGGGTGGATGGAGAGGGGGAGAAACAGAAGCAGGAGATGACGACGACGACGACGACGATCCAGGACTCGAAGCTCCCACCTTTGCTCCCGTGCGGGGCCTGGGCACCTAGTCTCGGAGGAGAAGGTTGTGGAGAGGGAGGAGTGAAGGAGGAGGACGACGGGGAGGGAGGTGGAGTGGGAGGAGGTGAAGGAGGAGGAACAGGTGGAGGAGGACGAGGAGGACGCAGCATTCCTCGTCGAATTCCCCCCCCTCTCCAGAGCAGGATGGAGAGGATGAGGTGTGGAAGTGGAGGAGGATAAAAGGAGGAGGATAAGGCGGAGGAGGAGAGGGAGGAGGAGGAGGAGGAGGAGGAGGAGGAGGAGGAGGAGGAGGAGGAGGAGGAGAATTCCTAGAGGCCTAGATGCTTGAAATTCCTAGGAGACCCTCGAATCTTGGAATCCTGGAACTCCTGTCGCCGAGGCACGGGCGCGCGCACGGCGCAGTTGGGCCCTGCCCCCCCCCCCCCTTTGTCGCCGCTGCTTCTCTGGCCGCCTGGGGCACGGGCGGGCCGATGGAGCACCCCAGGCTCGGCGGCGCCCGCACTGGCGGTGGCGCGAGGGGGGCTGGCTGCTAAGCAGGCGGGGGGGGCCGTTCGGAACGCGTTCCTTTGTAGATGCTGGCGGCCCATGCCCCATGCGTCCACTGGCAGATTGTCCGCCGCCGGGCAGCTCGGTTCTGGAATTGGCTGTGCCGCCGCCTAGCGCCAGTACGGCGCCAGGGAGTCTCTGGTATGGTGCCAGGGGGCCCCTCAGAAGGCAGGGCTCTTCTTAGAAGGAGCCTCAGCTCCTGCGGAGCGACGACGAAGAAACTCATACACCACATTTCTTTGAGTCCGCGCGGAGTTCTTGGATCGGCACCGGGCCCCCTTGGCGGCGCCTCCGGCGCCGCCCCTCTCGCGCTCTGCGAGCCAGGGAGGAGGCCCAGAGGGCAGATCCAAGAAAGTCGCGCGGATCCCCCAAAGTTTGTGCTGATGTCGTTGCTCGGTCCTCTATAGAAGAGCTCGGTGGCGTCTAAAAAGTGTTTACTTGGAAGCCTCCGGGGCCTCCTCAGAAACCCGTGCCTTCTAAGAAACACCGCCGCCTTCTGAGGAGCTACCCCATTATGGGCGCCGCCAACAGGCATTCGACGTCGTGGCATTTTCGCAACGGGGGCCCTCTGACATCCTCGCGTCGTGAGGAAAGCCCAACAGAAGGTTTTTGGCCGTTTTCGGCGTCTGATCGGCGGCGAGCGAGGGGGTGAAGTGAGAAGGAGAATGCCTTCTCAGAAGGCGGCGGGACTTCTCAGAAGCCCTGGCGCCTTCTGAGAAGTTGTCTGTGTCTTCGGTTGAAGTGAGAAGGCCTTCTCCTTCTCACTTCCCCCCCTCGCTCGCCGCCACTTTGGGGGCCCTTGCCAAGCCCCGAGACCGTCGAAGAAACAGCAGGATGAAGAGCCTTTCCCCGGGAAGGGGCCCAGATCTCACGTTGCGAAGAAGCCACGACGTCTGATGTCTCGTGTCCGGCATTACTCTTTCGCACCGTGGCTCCCAGCCAGTGCCACCCAGTGGCCGAAGATGTAGAAAAGCCTTGCTGTCGGACCCAAGCTCGGGGCCCAGGGCCTGGCAAAAGGCCCCCTCGGGAGGCCGAAGATGTAATAAGGCGATTTCGCCATGGCGGGGGGGGCACCGGGATGATGGCGCAGGAGGGGCGCTTTGGCGGCCAAAGAGGAGGAGGAGGACGAGGAGGAGGAGGAGGACGAGGGGGAGGAGGAGGAGGAGGAGGAGGAGGAGGAGGAGGTTATTACAACGACCCGAGGTGGGCCGAGGGGGCTGGGGTCCACGCCCGGGTTTCTTCGGCACGCGCACCCTCGCAGCAGCCTCACACACTGCCCTCCCCCTCAGGTGGTTTGATCATCATCATCATCATCATCATCATCATCATCATCATCATCATCATCATCATCATCATCATCATCATCATTATCATCATCATCATCATCATCATCATCATCATCATCATCAGTGTGGAATGTGTTTCAGATGGGGAAGAGTGGCCGCACAACCGCAGCCGTTGTGCTCAAGCTTTTGAGGGTCTTGCACGTCGCCGTCTCGCGATCTGTTTCAGATCTCTCGCGTGGCGCCTTGCAGGCCTTGATAGGGTGGTCGGCGACCTCGGCTGAGCCGCCCGCTTGCCCACCGTGCGCGTGTGAGTGCTCTCCGACCTACAACCGATTGTGCCCGAACGTGGACGGTGCGAGTTTCCTGTTCTTGATCAGATCTTGGTGCAGTCACTCGGCGGTGTTCCTCTTCGGCTTGCTCTCGGAAACCTCCTTGGAACCTGGACTGCGGATTGTGAGGTATTTTCCTCGGAGTGTGTGGTGTCGACGTCGCGATTGGTCGCCTCGGACCGTATCGGCTGAGCCCCCGTGTTCGGCGGAGGAGAGTCACGTGAGTACGTCTTTGCAGGCGAGGGCCGCCATTCAGAATGCCGTTGCCGGGCGAGGTGCGCGCCATTCGATCTCGAGTCGACGGGCCCATGGTGTACCACGAGCGGGTGACGCTCACCGACTTGCCTCCGTCCGAGGTCGGGATCCTATGCGCGGGCGAGGGGCTCGTCTGTACGGGGTTGCGGAGGCCAACATCGACAGGTTGCGGTCGATGCAGTCCGCGGCTGCCATGTGGGGCCTCCTCCGCACCGCGGCGCTGCTATTGGGCGCTGCTCTGCTGCCGTCGCCGTCCGCGTGGGCGGGCGGACGCGGGGCGGGGGCCACCTGGTTGCCGCAGGCCCTGTGCGGGTGGACAACCCCGCCGCTGCCGCTGCGGCGGCACCAGAAAGCGGAACCGCCGTGGGAGGCGGCGGCGCTGGTGGGGCTAGCGCGGTGGTTGCTGCGGCAGGCGCCGTGCCCGCGGGCGCGGGCGCCTTGGCTGCCGCTATGGGCGTGCCGCCGCCAGCTGCTGTGGGCCCTGCGGCGGCGGCTCTCCGCGGAGAGGGAAGCTCCTGCCGTCGTCGGAGGTGTGTGGCCTGATGGTGCCCTGCCCGCCGCGGTGGACAAGCATGTGCGCGCTTTCGAGACCGACAGAACTGGGCGGCGTCAGCTGGACTTCGCCGTCGCCGCGCGGGAGGCCACCACTGAGCCCATGCACGACTGGCCGATCCAAGGCTTACGCTCTACACAATGGTGCTTGGATCACATGCTCAGGGGCGTTGGTGGTCCTTTGGGTTGGACCTCAAAGTGGAAGGCAGAGGCTCGGCTCAGATATTCGGGTGCGATCAGCCAGCCACACGAGACGAATCGCCGACTCTTGGAGATGGCAAGCGACTGCGATCAGCTCAACAGTTCGGAACTTGCCGCCGTCGGGGTGGCGGGCCGCCCGTCTCAGTTCATCGAAGCGAGGCGCGGCGAGGAGCCCATAGCGGCGCAGGTGACCACCGAAGAGAAGAAGGATAATAAGAAAGCGGCTGCTGCTAGCTGCGCGCTGCCGGTGGCGGAAGCCGATCATTCCATGGGGGTGTCGTCGGGCAAGGGAAACTTGTGCATCTTCCCAGCCTAGACGGAGTTCATCGCGGAGCATCTGATGTCAGAGGCTGCGATTGCCGAGGATCGGCGCGCCACCTTGCCTGCGGCAGCTGCATGGGTTTCCCCGGGGTCAGAGAGCCCCGTGGCGGTGGCCCAGGGCGACGTCCAGTGCGCTTTCTACCGCGTGCTAGTGCCGCCAAGTATGGAAGAGTACTTCACGCTTCCGACCCTTTCGGATCGTTTTCTGGGTATCAATCAGATCGAGGGGGGACCCATGGCCAGCAATTGCTTCCTACAACCGACGGCTTGCGTACTCACAATGGGCTGGAGCTGGCCATTACTTTTCTGTCAGAGTATCCTGAGGAGGACCCTTGTCCAGAACGGGTTCGGGGACGGCATCCTGATAGTGGACGTGTGACCGAGTCCTGCGTTGCGTTCGCTGGAAGTGTAGCTGCATCTGGCTACGTCGACAACTTCGCAGTGGCTGGCAGCAGCGCGGCGATCGTGACCGACATGAGGGACAAGATCACACGCGCCCTGGAGGTCGGGGGCCTGCCGGTGCACGCTATCGGCGAGGCATCGTCGGCGTCCATCTTCACGGGTCTCGAGATCAACGGTGACAAGAGCAACGGGGGGGTAAAGCCGCCCGCCTCATGCGGCTGCGACCGGCGATCGTGGCGGTTCTGCGGGGAGGGGCCGCGTCGCCTCGCATGCTCGAAGCGCTGCTGGGTCAGATTGCGTGGGCGATGATTTGCAGCGGAGAGACTCTTTCCGCCTTGTCTTCGGCCCACGCTTTCTAGTCTCAGAAGTACCCTGGTGTGAGGCCCCTGTGGAGCTCAGTGAGAGTCGAGCTCTTGTGCATTGCTCGTACGTTGCCTCTCTGGACCTCGCGCCTCAGCATTTCATGGAGGACGCGCGATTCGGCTTCGGATGCCCCACTCACCGGCGTCGGCGCGCGCGCTCGTCAGGTGGCCGATGTCGGGGGGCAGGCAGAGAAGTGGAGGTGCCGGTGCACGTCGGCGGCCTCAGCGCGGGCTAACGCATTGGGCCTGGACGGGCCCCGCGACGGCGAGGGCGTCTTGGAAGCTGTCTTCAGGGGCGGGGTCGAGGCGTCCGACTTTGATGAGGAGGCCCCTGTCGAGACATGTTTTTTCGCGATATCTCCGAGGACATCGCGCTGGCCTCGTCGCGGGCCGCCGTCATCTCCAAAAGGCATCGAGACCCTGTCGAGAATGTCTTGGAGCATCTCGCAATGTATCTCTTTATCATCAGCGTCATTACTGCTCGTCGATAGTATACCTCTGGCTCTGGCGGCTGGGAAATGGCAGAGGGCGGGGGCCCGCCCGCCGAGGGCCCGTGCGGAAGGTGGTATCTCTCTCTCTCTCTCTCTCTCTCTGTCTCGCAACCAGCTTTCGTTGTTTTGTGCGCTGGCTGCAGTCGGAGTTGAACGTTGCAGACTGGCCTTCTCGTCGTGGCCTCTTCCATGGCCAGGGCTTCTCACAGGCGCTCGAAAACCCGGACTGCCGAGGCGCCCAGGAAGCAGCTGGCAATGATCGTCAAGGCTCCGCGAGGAATGGTGCACCCGCGTCCGCGAGAGCTCGATGGGGGGGGCGATCAGCCTCTCGCAGATGTCGGCGGTCACGGACCCGACGAGGGATCGGCATCGTCGGCGCGCTCTGCGATTCCTGGAGTGGCTCGAGTGTCGCGAGCAGGAATGCAGCACCGCCAGCCAGCTGGAGGCGGCGGGGGTCAGCTTCGCGACCGACCTGGCGTTCGACGGGCTCGACTCGGCGACGGGCAGGACGACGGCAGCCGCGCTCGGGGACTGCCTGCCCCGGCCCAACCTCCTGGATGGCAAGCGCCCTCTGCCCCGAACCGCCCGCCCGCTGGACGCACGGCGCAAGCTCGCACTTCCGCAGACGCGGCCGCCGCCGCCGAGAGCAGCTGCCATGGCCGCGACAGGATGGATGAGATGCATGGGGCAGCCCAGCATGGCGGTCTTCGTAGCGCACTTGAGGCTGTCGGAGGCGCATTGGTGCACGCTCGCTCCCTAGGCCCCGCCACAGAGGACTCGAGCTACGACGCCTGGGGGCCCATCGTGAGCGATGCGAATTTGAGCTGCCCTGGCAGGACTGGAGCCGCCGACGAGTCGGCGCTGGCCGACGCCGCCGAGGTTTGGCCCGTGCTGCGCGCGCTGACGCTTAGCGCCTCCGTGGGCACTGGAACCTTCTGCCCGCGGGCGCGCTCGCCAGGCGGTGCGGGGAGAGGGCGCTGATGCAGCGGCGCATCGCGGAGCTGCCGCCTGCCGCGGCGTATTTCGGCAAGCAGGTCTTCAGTCGGCCGGCGGAGCTCATCGAGTCCCAGCACCTGAGGTCGCGGGCCCCAGCTCTTCTTCCGCGGCTTGCCAGCGGAGAGGACGGAGCAAGGAGGGCGAGGAGAAGGAGCAGACGAACGACGTAGCGGAAAGAGGGAACGCATCGAGCCTCAATCGCCCATTTACCGCCGATCAGGGCGCGTTTCATCGCCACGGAACCTGAGGCTTCGCCGCGGTGCGGGGCCAGTCAGGATTTGTTGATTAGCGTGTCGCGGCGGCCGCCCCTGCGACATGTTATGCCCTGCAAGCCGATAGCGCGTTGCTTTGCTTCGTGAGGCGGGTGGGTGGGAAAAAGGTCGGAAGCGTGACGCTCGGCATTGGAAGCGTACTCGGCGCGTCGTGCCGACGCGTGGCGTGCCAGAACGGGCGGCGTGACACGTTCCCCCTTCGGCCAAGATGCGCCATCACTGTCACAGGAACGTGCAGCCGAAGACAAGTTATTAATCCATGTTTGTTTCAAGCAAGCGCTGGGTCACCCCAGACACATCGGCAGAAATGCTGCAGTGACGGCCAGATCCATGAAACATGCAAGAGCAACGGCAGGCAATGGATAGGACTGTGAGGAATACGGGAGTGATGGCATTCACGCTTAGACGCTAACCCTTGTGTTTGTGTCAGCGCTCGTCCGCTTTCCTCCCGGCTTGCACTGGTGATCCGATGTCGCGAAGTATTGACTGGAAGTATGGACCGCGGGACATCACAAGCCCCCAACCCCATCTTTCTGCATTTTTCGAGTCAGATCGGTCCTTAGAGCGTCCTGGGATCCGAAATAGAGCGAACATGCAGGGCGCGATGACATGGCAAGGCCCAGGTCCAAGGTGAATCCCCCCCTACCGTTTCCTGTTCAGATCAACGAGCAGCCTGCCCGACTGAACCCGCCCCCTGCTCCCTCGGGGGTACCCGGTTATTGCAATATTGTTAATGGGTCTTCGGTTTCCGGTGGTCTTTCTCCTCTTCCTCATATCCCCCCGCCTCCCTCCGTTCCCTTTTCCTTCTCCATCCTCCCGTTTCCCCTCCCCCCCCCGAAGCCGAAGCCATAGTGCAGCTGCTGGTTGTTGCAATTCGATCGGCTAGGCCTTTCCGGGGTTCATGCTGTCTTCGTTCTGGACCGTTTTCAATCGTCCTCTTCCCCCTCTCCCTTCTCCTTCTCTTTCTCCGCCTCCTCTTCCTCCTCCTCCTCCTCCTCTCCTTCCTCCTCCTCCTGCTTTTCCTCCTCCTCCTCCTCCCCCTCATCCTCCTCCTGCTCATCCTTTCCTCGCGAGGTGCAGGAGCCCGTGGGGCCCGCGCACGCGCCAGCGGACGTAGACGTGCGCCGGCTGGGCATCGGTGTCCAAGCGTGGGCGGACCAGGCGCGCGCGCGCCGCGCGCGCCCCTCGGCAGCAAACCCAGGGCAGGCGCGCTCGCTGCGCGTTTACTTTTCGCGCGTGTCTCTCCCCATTCCTCCGCCACCTCCACGAGGCAGGAGTGCTTCTTCGAAGGCAGGGGCCTTCTTAGAAGTGCCTGGCGACTTTTTTGGGGAAGCCGAAGCACAGAACGCCATGAACATAAAACTTTCGGAGCTCCGCGCGGATTTTCTTTGATCGGCGTCTCATCACCTGGCGCGCTCGCGCGCGAGAGGGGGGCTTCCAGCGCAGGTCCGAGAGATCTGCGCGGAGCTCCGAAAGTGTATGTTTCTGGCGAATACGACTGCTCCTCCAGGGGAGGTTCGGGTTCGAGGGCAGGGGTGTTCGGGCGTTGCCGTTGTTTCTTGGCCGCTATCCAGCCTCGAGACGCACTCCAGCTGCTGCGCGTCGCCGAGAGCGTGCCAGGGGTGCTTAGATCCTCCCGAACGGCCGCTGGAGAACCGAGTTGTGACCCAGACGCCAGCAGGCGTCCGAGGGGGAGAAGGCCTCTCCAGAAGGCGGAAAGGGGCTTCTCAGGAGCCCTCGCTGTGGCTTCGGGGGAAGTTCCCAGGGCTCCCCAGAAGGCGCGGGGGGTTCTGAGAATGCCCCGCCTCGTGCGAGAAGGCGTGGCCTCCTCGCTCTTCCCTGGGCTCGCCGCCGACCCTCGTGAGCCTCGAGACTTCTACACAGCGTTCATGTCCAATTCTTCGAGAGTTCTTTGATTCTTCGGGGGGGCAAGGTCCTTTCATTTCTAATTGTTCTATCCTGGGCCTCATCCTGGCCACCAGGGGGCCAGGAACAATTAGAAACGAGCACAATTAGAAATGACCACGATTGCAGATGAACGACTTTTTGGCGTTTTGGGCTCTTGAGGCTCTTCAGATTGGCTGTTTGGGCTCTTGAGATTGGCTTAGAGCGCAAGTAGGTTTGAGACTGGCTTTTTGGGCTCTCGAGGCTTCTGTCTGCCGTCTCGTGGCCACGGTCGGGTTCCCGTTTTGAGATTCAAACCGTGATGCGCCCTTGGAGAGAACTGGCGGTCGACGTAGGACCCCTCGAACTGGCCGACCTGGACTGCACTTCGTTCCGAGAAATCACCACGATCGCAGGCCTATAGGTTGACACCAACACCAAGATCGGCGGTGTGCCTCCACCGAAGGAAGACGATCCCGATGTCGGTGATGGTGGTAATATTCTGGCTTCCAAGGTGACTGAAATATTACACCAACACCGAAATCCAGGATCATCTTCCCCATGTGGAGGCAACCCCCTGTGCTGGTATTGGTGCCAATTTCCAGGCCTTCAAGACGAGCGTTTCTGGCAGTGTTTGGTCTGAAGGGGCCCTCGTCAGGCTCCGTGGCCGCTGGAAAGGCCCGGACTTCTTGAGGTCCACGTTTTGAAACATACGAAGTCGGGTGTTGGGCAGAGAAACGAAGAGAGACCAAGGAATCGTCGGCGTTCCGCATCTTCCACCAGTCTCTCATCCTTCTCCTCCTCCTCGAGGTCCTCGTGTTTCTTCCTCGACTTCCTCCTCGTCCTTCTCCTCCTTTCCTCCTCCTCGGCTTAGTCAGAGTGCCGACCGTGTAGTCTGGGGAGCGCTGTACCCTCCAGGCTGTGCCGCGTGGGGGCAGGGGTTACCCGCAACTCTTTCGCAGCATGGCGGTCCAAAGGCCATGTCAAGTAGTTGTAGTGGAGACACTGCCGTCTTTTGGTATTCGTCGGTCGTTCCTCCTCCCCTCTCCATCGCGTATACGAAACGACAGTGCCCAGGACGCGCCCAACCCGTCTGCACCAAGTTGCGGAATCAACGGGCTAAGCCAGAACGAGCGATCATTCGACACGGCATGTTGTACCTTGCGCGTTCTATATATGGAATTCATGGCGTTGCACTCCAATGGGCCATGGACGCACTTGAAGACACTCAAAAGCAACGAGATGCATGGAGAAGGACAGCGGGACGACGAACCATAGAAAGGATATTGAGATGAAACAGCCATGTAAGGGGATATTCTCTGGGCATGAACAGGACTCTCCTTAGCGGGATTTCCCATGAGCCATGAAAATTGTCCCAGCTGCGCAGGTGACAGAATTCAGGCAAGGCTAGGTCGCGGCTGGATCTGCGTAAGACACGGGCCCTTGGCAATCCCGACTTTTTCCCCAAGGCGGGCTTATCATTCCGAGTCTTTGTTTGATAGTCCTGGGCCCTGACCATGACCTCCCGGAGGCCAACAATAGACTTACACCTTTTGTCGCGATATATCCACGACGCGAGCATATCCAATCTTGCTCGTCCTCTTCCCCCCCCTCCCACGCTCCCTCCGCAGTCACGTCGGAGCTGACATCGACAGATAGAACCAGGGCCGACCAATGAAGTTGGCGTCAGCCAGCTGCCCTGTTCTAACGCTGGCCGCGCCCACCACTGCTACTAGTACTGATGCGGAGAGTCCTGCAACGTCTGGCGGTTTCATCCGCCCTTCAAGCTACGGTCAGGAATTTTGGCTTAGAGTGTCGCCCCGCCCGTTTTTGCCGGACCGCCGCGGCGACACGCGATGGAAAAGTTCCTGACCAAGCCCCCACCACGTTTAAACTTCAAGTACCGTGGCGGTGAATCGCGCCCTTTTCGGCGATGAATGGGCGATTGGGGGTCGATGCGTGCACCCGTCCTCTCCCGTTATCTCGATGTTCTTCTTCTCCTCCTCCTCTTCCTTGTTCCCTCCTCTTCGCTGACGACCTGGCGTTCCCGACCGTAGCGTTGGTAGGCCTGGATCGCAGCAGGATCGCCGCTGTCGCGGCCGAACTGTCCGCAGTTGGTTGGCTCGAGGCCGGCCTCTCTGCAGGGCCGCCTCCGCACTCCCGCCCCTCCGTGCCCCGAGCAGCTGGTGGCCGCGCTGTCCCCGGCCGGCGCCCGTGGCAGCTTCAAGCACTGGGCGTGGGCATCGGGAGCGTCGAACAGGGGTGCGTGTGCGTGCGTGCGTGCGTGTGTGCGTGCGTGCGTGCGTGTGTGCGTGTGTGCGTGCGTGCGTGCGTGTGTGTACTCGTTGGCAGGAGGCGCGTTGGCATCCTAAGCGACTGCTCACGGACCGGCCGCGCCCCCGAGCTTATACCCTCCGCCTTGGCCCCGCGCGCGAGGCCGTTTCCGCCAACAGACAGTGAATGTGTGCGTGTGTGTGTGTGTGTGTGTTTGTGTGTGTGTGTCCGTGTGTGTGTGTGTGCCTTTCTCCCCGCCTCGCGCGGCTGCCTCTGGCTGCTGCCCGCCCCCGGCTGCCCCGCGGCTGCCGCCCCGCCGCCCTGGTGCCCCCCCCGCCGCGGCCTGGCCCCGCTCTGAACGGGCCCGGCTTCCGTCTCCCTCCTGCTCGCGCCGGGCCTTGCCCCTTGCTCCTCGCGCGCATTGCGGCTTCATTCGCAATTGTATGCCCTAGGTTCGCGTCATCCGCCCGCGCAGTGAACTTAGCCGCCAAATTAAAAGCGTGTGTGTGTGTGTGTGTGTTTGTGTGTGTGAGTGTGTGTCTGTGTGTGTGTGTGAGTGTGTGTGTGTGTGTCGGATCCCCTGCGGGCCACGTCCAGCAGCAAGTCAAAACTACTCTAGTAACCGTGGCGCGAAATAACATACGAAGCACACACCCAATCAGCGCCATATCGCCACTTACAGGGCCTCCACTCGAGGGCCCAGGGCGCGGCCATCAGGGCCTGACACGGTCCAGCGGACCCAGCACCCGAACCACGTCGGGTCCGCACGCGCCTCAGGTGCGAGCCCGCGCCACAGTCAGGAGCCCAGGGACCCAGGAGGGCCCTGGCACAAAGCGAGCCATCCGAGGCCTCGAGCCCCCAGGGATCAGGCGACTAAGCTGGCACCCGAGATGGGGTGCAACGTTCTCAGCAGATTCGCACGCCGAGCACGCCTGCGATTCCGGGCAGGCGCGCGCTCGATTCAAGGTGGGAGAGGAGCAGGGCACACCGCGGCGAGGCTCCTCGCGCCGCTCGTGGCCAACACGTGTGTCCCGCTCCTCGTAGACAGTATGTACTGGCCTCCTGTGACCATCTCGTGGCCCTGATCACATGCGATCGACTCCCCCCCGCCCTCCACCCACCCCCATCGGCAGCGGCTGCAGGCGTCACGCATTGCATGTAGTCATCTGCCGTCGACGCAGGTTCCGCCCGGCCTGCAAAGTCAGGCTCGGCGCGTGTCGTCGGCCCACCATTGCCCGCCAAACAGGCCTAGGCGCCAGCGTCGCTCCTCGCCGCGGCCAGGCTCTCCCGGTGCGCGCGCTGGCCGAGGCGCACATGCTGGTCTTCCGCGGCCTCTGCCTCCTGCGCGGCAGCCGTCTGGCCGTCCGCCTGCGTCGCCACCATCGTTGGGCGACCGCCTCCCCCCGACGACGTCGCACCTCAGGCGCCTGCGTTCGCCATGCCTCACGTGCGCCGATTTTCTCCGCTGGCTCGCTCAGCTAGGGCAGGACGGCCGCGTGGCGGCCGCGTCGCGGCCTTGGGCGCAGGGCCATGGCCAGGTGGCATCAGCCCCGCGGGCCGTAGCCGCCGCGGCTGCTGCCCGCACCGGCGCCGGTCCGACTGGCGTGGCCTGCAGGGCCGCGGCCGGACCAGCAGGTCCAGGCTAGGTGGGCGAGAGGACTGCGTCTTCCAACGGCGGTGGGCCAGCCGCGCCCTCGCGCCCCTGGCAGGCTGCTCTGGCCAACGGGACGCCCACCGTCCCACAATTGCCGAGCGTCAGGGCTGCAACGGCCAACGGCGGAGGAACTTCCGTACCCCGACACTCTTGGCGGGCTGCATCGGCCGACGGGACGCCCTCAGTCCCTTGCCCGTTCTTAGCGACTCTGCTCAGAGACGGCGGACGTTTGGCTGCTCGCGGCCCTGTCCCACCAGCAACTACTGCAGGGGCCTGGCCCACACTCCGCAGCACTCCTCCGTCTGCCTCTCCGCCCGAGTTTCCCCGCATGGTTTCTCCTGGCGAGCTGGAAGCCGCAGCGGCGGCTACCGTGACCGCAAGCAGCTCGCCAATGGCTGGCTTGCACTGCCGTCCACGCCGCTGACCGCCGCTGCGCCTCTCGGCAGCCGCATTCGTGCCGTGCGTGCAAGGTGGCGTCGTGCACCCTGGGCGGCCCAGTTCGTCTACTGGGCCCTCCTGCTGCGCAGGGCCGCCGACCGCCTGGTCCAATCGCAGCCTCTTGCGGGCTAGAGTTTCAGCTTGGGCCTCGTGGTCTTCGCTTGTGCATGACTGCATGACCTGCCCTGGCTCGTTCCGTTCTGGAGGGATCTGCTGCACGTTGCCCCTCGCCATCTGCAGCATCGCCATGTCCTCGACCGGGTCGTTGCAGCTCTCCTCGGGCGCGCCCTCCCCATTGGGCACCTCGGCCTCGTCCTCGAAGTCGGGTGAGCGTTCGGCTTCTGACTCAGCGCCCTCCTCACCGCAGGTACACATGGGTGTCGATGAGAACCTCCTTGTGCGTCGTCGTCTGCCAGGCCGTCCACTCTAGGCCGTCCACTCCCTGCTGAGCCTGCACGTTCTGTATCACCCAAGTGAGGATCCAGCAGCAGTGGTCTCGCTCTCTCTAGAGGTTACCACCTCATCGATGTCAGCCAGGTCGTCACTGGATGCACTGGCTGGTGCTTCAGTGATGCCGCCGCAGCGGCAATTGGGTTTGGACGTTCCTCGGCGGCGTTGCTCCGTGACAGACCCGCACACTCTCGTGGCGGCCTGGACGGGCCTGCCTCTGGGCTCGTCCCGCTGCTGTCCTCTGGCATCGCTTTCCCAGGGCAGCAGCTCGTGGAGCGCGTTCCACTCGCGCCGTAGCCATCGCCGTAGCTCGCCGCGCTCGCGGTTGTGCTGCAACAGCGCTGGAATTCTGCCCTCTTTGGAGGTCGCGGGCTTTGCTCATGAGGAGCCGCGCGCGGCTCAGTCGCCCTGGCTTGCCGCGTTGCCATGCGTCGTCACAGTAGCGCCCTGGCCGGGTTGCGAAGTGTCTGTCGCTGCCAACGCTCTCCTCGCGCAAAGGGGGGGCGCATCTGCGCCTGCGCGAGCCGTGCCTCTGTGTATTGCAGGCACCAGTCGAGCTGGTCATCCTCGCCGTCGCTCCCCTCCAGCCCAACACTGCGTAAAGATCCACTTCTGGCTCCAGTGTAGTAGGTCGCCGCTTGCTGCCGACGGCTCACCTGGCGCAGGGCCTGCACCCTCTCCGCCTGCGCGCGCTGCGTCATCACCACCCCGTCCCTGCTGCCTTCCTGGTCCTTCAGCGGGTGGGGATGAATGGCGGGGTCGTGGTCCAGGTCCAGCACCCTCGGCGCTTGGTGCGGCGCAGGGGGGGGTCCGTGCTAAGAGGGCAGTCGCGGACACCACCAGGTCCACCTCCCAGGGTCCTTGTATGGTCCGCTACTGGTGCAGGTCCAGGCTGGTCATCCAACCAGGCACCGCGGTGGACGGGCTTCTTTTGAAGGCCAGCGTGGCCTAAGCCTAGGTTCTCGCACTGGAGCGCTTTCATGTCTCGTGAATGGTCATCAGCTCGAGGCTTTTGGTAAGGCAACGGATACCCCCAACGTCTGTCCCCGCCCTGGCGGCCGTGCCTGTCTCGCACGTCATCGAAGTAGATGAGGCATGCTCCTCGGGTCCTCCAGCCGATTCGACGGGCAGGCATCCCGCACCTCCCCCTTGGACAACCTCCCTTGAGGCAGCGCAAAGGGTCTCGCCGTCGTAACCTTGCCTGGACATCCAAGGTTTGGCCGCAACCTTGACGCGGGAGCAGTCCTTCAGGTCCTCCAGCCGATTCGACGGGCAGGGATTCCTCGCCGCCCTCTTGGCCAGCCTCTGGCAGGGCAGCGCAAGGGGTCTCGGCGGCCTGCGTCCTGCCCGCTTCCTCAGCTTTCGCAGGACAGCCAAGGCCGGGCCGCAGACTCGACGCGGTAGCCGAAGCCCCTGGAGCCGCCGTCCCGAGGTCCTGCTGCAGGCCCCTCAGAGTTGGCGCGCGCGGGCGCCGTCTGGGTCTCGGCCGCCGTCTTGTTTCGCCTCGTCGCCAGGCGCGAGCCCGCGAACGCCAAAAGGCATGTGTGTGTAAGTGTGTGTGTGTTTGTGTTTGTGTGTGTGTGTGCGTGCGTGCGTGCGTGCGTGCGTGCGTGCGTGCGTGCGTGCGTGCGTGCGTGCGTGCGTGCGTGCGTGCGTGCGTGCGTGTGTGTGCGTGTGTGCGTGTGTGCGTGTGTGCGTGCGTGCGTGTGTGCGTGTGTGAATGTGTGGCTTTTAGCGGAAGAGGTTCGCTCTCGCCCCGCCGACCAAAAAAGTAGGTGTGTGTGTTTCTGTGTGTGTGAATGTCGTGGAACCCCTGTGTCCAGGGGGCGGGCGAGCAGACAGTTCGGCAGGGCAGGGTATCGAATGCCAGCGGGAAGGGAGTGGCCGATCTGACAGTGAGGTGCGGTAGGGCTTTCTCTGCCCGATTCTGCTCGTCGAAGGGGGAGGGGGCAGGAGGTTGTGCTTGTTTTGGATTTTTTTTCTCGCTGGTGCTTTCCAGCAGCTGCGCCTCGTCGAGGGCGTCCCCGGGGGTGCCCGGATCCTCCTTAGAGGCCGCCAGAGGCCCGTGTTGACCCGAGACCATTGGGCGTCGAAGGGGCGGTGAGGGGCGGGGGATGGCATGGCAGCGGCCGCGAGATCTGCCCGATATCACGGCCCCCCTTCGTTCGGCGCACCCGGGGGCAGAGGAGCCCCCTGAAGGGGGTGGGTGGGCGATGAGGGCGCCAGGGAGGGGCCGCCACGTCGCCCTCCCCTCCGAGCCTGGCGTCGGCGCAGCAGCAGTGGCGGCCGTCGTGTCGCCCTCGTCGAGCTCGGCGTCCCGCCCGGGCAGCTTCTGGAGGACTTCGTGGCACCCACGAGTAATGTTGCGTCCTCGACGGATCTCGCCTGTCCTCCCAAGAGTGGCGTCGTTTTGTTGTGCCCGACGCGAGCTCGATGCGGACCCGACGCGGAGTCGACATGGATTTGAGGCGGATTTGACGAGTCCAACATGGATTCGGCACATTTTCGACGTGTATAGGGGCGTAACGGGACAGACGAGGTTCCTTGGGGATGCAAGATAGTTATCAAGGGGGTGGCTTCGGTGAGATACCATGGGAGCCTTGTATACCCTTGTGATTCCGTCCTTACTGTGCACTGCTGTCGGCTGGCGATTTGTAATCGGTGGCATAGTGCAAATTTAGCGATGATTTAGCCTCGACTAGCGTCGCTTCGCAAGAGCCAACGAGATGGTATGGGAGGCTCCCATGAGTTATCGCAGAACCAAGGAGGGGGCGCAGGGGGGTTGGGCTTCGAAGAAAGCGATGGAGCTTCTGAGAGGGCAGCGGGGCTTGTCAGAAGCCCGTCTAGTTTCTAAGACGCCTTCTTTGAAGCTCCCGAGGCTTTCGAGGAAGGCCTCCGCCCTCTAAGAAGCCCTTTTCCAGGGTCTTATGAGGACGCCCCCCTGGCGTCACCCCTTTCTGGGCGCCGCCAGAGGACGGAGTGGCGCAGCAGGAGGGTTGTGGTCACGAAGCTCTCAGGGGAGAGCGCGGAGTTTGTGATGGAGCCCCGAGGAGGAAAAGGGTACGGATACCGCTGCCCTTGCCCCGCTTTCGCTTTTTCTGGCCTCCTGGGAGGCATTGGACGCCACGGCTGGACGCGCCTCGAAGGCCAAGGTGAGAATGCACCCCCGGGAGAGGTCTGGGGAATCGGGGGCGTCCAAGATGCCTAGGGGGGGGGTATGCCATGGCCGGGGTCATGACATCTCTCCAGATTTCACGGCCCCTTTTCTTTTTTCAACATGTTCCCTGGTCCCCCTTTGTCTGCGCACATGCCTCGGGCCACGATTTGCGAACCCCACTCTTGGACGCCCCCCTCTGGGGCGCGACCGAGGGCGCAGGCGGGGTCCTGCCAAACCACGGGTACCCCACTGTCCTGTTCATCGCGCATCGCGTCCTCTGCCTTCGCAGGTCAAGGGTACCCATGGGCACCCTTGTGTCCTGCTGTTTTGGGAGGCCATGTCACCGTCGGAAGAGCCTTGTGTCCTGTCGCCTGTCCTGTGCAATCAGCTCCACCGTCAGCGGTATCGGGACCTTTAGTTCCCCCAGGAGCCCGCTTGCTTGGTGTCGGCGTTGAAGCTCAGGATCGCCGGCCACTGGCACGTGCCCCAGGCTCTGCGGTCGCTTGCGGGCCCTGCTCCTGCGGGTCCAGTGGGCGCTGGGGTTTGGGACACGCCTGCTGCGGCTCGCTGGAGCGACGGAAGGAAACACAGAGGAGGAACACGTACCCATGCCGCTACCATTCCTTCGGTTTGGCCTCTTGGGGTCTCCTGGGAGACCTTCGTCGCCGCTTCTGGATTCGCGTCGAAATTCTGGTCAGAACGCGCCCCGGGCGAGGCGCGGGAGTTTCGGTATCGGTGCCTTTTGGGTTCCCCAGAAACAGGGCCGATTCGCGCGTAAGCTTCCCGCGTGAGGTCGCGCGTACGCGCCCTCGCTCCCAGTGTATCGTGCCTCGCTGGCCGCCGGCGTAAACAGCGGCGCAAGGTCCCTGTGACATCTCGCGCAAGACCCGTTTCTTTCCGTCGCTCATTTGTGGTTGCAGACACTCTCGGAAAATTCGGAACTCCCTCGGGTCTTCACGAAATCAGAGCCGCAGGGGTAAGGTCCACACGTGGTTGCCTACCAGGCGTGCCAGGAGCTGGCGCTGGACGGGGCGATGCTCCAGGAGTCGAGCCCCTTGTTCGCCGAGGTCCCCCGCGAGCGCGACGAGGTGCACGTCAGCTTGATCGTGTCGCACGAGAGGCCCCTCCCCTCCTCTTCTTCCTTCTCCCCTCTCCTCCCCTCTGCCCCCCCTCCTCCCCCACCCCCCTCTCCCTCCTCCCCGTCCTCCCCCTCCTCTCCTCCCCCGCTCCTCCTAGCGCTTCGCCACGGGGCCGCGCGCGCTTGTGCGAACAAGTGTCGCACGAGAGGCTTGCGCAGCTGTTCGCCCACAGCAATCCGAAGGTGCGGGACGAGGCCTACCAGGCCCTCGCGTCGTTCGCCCTGCACGACCACAGGACCGCGCGCCACATGGTGAGGAGGATCCTGGAGCAGATGACGAAGAGCTGTTTCCGCCAGGTGGAGGGCTACATCCCGAGGGGGGGCGATGTCCACATCCAGGAGATGACAGTGGCGGACGCCAGGGAAAAGGCGATTGACCTCCCACATTGCCTCGGCTTCACGTTCCGTGGGGAGGAGACTGCAGGGCCCGTGAAGGTGTTCTTCAAGATGAAATCCATCGTCAAAGGAACCGGTTGGACATCGTTCGTCATAGACCGTCAGAATGTCAGGCATGAGGGCATGGTCCGTGAGGTCACGGGCCTCGAGAGGACCATGGATATCCAGTCGCTTGCGGCAGACCACCCGCCACCGTGTGAGCGCAGCAGCACAGCAGGGAGGAGGTTGAGCTCACGCCTCCCTCCAGTTCGGCGCCATGTCGGAACTGGCGCTGGTCGTATGCCCCCTTCCTTTGTCTCCTCAGTCTCGTTTTCCTCTTTTTCTTTCCCTTGCATCCTCCCTCGGCGTCTCGCCTATTCCCTCTCCGAAGAAAGATATGAGCTTTGTTGGGGACCTCCTAAGGCCCTTTTGGCGGCCCGTTTGGAGCCCATTCGCGGTCTCGGGGCCGTTTTGGGCACAATGGTTCTGCCGAGGTCTCTCGAGGAGGCGCGGTTTTGAAGACGTCTGGTCGGATCTCGGGGTCGCATTTGGGCAAGGTGTGGACGTCTTGCTACTGTATTGGGCCAGTCTTGGAGCCGTCTTGGCGCTTCACCGGGGCCGTCTTGGGCTGTCTCTGAGGATTCTTGGGGTTCTCTCCGGCTCGCCCGCGGCTCATCGAGCAGCAACGTTCTGGAAGCAACAACACTTCGATGTCCCCGCCATATTGATTGGTTTGGGTCTCGCTGGAGGCATCTTTGAGCGTCTCTTTGGGGCTTAGCGGGATCTCGCGGGGCCTCGTGGGGGCCTCTTGGAGCCTCTGGGGGTCTTGAAGTCATGTTTGACCGTCTGGTCGGTCCTAGGGGCCATCTTGGTGCCGCTTTGGTCTGTGGGCACGCGCACAACAGCGGGGTGTCGGCCATGGAAGACGATAGAAAAGCCTGACACGACAATTCACAGTTGACAAGCGCTCTAACACGGCTCAACGTGCCAAGGGCGTGGTGGCGTATTTTGATGTTGTCAACTCAGGAGGGCGATAAGATGAAGGAGTCTATCCGGGAGCAGCTCAGCGAGTCCGCGATCACCGACCAGAGTTTTCTCGTGGCCATCCTGGTGATGCTTAAAGTCTGGCCTGCATCCATTCCGCCGGTCATGGATGCCATCCGCGCGCGTCTGCAGGGCAGGAGGAGTGTGGCCGGAGAGGCCCAGCTTGTGAAGCTATTGGCCAAGCATAGCGCTCGGCACGACACGGCCGCCATCGCAGTGTTCTGCGCCTGCCTGAGCAGCGACAAGGTCGACACGCTAACCGTGGCGGCCAAGGCCCTCATCCAGCACGCTCCGCACGGCCACGTGCAGGTGATCGAGGCCCTCGTCTCGTGCGCGAAGAGGCTCGGGCACCGCGTGCACGGACTGATCGCGCGGGCGCTCGGCCACATCGCGCCGCGAGGCCACGCGGAGGCCATCGCGGCTCTGGAGTCCTGCTCCGCGGGCGGGGCTGAGCTCCAGACGCCCGCCGCGAGCCGAAGGCAGGCGGAGCTCCAGGCGCAGCTGGAGCAGAGCCTCGGCCGCCTGAGGCCGCGGCCAGAGCAGCAGCGGCCGGCCCCGCCCAGCGGCCCACGGCGCACCAGCGACGAGGGGCCGCCGATCCTCCCGCTGCCCGACGAGCCCGCGTGCGCCCGCGGAGTGGCGGCGTCGCAGGGCCGCCAGGGCCCGCCAGGGCACGCCTCCGCCGACGGGGCGCGGGCGGCGCCGGCGGGGGAGCGGCCGCAGAAGCAGCCGTGGCGGCCGCGGTTTCTGCGGCCGCAGCAGCCGCAGCTTGGGCAGCAGCAGCACCACGAGCCGATGCCGCTGCCCCAGCAGCAGCAGCAGCAGCAGCAGCAGCAGCAGCAGCAGCAGCACGAGCAGCTCCAGCAGTGGCCTCGATGGCCAGGGCAGCAGCAGCCGCAGTGGCAGCCGCAGGAGTGGGCCCAGGGGCAGCAGCTCGCTCCAGAGGCGCACCCGAGCGGACCTGCAGGGTACGTGCTGTGCCTCATGCCTGTCGTGACCAACCGCGACGGGCAACCCGAGTTCTCCACGCAATCAGTTCTGCAGCAGTAGCCTGTGTCCTCTGCCTCCAAGGCTGGTGGCCCTCTGGGGTGTGCTGCCGTGCCCTCCAAGCGCGTCCTGCACTTGGGCAGATTTTCTTGGAGAGGGCAAGGGGCAGCGCCCCAAGCGGGCCCACCCCGCGGGGGGGCACTCCACAGTGCACTTCGGCAGGAAGAGCAGGAGCAATGCTCGGGGGAAACGCCCTGGAGCGCGTTGAGACGCCGCCACCTCGAGCTGTTAGGCCCTGCAGGGGTGCTAGGTGTTCGGTGTTCATCATGTGGGATGTTAGTCAAGTCCACGACGAGGGACGCACAGCTGCGTGCTCCGTCGTTCAGGCTTCTCCTCTGGTCGGGTGTATGTCCGCTTTGCAGGCCACTCCGTCCGCACCGCAGATTCTCTATCGTTCGGGCTCTGGTGCTTTGTGCCTGCGCCTCTGTGGGGACGCATCAAACTGCGCCGTCTTACTTTTGCGAGCGATTGGTGTAGCAGCCAGAGAGTGTACATGCCCTGGCATCTGATCAGGAATCCCCACCGATTCGAAGGGCAGCTCCTCCGTTGGTCCCCTGGTCCTTTTCCTGCATGGATGCCATGCGCTTGGGGTTCCGCTGTTCAGGCTCCTGCAGTCCTTGCTAACCCTGGATTTGTGAGGAGGCCTTGATGGCTCGTTGTGAGGCTCCGCCTGAACGGGCAATCCAGAATGACCAGAGGTCATGATAACGATAGTCAAGAGTTCCTGGATTCCCAAAATTCCCACTGTTCCGCACGGGCTGCAGAAACGAGAGCGGCCAGGTAGTCCCAAGAGGGGCTGTGGCAGTCGGGTCGTTCCTTGGATCGAGGTCGGCGATCTTTTCTGTGAGCCAGGCTCGCCGTGACCAGGACAGCCCCCTCTCTGAGGTGGGGACATTTTTTTCCATCGCCACCGCCTGTGGGGATCGGTCGTCGGGGACCTTGGCAGGCGGTGGACATGGATAGATTCGGGCTCCGGAAGGGGGGGGGGGTTGACCACATCCATATCCTTGCCGAGGTCCCAGCAGATCGCTCCCCCCGGGCGGTGGTGTCTCTGGGGAGCCTCCTGTGGCCTCTTGGAGGCCTCTGAGGTGCTCTCGGGAACCTCTTGGCAGTCGGAGGCCGTCTTGGGGGCCTCAATGCAGTGTCGTGGGGCCCTCCTTGTACGCTTCGGGCCGTGTTGATGGATTGATCCCCGCCTCGCAGCATACTTCCTTGTGCATCGGTTTGGTAGCACGATTGCTGCAGGGGCGTCTTGGCGGCCTGTTGCAAGGCATCTTGGGAGCATCTTGGGGGCTTGCCGGCGGTCTCGGGAGCCATCTTGTAAGGAAGGCTCCTGGGGCCCCTGCGAGGTCCCCTTCTGGGGGGCATGTACTTGGAGTGTTGTCCAGCTGGATTTGTCATCTGGTGTGATTGGGCACCTGTGTTAAGGCGCTGAGATTTGAGGCCGCTAATCGTGCGAGCAAGGTGTCTTGTGAGATGGGTCGTTGGCCCGTTCGCGCCAGGGCGCCGAGCTCGGGAAAGTTGATAAAAGCACCAACGCAGAGCCGCCAAACTCGTCGGCGTCTTTCGGGCGCCCCGCCTGGGGGCCCAGTGGGCATCTCTAGTGGGATTAGCCGCCTTCTCGGGCTTGGTATCGCTCGGACGTGTGCACTTTCTCTCGGCGGGGATTATCAAGGAGCATCCTGGACCATCCTGCGAAAAACACACACACACACACGAAACCGAACAAAAAACAGGGAAGGGACGTCCGAGCGACGGGGAGCGGGGGCGGTATGAGGGACCCCTCGGACCATCCTGAACGCCGCCGAGATTGAAAAGGAGCTAGTGCGCGTTCCAAGAACAGCAAGAAGCGCGGGGTTTCGGGTGATTCCTCCCGTCGCGGGATGCACGCCCAGATCACATTGGGACTGGACGCTTGGTGGTTTGCCTGCTCGTCTGCCGCGCTGTTCTGCCGCGTCGTCCCCATGAGCATAGCAACATGGCTGTTTTGGAGCGTTGTTTGGAGCCTCTTGGAGGTTTCTCGGGGGGGCCCTGGGGGCCTGTTGTTGGGAGCATCTTTGGGGCTCTCGGTGGGGCCTTCGGGGGGCATCTTGGGCCGTCTTGGGGCGCTCTTGCGCCGCCTGGCCCCTTCGGAGGCGTCTTGCGGGCCTCTCGGGGCTGCTTTGTGGCTCTGTTGGGGTCCGCTTAGGCCGTTTTGGGGGCTTTTTGAACCGGCGGCTCGGTAGAGGCGTTCGTGTCCAGAGGAAGGAGAGGCCGCTGTTGTGTAAAGAATGCGCGGCGGAAGTGAAAGGCGTTCGCGGGAAATGATGTAAAACTTGCAGGGCGTGGGCGACGAATGCGGAGGGCGACCGGCGAACGCCGCACGGAGGGGACTGGGGTCGCGCAGAAGTTGGCGACACGGAGTAGCCAAAAAGAATGTACACCATGTTTTGTGCGAGGAGCGCACAATGTTCGAACGACTAGCGATTCATCCGATTCGCGCTGTTCGAGAAAGAAGGCGGAACACCCCGATAATTAAGTTTGTAGGTATGGCTCCTCCCCTGTTTCTCTCGTCGGGAAACAAAACTCCCCCCCTCCTCTTCCTGCTGCTGCTGCTGTTGCTGTTGCTCTTCCTCCTCCTTCTCCTCATCCTCGTCCCCCGTCTCCTCATCCTGTTCCTCATCCTCCTCCCCGTCGGGCGTACTCGTAATTGTCGTCGTCGTCGTTGTCGTCGTTGTCGTCGTCGTTGTCGTCGTCGACGCGGATGAAATGATTTCCCTGTCCCTGTTGAGCGGGTTGGGTAATGGTTGGGGGTTCTTGTCCCCAAGGGGGTCATCTATTGTGGGCCACCCCGCACGTCAGAGGGGTTGTGAACATCTTTCCACGAGGGTTGCAGTAGAAAACAATGTTGTTGTAGTCGTGCTTGTAGTCGGTGTTGGAATCGCGCTTGTAATCGTGAGTGTAGTCGCGATTGTAGTCGTCATCGTAGTCGCAGTTGCAATCGTAGTCGTAGCCGTCCTCGTCGACGCGGCGGTGATCATGGTCCCTGTTGTGTTGGGCGTGTTGGATCATGTTTGAGCGTTTCTCCCCAGGGAGTAATACATTGTGGGTTACCTTGCACGCCAAAGGATGGGGGAACACCTCTTGCGAAGGATTGCAATACTAAACAACGGCTGTGGTTGCAGTCGTGATTGTAGTCACGATTGTAGTCGTAATCGTAGTCGCGGTTGTAGTCGCAATCGTAGTTGTCGTCCGAATGGCAATCTCAATCGTAGTTTTCTTCGTAGTCGTCGTTGTTGTGCGACGGGCCCCGGTGATAAATAATTCGTTCTTGCGATTGGTGGGACGTCCATAAGGGCGTTGAACTGATAATTCGTTTCAGGTGTGTGGGGTCCTAAAGACCGACTTGGATTATGTTGGAAACACGGACAGAACACACTGCAGCCGATGATACGTTGTGTTCGAATTCCGTGGAGGATAGTTGTAAGTTGACGCAGGCGTCAAACAATTGCAAGAGCAAAAAGCAGTGGCGGAAGCGGCGCCGGCGAAATGCTGCGCGCCAGGATGCGGGACGACTGTTTGGGAGATTGGACATTGGGGCAGGTTCCAAGTGTAAGACCGCCAGAGGGGAAACGCGCCAGAGTGGCTTGTGAGGATTATCGCAAGTGGGGGGGGCTGCGCCAAAGGCGTTGACGCGGAGCAGGTGGAGCGTAGAATGTTGATGTGCGCGGCGTGCGGGGCAGCTTTCTCGGACGCGACGCATCTGAAAAGGAACAAGCGGGACACGATCGAAGGACGAATCAACGCGCGTTGTATGCGCGTTTCACGGAGCGCAGCTGGCAAACGTATCAATGCAGCGGCATTTGCAGGAACAGAACTCCCAAAGTCGGCGTTGTCCGTGCGGGGGGACCACGTCGCGCGCGCCGACGAATAATGCACCTGGAAGTGCAAATATTAAGACTCATACTGACCATCAGGGAGATCGAGCCTGCACCAGTGCTACACGAGCCCACTGAACACGGTGGAGTTAAGTGACAAAGGTGGGGCGGGGACGCAATATGGGATCGCAACCCGTAACCGTTTTTTGGGCCGTGAACGAGGTGCCACCGGACTCGGGTAGTGAACCAAAGACGTGTGGAACAGAAGTAATGATACAAGTGGCGCGAGCAGTTCTTGTTGGGGGATATTGTGAAGGCTCCGCTGGGCTTCTTGAGCACAGTTCTTGGGCCCGGTGGGCGCCGTTCAGAGGTGTCTGGATGCTTCATGTGGGCCTCTAGGCTCTAGGCGGTGTCTAGGCGCTAGGGTTTTTCTCTCGGCGTTTTTTGGGGGCTCCCTGGGGGCCTTTCATCAGGCGCTGGGTGTTGGTCTCAGGGACCATTTCGAGGCGGAAAGCTTGTAACGTCAGGAGGCGTTTCCCCATTTAGAGTCTGAGGCTCTTCGGCCTTTTGGGGGGTTTCTTGGGCCGCATTGGGGTTGTATTGGGCCGTTGTGGGAACTCTCTGTGGGCCTGGGCCATCTCGGGCCGATCGTAAGGGCTTCCTGTGCCGTCTTGACCGCTGTCAAAACCTAAGAGAGGCGAATGTGCTAAACACATCTTTTCTCATCGAAATAGACGATGTTTGCATCTTGGGCCTTTTTTGTCAAAGTGCTTTTGGAGGCTTCTTGAGGTGTCTTTGGCGCCTCTTGGGCCGTCTGGAGGCCATGTTGGGCGTTATGGAACGATATGTCGGCGAGTCGGAGCTCTCTTGGACCGTCTGGGGTGTCTCTGGAGCCGTCTCGGGGCCACCAGGAGAGCCTGAATCGCCCCACGGCGCGTTTGTGTCGAGGTCGTCCCGGCTTGGGGGCGGGGGTGTATTTCCAGTTTGCGGGGCTTTGAACGGGGTTATAGGGGGGGCAATCGCACATGCTTGGAGACCCACAAGGGGTCGGCGAATTTATTTCAGCGTTTCAGACTGGTCCCAGAGACGGCCCAGGAGAACCCCAATGGAGCTCAGGGGGACTATCTGACCATCTCAGGGCGCGTTGGAAATCTGGGTTCCGAACCGCACACGGGCCCGATGACTCCGCAACGATCTCGCGGCCTCGCAGCACTCGGCTCACGTCGATAGCTGGCTGCGGCCCATGTTGACGAGTCCTGTTGGGGCCCCCCTCGGTGCCTACCTGCGTCGCGGTGCTTTGACTCGAAGGTGTGCGACAGGTTCGGACACCGCTCCATGGCAGCATCCTGTGTGGCCTCTCGTCCAGACCTGCCACGAGGGCAGCAACATGTTGCGGTTCTCGCCCTCAGGTTCCAAAAGGCCGCGGTCTGCGACACGCATTCCGCAGGAGGGGGCCCTGGGACCTTCTCGGAAGCCACCTTCACCATTCAGGCCCCCCCTCCTCTTTCTCCTCGCCTCTTTCTGTCAGGGCAGCTGGGAGATTCGGTCCGCGAGCAGCCAAAACGTGCCCAGAGGGCGGGGGAGCTGTGCAAGCTGATCCCTCGGCCCCGTCCCTTTTGCAGGAGTCTCACTGGTGCTCTGCTGTGCAAGAGGGAACCCCCTGCCCGTCTCGTGCCAGAGCTTCTGACAGCCGAGGAGCTTGCTGGGCATCTTCGGGGTCTTGGAGCCATCCATGGCCGCTCGGGGGGGCTGTTGCGGGGTCTCTCTGGGGGTTCAGGGGGCGTCGTGTGGCCCTCATGGGGCAGAACATAGCGAATCTCCTTTTTCTGTTTTAGCTGTGCTTGGCCTCTCGGGGGCACCCTGGAGGGCCTCTAAGAGGCCTGGTGCGTGTTCTTGCGCGCCTCGTATGGCCTTTTCCGCGCCTCGTTGGATGACCTTGGGGATTACTGAGTCTTATCTTCGGCCGTCTTGGACCACCTTCGCGGCACTGTTGTCTTTTTGGGTTGTCTTGATGTTTCTCTTGGGACCGCCTAGGTGGCAACGAGGCACCAGGGCAGACTCGAGAGGAGAGGTTGGCGCACGCGATCCAGTGCAAGTACACAAACCCAGGTGTACAACAACGCCATCACCCAACTCAGAGAAGCAAGAGGTAATGATACTGATACGCTGCAGGATTTCAAACATTTCCGAGATTCTCCAGATTTTCTGATTGTCCGCATGGGCTGGAGAACGAGGGCCGCTAGATACTTCGGAAGTCATGGAACGTTGCTTGAGCCAATCGCATCATGCCATCATTCTAGTCCTGACCACGCCTCATCGCGCCAAGGGGCACAGAGGTGGATTCGCTCATCGTCCGACGCGTTTCACCCACCCGCAGGCATACCAGAGCACTGGCTGCTTGACAGCTTTTGCCAGTTGCCTGCGCAGCATTTGCTGGACACAACCGATGCCCCACATCTGGCACTTCGTGCCTGGTCGGAGTGAGTGAGGGACAACTCGCTGGTTACCAGACTTGGCCGCTCGTCAAGAAAAAGCCAGGTCAGCATTTTTGTGCCCCCCTTCGCTGTGCCACGCCTCCAGGGTTGCGAGAAGGGGGGGCAAGTTGAAGCCAGCTGGGGAGCTGAGGTGGCTCACCCATGGTGCTGGCCTCAAGGAGGGGCTCCGCTCGTCGCCACGGTTGGACGTGGCTCGAACAATGTATCAGTATCGGACCCGTGAGGAATCCGGGGACAGACCACAAAAGGATTTGCCGTCGTCCCCCCCTTGACATTTTTTGGGGCCCGTCCGGCGCAGACCGCCAGGCCGCTTCTGAGGGGGAAGTGTAATGTTAAGGAGAATCGGAGGGGGAGGAGGAATGTACGGCAGGTTCTTGTCGTGTCGACGCGGCGGCGATCTTGGCACGGGTGTTCAAGCTTGAATGCAGTCATTGACCGGGAATCTGCCAACTTTGAACGACTTGTCGATCGACATATCGTTCAAGGTTGAACGATCCACGCCGTCAGAATCCAACGCCAGAGCCGTCAGGACATGAATCTGCGGTATGCATAAACCGAGCTGGGTGTACATGTGTTTCAAATATACTATTGTCGAAGACGTCTAGGGCGAGCCACCGCTGTCCCTGCTTCTGACCGGCGTCTCGGGGTCCTATTGAGGGCCTCTTATGGCCTCTGAGTTGCCTCTTGTGCCGCCTTTTGGGCGCTCTTGGTCCGTCTGCGGCCTTCGGAGGTCGTCTGAAAGGCATCTCTGGGGCGTCTGAGGGCCCTCTTGGGGCGTTTCAGGGTGGTCGTGGAGGTCCAGTGGTCCCTCTTGGGGCCATCTTAGGTTCCTCTTGGCCCGTCTTGAGTGCCTCTTGGGCCGTCTTGAGGCCATCTTGGAGGCCTCTGGGGTCGCCTTCGGTTGGCGGAAGCCCAGACAGGCGAGAACGCGACAATCAGCAACCAGTCAACATCCTTTAAAGAAGTCAATGATGCGGGCCTCATCGGGCCCTCCTGGAAGGCCTCTTGGAGCCATCTTGGGCCGTCGTGGGGTGGGCACGTGCATACGCGTCGTGTTTCGTCTCCTGGAATAGAGCTCCGCCGACTGTTTTTTTCCTTGCGGTTTTTATGTTGCAACGGATCACCAACAGCAGAATGCCGAAAACTGCACCAATCGCTTCGCCTTTCTTGCGAAGCGGTCGAAGGGGCGCCAGCGCCACGAACACACACAAAACACAAACATATAACGCAAGCTACAGCCCGCCTTAGCAAATTGCTACGCGGCGCCCCGCCCAAGACCGCGATCGCGCTGAAATTCCAATTGCCACTAGCCGAAGAAACAAACAAATACGAAAAACAGCCAGCGCGCCAGGAGCGTTGCCATTGTCAATCGCCCAATTCGGCCTCGGGGCGGCCCAGTGGACCCACCGTTCAGCGCGGACCTGCCCAGCTCACACTACGTGTTTTCATGTTTGTACAAATACGGCAACGGTGAGGACGGTAACGAGAGAGAGAGGAGAAGAGGGGAGATACATAGGGAGATGGATAGCGCGAGCGACAAGGAGTGTGAGAGAAAACGCGGAAAGAGAGAAAAAGAGAGAGGGGGAGAGAGAGCGAACGAGAGAAAGTGGAAGAGAGGTCAGAGGAGAGGGAAAGAATATAGAACGGAGAAGAGGATAGGAGGAGAAGAGGAGGAGCGTCGCCGCCGCAGGCCTCTCAAAGGCTTGTTAAAATCATACGTAAGACTTCTGAAAGGCCTCCGAAGGACCTCGGGAACGGCTCCTCCTCCAGCCCCCCCCTTTCGTCGGGGGCCCTCTGAGGGCTTTCTTTGGACCCTCTGGAAGGCAATCCCAGACACCATTTCCAACAAAAAACTGTGCCCTCCTACGACTGCGCTTCGCACCCGCAGCGTTTCGAAGACCCCCCCTCCACTATTTGAAAGCGACGGTCGGCGCTGGTTAGAAGATTTGCTGAGTGTTTGCGTCCGAGGATTGCCTGTCACTGCTACCAGTTCTCGTTATCGTTGCTTCTTTTGGTTCGGGCACTCAACTCCCTGGAGTTATGGCTGTCAGGCCCCTCGATCCGAAATTAAAAGATTGCTTGTTGACGTATGGCCACGTGGCTCGCACCCACTTCCCAGTGGTTGGGTACCCGCTCGTGTTGTTCACCCGGCCGTCGCTGTATTCTGTCGTGGTTGCGCTCAGTGGTTCGGCCGACGCCGACATTCGACATGTTCGTCGGATGGTGGACGATTGTATTCCTCGAGACCAGGTGGCCATCAACTCTTCCACGCTTGCCGATGTGATGGGCAAATTTGGTTCGCCCATCGACCTTGAGATGTTTCGTCGGGTCGATTGCGCAGTTTATTCGACATTGTTTTGGAAGATGAAGCGGCTCCGTCAGGACCCCGCAGCCCGGGGAGCCCCTCGTCGCGCCGTCGCCCGCAGGGCCCGTCGGGCCCGCCCTGGGAGAAACCCGACGTTGAAACCTCACAGCCTGGAGCAATGTCTTTTGATCATTGACCGGCGCAGGAAGAAAGCTGAGCATTGGAAAGGGAAGGTTTCCGAGGCGAACGAATCCATGGGCCGACGCGTTCGCGAGCTCGAGGACCGATCAGATCGGCTTCGTCGGTCAGCCGCCTGCCCCCACATTCTGAGCGCGGGGGTGGCGGCGGGGAAGGGAAGGGGCGGGGGTCGGAGAGGAGGTGCAACGCGACGCGGTGGCGCCCCCCCCCCCCCCCCCCGCCCCCGCCCCCAGGAATAAGGATGGGTGAGGAGGGGGGGGAGGGGGGGGGGGGGGGGGAGGAGGAGGAGGAGGAGGAAGATGAAGGATGATGACGGCGCTGACGAGGATGACGGAAGGGTCGTTTGAGCCATCACGGCAGCGTAATATTGATTGCGCGCGGCCGTCGGATCCATTTTTACCCGCCAGCACAAGAGAAGGCGAACTGCATCCACGCGATACAAGTTGTCCATCTAGGGTGGGTTCACCATTGCCTTCAAAAGGAACCAGGGGCACGCCAGCGCGGATGCGCTGATTCAGCACGTGGAGGTGCCAGTGTCTAGATATTCAGTTGCACGCTGGGAGACATTGGCCGCGTCGGCGTTGATGGTGTTGGCGCAGATGTGGTTCCAAGATAATTACAGGCACCTGGATTATGTCAAAGGTTTGTTGACGCCCGCATTGCCGATGGACATGCGCCCCCTCGCCGCCGTCGTATCACGTATTCCGTGCGCTCAGTCCGCGGCGACGCCACCAACTCCAAAGTTGGGCGCGCCAAGGCGCACGCTTGTGAGCTCCAGGCCTTGTTCCACCACATCCCCTTGCAGCTGGATGGACAGGATGCCGACGCCCCGCGCATGCCGCCAAACGAGCTGGTTCGCACCTACCCTGATGTATTACCTGCGCCGCTTAAATGCAAAGCAGCTGAGCAGCGATCGCTGTACATCGAACAGGTCAAGAGCACTGGCGCACGCACTTGGTTGGGGCACTTCACGACCCAGATGCCCGACCCGCACGCCGACCCCAGTGAGGATCAGGGCGTCGTGGCCGCGCCGAATGACACCGAGCACGCCGCCAACAGCCAGTGCGTTCACATTGCGATTTGGGTGTTCTCGACGGACCAGGGGTCAGAGCAGAAGGCTTGCCTTGACTTTATCCGAGCCGACTGCAGGACGCAAGGGCTTACTTGGATTTTCAAGCAATTCTGCATGCAACATGAGCTCGCCCTCATGGTAAAGAAGCAGCTTACGTCAATGGATCAGTTTAAGTATTGGAGTTGCCTGGCCAAGGTAATCAACGCGTGGCGTTCTGGGACGAACGCAACGCAGATTTTCAATGCGTGGAAGGACATACACGACGAGGGCCGAGCCAACGTTGGCGCGGGCGCGCTTCCGCCGCGCCCACTGCGGGGCCGATGGGGATCTGCATCCAGATCCGAAGCGTTTCTCCTCAAGACCCCTCGGGAAGAAATCGTCGGCGCGATGCGCGCGGCCCTACTCCGTGGCGGAGAGGGCGCGAGGAGGGCGCGGCCCGGCGGCCCCGCCGACGTCAACGAGGAGTCCGCTGAGGAAGGGTACTCCGAGAGAGTATCGCGCTGGACGACGGAGGCGATGGAGGCGCTTGCGACCGACCAGTTCTGGGGCGATCTCTACGTCGCCCACTTTAGCAGGGCCGTCACTGATCATCTCTCTCACTGGTTGCAGAAAGTACAGGGGCCCAAGAACGACATTGGTCACGCGCCCGTCGTGGAACTCGCGTGCTCCAAGGCAACTTTCATCATGGATTCATTCCACGCCCTCGTACTAGATGATAGCTCTGCTGACTTGTGGGACCGCCTATTCCAGATCGCTGGGCGCCGAGACTGCGCGTATTGGCAGGGCCGAGCAGTTCAATTCACGTTGGAGCTTTCTGTCGATGATAATTGGCGCGTGATGCATCGCATCAATCGGTGCCCTCACAGGCTTGCGTGGCTGGTGCGGGAGGCGCCAGACAAGAGGTGCGACTGGCGTGCTGATGTTGCCAGGGAGCTGCTGACATTGTCCCCGTCCGGGATATCGGATGAAGCGACCTTGAAGTTTGGATTTCTATTCGCCAGTGATATCAAGGATGCGTCGGAGACGGGGACGTTGCAGTCGTCTGTTCACGCCATGCTCGAAGACGTGTTCGCAATGTGGTGGCTGGACACGCAGGAGGTCGGGGGCGTGCGCTCGGCCTTAAAGTATTGCGCGAAACTGTCTGCGAACCTTGGCTGGAAACCCATGTCGTCTAGGACGACCTTGAAAACATGTATTCTGCAATGCTCAGGAAGTGTTGATCGGGTTAACTTGGTTGAATCTTGCGCCCAGGTGTACGAAGACGCACTGAAGTACGCCCAGCGCCACAAACAACGATTTCGAACTGTTTGTGCTGATGATTATCCTGCCCCTGCAGCCCCCCTGTGAATGGGATTCCCCTGTCACGACGATTCACGACCAGTGCGCTGCCAAGGCTATCACTTTCTTTCGACAGTGCCTGAAGGGCGATGATGTGAACAGTGAATGGTATCGGTCTTCGACCTGGGCAGTGCAAGTGTGCGTCGACATTGGGGCCCAGGGGGCGTCGACAACCTATTGGATACCGTCGCTGAAATTCAGGACTACGCTCGGGGTCACGAAAGCGATGTCTCTCGGTACCAGCGGGAGTGCCAACATGGGCTCAGTGGCAATTGAGGTCCCACTCGTCCAGCCCACCCTGCTGGCTGCAATGAGGGCTGCCCATGTGTCTGCGATCGAAGTCCGCGATGACGGGGGGCGCGTGCGTCTTGGGTCCCGCGGGGCTTCGAATATTCCAGCGCAGCCCCTCTCCCTCTCTCTGGGCCCCCTAGGGCACCGCGGCCAAACCCCGCCTCGTAAATGCGCCCGCCATCCTTGCACCTCGGGCACTCTTGGGGCGGCCGCTCAAATGATCACATCTCCTGAAATCTGTTTAAGGGTCTCGCGTCCTTGCCGCGTGTCCTGGTTGTTTTGCGCGGCAGCGCGTTAGGCGATTAGGTGGGTTTACTCGAGTTGTTTAATTTGGACCAGGCCGTTGTTTTCTTTGTGCCGCCTCCGACCCGAGGTCTATCGTTGTGACCGTGGTGGAGCTGACGTGGGATTTGGGTTCCAGCCAGGCCGCGTCCATCACGGGCGTCGCTTGCTCGTTCGACTGGGGCGACATCTGCCGCTGCTGTGGCGGCCGCCGTCGCCGAAGACCGATGCGCCCCCCTCGTCCCCCATTCAATTCGGTTTTCTCATGGCCCCATTGTTCTCAGGAGGTGGCGGCGGCGATGGAGGCGATGGAGGTGACGGCGGCGCGCCTGGCGGCCGCGGCGGCGGGCGCAGGGCAGGCCGCGGCGGCCGCGGCCGCGGCGGCCGCGGCCGCGGAGGGCGCGGGGGGGGGGCCAGCGGCGACGGCGAGGCTGGCGGCGCTGGAGGCATGGACGCTTGGTTGGCTGATACATGGCTTGGCGAGCCCGTCAGCGATGACGACGCCGACGCGGTGGGCGAGGCGGAAGCTAGGGACTTGCTTCACGAGAGCGTCGCCGTCGCCGAGTACGCCGACGCTGCTGACGCGGAGGATGACGTGGCAGCGCCTCTGGACCCCACGGGCGATTACGAGGCCCATGAGGAGGATATCGTTCGGGATGAGGAACGCCGGGCGGCTGCGTACATGGAATCGGCCGTTGTAGAAGATGGCCTAGCGGGCGTGATGGGGGGGGCTCGGCGCGGTTGGATCGCCCATCGATGTCGCCGAGGAGGCGGTCGACGCGGCCTTGGACATTGCTTTTCAGGATGGCGTCGGCGCTGCTCCTGCTGCTGCGCCGCCCCCTGATCGCCCTGACCCGCTGCCTGATATCGAGACGTCGGCATTCTTGGCGGCGTGGGCTCCAGTTGCGGTCAAGGCGGTGGCCGCGCTTGAACGCTCCAACGCCAGCATTGGGAACCCGCGCGTCCATGACGTATCCATCGTGTTTCACAAGGTGCCCGTTGACCCCAGCAACCCCGATGGCGATTGGGCGAGGTTGTTCACCCTGAGGACGGCAAGGCTGGCCCTCCTCGATGGCTGTCCAGGCAACTGAGGGTCGACAATATGAATAGGCTCATCTACAATCCGTCGAGAGGGTCCAGGGACCTGACCCAGAGTTTGGCGGAATCACGTTCTCGGATCGTCTTGGGCGTCACTGGCTTGCGCATGATAAAGGCAACAGGGGCGGGGCGCGAGAAGACCCCAGATGACCTGGTGGAATCGAAGCGTCTGTTATCTTCGTTCGCCGATGCTGAAAGCCAAGATCATTATTTGGAAGGTTTCTTGCTACCGCATCCTGACCGCGGGTGCGACAGGTGTAGCATCTGCAATCGAGGTGTACTTCTGGCGTGCGCCGACATGCACACTGAGGTTGTCGAGGCGGCCACTTGGAGGAAAGGAGAAGGAGAAGGGCGAGGAGGAACAGTAGGACGAGAGAGGTGCCTTTTTTGGTATTTTGCGTTCCCAACCGCAAGTTCCGCAAGGCCCAGCCTTTTGCGCTGGGGTACCAAACTTCGCGTTGAGCCAACGGCTGTGAGGGAGGGATGGCCGATGAAATGACGAAAGGGATAGGTAGGAAGTGAGTGCGATGATGGCAGAGGAGGGACGCACGACGAAGCTAACAGCGACGACAAAGGCGACGGCGGTGGCGACGACGACGTCGTTGCGACGGGGACAGGGCGTCTGCAAGGAGGGGGCTGGCGCCCCAAGACGGCCCACGACAGCCCCATGACGGCTCAACAAGCGCCCAGGACGGCCCAAGAGCGTTCCAAGATTAGCCCACTTCCCTTGGCATCGCGTGGCCCCCAGCGAGGGCCCGAGAGGCATCCCATGGGGGCCCTGAGACCTCCCCCCCCTCCTCCTCATCCTCCACATCTTCCTTCCCCCACGCCCACAGGTGGTGACTACGTCGGCGTGCCCGATGTGCCTCTTGCCGACGCACAGGCAGTGCTCAGAGAGGTTGGCAGATCTACTTCGCCGAGAGGGGGGCGATCTCTTGTCTGAGTCGCTGCGTAAGTTTAACCCTGACTTCGATATTGTGCGGGGGCAGGCTGCGTGTTGTGCCTTCAGTAGGAACGTATATACATTAGACCCAGATGCGATGCGAAAGTTTTGCGGGGCTTGTTCATCATTGACAAAGGATGTAGAGGTTGCTGGAATAGGCGGCACGGCGACGCCGACAGGGCCGCCGGCGTCCGAAGCTGGGTCGGCCGACGTAGAGGTGCCAGACGTGTGATCGAGAGACGGAGCTCTCGGAACCATCCTCAACCCTCGAGGGCTGCCCCCTCAACTCGCGGGGGCTGCCCCCCTCCCCCAAAGTCCTGGGTGCCAGCAATCTTGGGGGCGGGCTACGGACTCTGTTGGCGCCCCTGGAGCTCCTTGGAAGCTTCCAAGAGGGCCCCAAGACGGCCCCAGGAGGGCCGCGGGGGGGTATATAACTCAGCCCCCCTCGCTATATACCTTTCTTGGGGCCTCAATAGGGCTTCAGGAGGGCCTTCGGATGGCCTCGTGGGCCTCCTGGAACCATTCACTGGGGCCTTCCAAGAGGGCCCCAAGACGGCCCCAGGAGGGCAGCGTTGCGCATATAATTTGCCCCCTTCGCTATAGACCCATCTGGGGGGGGGGGGGGGAAGCTGACATCGGCCCTCCTCCTTGTCCTCCTCCTTCTCCGCCTCCTCCTCAGCATCATCATCTCCCTCCTCATTGTCCTCCTCCTTGTCCTCCTCTTCTTCCCCCTCCTCCTCCTCCTCCTCCTTCCTCCTCCTCCTCCCCCTCCTCCTCCTCCTCCTCCTTGTCCTCCTCCTCTTCTGGGCCTTGCCCCCAAGTCGTTGGGATTGACGCCTAACTTTTGGCGGTTGCCACCCAAGTCTTGGGGGCTGGCCCCCAACTGTTGGGGGCGCCCCCCCAACTTCTGGTGGCTGCAACCCGAGTCTTGGGGGCTGGCCCCCAACTTGAATGGCTGGCCCCCCAACGTTTGGGGGCTGTCCCCCAAACCTTGGGGGCTGGCCCCCAACTCTTGGGGGCTGTCCCCCAACTCTTGGGGGCTGGCCCCCAACTTTTGGGGGCTGGTCCCCAAGTCTTGGGGGCTGCCCCCCCAACTTGTCGGTGCTGGCCTTCAACTTTTGGGGGCTGGCCCCCAACTCTTGGGGGCTGGCCCCCAACTCTTGGGGGCTGGCCCCCAACTTTTGGGGGCTGGCCCCCAACTTTAGGGGGCTGGCCCCCAACTCTTGGGGGCAGCCCCCCAACTTCTGGGGGCTGGCCCCCAACTTTTGGGGGCTGGCCCCCAACTTTTGGGGGCTGGCCCCCAAGTCTTGGGGGCTGCCCCCCAAACTTTGGGGGCTGGCCCCCAACTTTCGGGGGTTGGCCCCCAACTCTTGGGGGCTGCCCCCAAAACCTTGGGGGCTGGCCCCCAACTCTTGGGGGCTGTCCCCCAACTTTCGGGGGCTGGCCCCCAAACCTTGGGGGCTGGCCCCCAACTTTTGGGGGCTGGCCCCCAACTCTTGGGGGGTGGTCTCCAACACTTGGAGGCTGGCGCCCAACTTTTGGGGGCTGCCCCGCAGACTTTTGGGGGCTGCCCCCCAAACCAGGGGGACTGGCCCTCGAACTTTGGGGGCTGGCCCCCAACTTTCGGGGGCTGCCCCCCAACTCTTGGGGGCTGCCCCCCAAACCTTGGGGGCTGGCCCCCAACTCTTGGGGGCTGTCCCCCAACTTTTGGGGGCTGGCCCCCAAACCTTGGGGGCTGGCCCCCAACTGTTGGGGGCTGGCCCCAAACTTGGGGGCTGGCCCCCAACTTTTGGGGGGCTGCCCCCCCCCCCAGACCTTGGGGGCTGGCCCCCAACTGTTGGCGTTTGCCCTTGAACATCGGGGCTCGCCCCCAACTCTTGGGGTGGGGGGGCCCTCCTTTGTTTCGGGGGCCTCGAGCGGCCCGCGGGCCGTTTGGTTTGTTTCAGTGGTGGACGAGGTACGTTAACACTCCGTTTGCGTTGGCCCCTGTGGGGCGCTCGGACAGCGGTCCGCAATCCAGTGATTGCAGTGGCTTCTCCTCCTCCTCCTCCTCCTCCCCCTCCTTCTCCTTCCCCTCCTCCTCTTTCTCCTCCTCCCTCACTCCCTCCTCCTCCTCCTCCTCCAACAGGACTATGGGTGCTTGTCGAGGGGGTGATGGGGCGCCACGACGGCACCTCTCGGATTGGACGTTTCAGGCTCAAGCGTGAATTCGACCGAGGGTCACCTCTTTCACACCGCCTCGTCAGCACCATGTCGAGCGAGGCATGCATGCTGACGCAGGCGCCTTCTTCTCGGGACATGAGGTGCAATACTGCGCCCTCTTCTCGGGGCATACTTGTGAAACCTATTGCCTGGCATGGGGGGGGGGGGGGAGGGGGGGGGGGGGGGGGGGGGGGGGGGAGCGCCTTTGCGTGCTTTGGGCCCGCTCTGCGCGCAAACGCTCCCTACGGAAGGTTGTTTTCTGAACGGAGGAACCCATCTGCTCGGGCCCCGTGTGGGACAAAGGGAAGTCTCGGCCAGGCGAAACTCGGCTCGGCCAGGCACAACTCGGCCAAGTTCAGCCTGGCCGAGTTTGGCCGAGTTTCTCCTGGCCGAGCTTTCTTGCTGTCTCTTGGAGATTATGGGAGGCCCCCAGAAGAGGAGGGGGGTGGACCGGACGAGGCTAGGACGAATAGAAATCCGTTCCAACGCTCTCAGAGCGTTGCAGAACGCTCTGAGAAGGCCGCGGCGCCCGAGACGTCCTCCATGGCCGCGGAATCTCAGACATTCTCGATCTATCCTCGCCCGCTGTTGTTCTCGTCCTCGCCTCATCTTGGTGGACCTCCACAGCCCCCCCGCGACGGCCCTGGCCAGGTCAGCCCTGTACCCAGGGCGGGGGGGAGAGGCTTGAGGAGGGAGGACAGTAGAGAGCTTTGGCGGTCGAAATGGCCGGTCGGTCGATGTTTCTGGAACTCAAGCCACCAGCCCCAGGCGCCGAGAGTCCGAGCCGCAACGGCGGGGCCAGCCCGAGCAGCAGAGCAAGTCCGAATAATTGGAGCGTTGTTGTTGGGGGCGGGGACGCCGACGCGGCGAATGCGGACCCCCCCCCCCCTTCGGCGTACGACGAGCTTCTCCAAGATTTCGGCGCGAAGTTCGACCCCTTCGAGGATTGCTGTGACTCCGTCGTCGAGAGGCCCCCCCCCCCCCCCCCCCCTCCTCCGCACCCTCAATTCTCCTACGATGAAGTGCAACATCACAAGGTTAACAGCGGCCTGGGGCCCCCAGGACGGTCCAGGAGTCCCCAGGGGGTGCCGCCCGAGGCTTTCAGAAAAGCCCTCCTCCTCCTCCTCCTCCTCCCTCCTCCTCCTCCTCCTCCTCCTCCTCCTCCTCCTCCTCCTCCTCCTCCTCCTCCTCCTCCTCTTCCTCCTCCTCCTCCTCCCTCCTCCTCCGCCTCCTCCTCCTCATCCCCCCCTTCCCCCTCATCCTCCTCGCCCTCCCCCTCTCCCCTCCGCCCAGGATTCTTCCGCGCCTTTTTATGGCCAATCCAGGTGCCCTGGGATCTTCGGAGCGATCCTCACTGCCAAGCTCCGCAGAGTCCACGCGAAGCCAGGCCAGTACACGTTGCCATTCTTTTCGTCCACGGGGCAGCGGCTCATCTTTCGCCGCCCCCTGAACAACAGGAAGCACGATGCCATCCGCGACGGTTACGCCGAGAAGATTAAGAAGGACGGCATACTGCAAGGAGTTCGGTCCGATAACATTGCTATCGTTGAGACCCGCAATGGCGTTGCCATGGCGCTCCTCATTGCTGGTGCCACGCTCGCGGGGGCGGCGTACCAGTGCTTCAGTGACCCAGCCGAGGCTGATAATCCTCAGGTGGCTTTCTCCAAGGCGCACGGGCTTCCCAGCGCTGTGATCTTTGACAGGCGCACCACCAGGGACGTGATCGCCCATTACGTTGATCTCCAGAACACCCATGACCAGACAGGCAGCGAGAGGACCCACATCGAAAGCCACAACGACGCGCTCCATATCTCTGGGCTCTGGAAAGGCAAGGGCAAGGCTGCGCTGCAGGCCAGGAAAAAGAACCCTGAAGCTAAGGCCGAGGATCGTTCCGAGAAAGCGTATAGGAAATGGGTGACCGAGGCGTTTCCCACCAAGTTTCCGAACATCGAACTTTTCTCTGACTCCAAAGAGAGCCGAGTCAAAATGGGCACGATGAATGCTTGGAAGTGGTATTCTGAATATTGCGGGACACGCTGCGTCTACAGCGAGTCGACCTACGACGCCGGGGCAGTCGCCGGGCTGACGAACGAGGTGTGCAAAATCTTCTACAAGAGCAAGAAGTGGCACCCCTTCGTCAAACACGTCCTGAAGCTCACTGTCCCTACCAATGACGACACCCCTTGGCTTCTTCGAACCATGAAAGACGCGATCAAATTGAATGCTCTTACAGTGAAATTCAAAGACAGCAAAGCATTCAGGCTCAGCATTGATCCGACCAGTCCGACCGCCTCGACGGTGAGCGACGTCGCCATGCACGACGCCGCCGATGGCGCCCACGCCACCACCACCGAAGTCGTGCGGGAGGCGACCATGCTGGACGACATCGTAAACTCACTCTTGTGTACGACTCAGGCCGTCAAGGATCCAGACATGGAGCTGGTCGGCAAGATGGCCGTCAAATGCTTCGAGCACGCGCTGGAGGGCACCGCGGTGGTCGCCGCGGGCAGGGGCGGGAAACTGAAGCAGTTCAAGAAGTGGGTTCCGCTCCGCAGGGCCATCAAGAAGATCCTTGCAGACGCCCGCGCCCAGCACGAGAAGGTCGGCCATGGCACGGTGGATCCAGACGTGGCGGAGCAGGCGCTCGCAGATACGACCAACGGCATCGCCGAGGGTGGCGGGGCGGAGGCGGAGACGACGGAGACGACGGGCGGCGGCGACGATCAGTGCGTGCTGTCGTTGCTAAAGCAGTGCCCCAAGATCCTGACTCGAGTTGCTTCGTTTCTGTCCAGCAACGACGTGACGTCAGAGAAGCTAGTCATCCAGGGCCACACTGCGTATGTCAAGATGGAGGCGGAGGTCTGGACGTATTTCTCTGACGCCGCAAAGGTCATCGGTGGCGCCGCCGATGGAGACGGCGCGTCTGCGTCTGCGTCTGCGTCTGCGTCTGCGTCTGACGTCGTCGACACGGCCGTCATCCCGAAGCTGTTCCAGGTTATGTCTGTGGAATTGCCGTTTGACGTAGTGAAGTTGGCTTCCCTGTCGTGCAAGGAGGCTGCCAGCCAGGGCCCCGCCACCTTCGCAACTTCCATTGGACCTGCGGCAGCTTCCATTAAGAACGTCTTCCAGGACAGCGCGTGCATGCTCCGTTTCTTGCAGCTCAGGGCCGAGGAGGGGGAAAAGGATGAGGAGGAGGAGGACGTGGATGGAGGGAGGGATGGAGGGAGTGGGAAGGAGGAGGAAGGGAGGGAGGGAGTGAGGAGGGAGGGAGGGAGTGGGGAGGAGGAGGAGGAGGGGATGGAGGGAAGGATGGAGGGAGGGAGGGAGGGATGAAGTGGGAGGGAGGGAGTGGGAAGGAGGGAGAGGGAGTGATGAGGGAAGGAAGGGAGGGGATGGAGGGAGGGACGGAGGGAGGGAGGGAGTGGGAAGGAGGAGGAAGAGGAGGAGGAGGAGGCCTCATGCCTCCCCAGGACCGTCTACATGGGCGGCCTCCTGGCCAAATGCTCCGAGGTCACTGGCTCCGTTCTCGGCGAGAGCCGCTCCGATCACGAACCGATCCGCTCGGTTTTGACGTCGATGAAGAAGTGCGTCCATCTTGGCTCCAGGATGGCCCGCGAGTGCATGGATGAAGTCCACTTGATCGAGGTTGCCAATCACGATGAGGCTTCCTGGTGCGAATTTTGGTCCAAGGTGTTGAAGAATGCGCAGGTCTTGTTTGATGGTGTTGCCGCTGCTCGGAAAACGGATGACTGCTGGCGTCTCCTGGAGAAGCAACGGTTTGCAGAGTATATGAAGATCGCTGCGTCTGACCTTCGAGAGCAATTGGCCGCGTCGAAGGACGCGCCAGACTCAGATGCCATGGCTGCCATGACCAAGAAGGAGCAGGTCGTCAAGGAGCTGGTCGCCAGACGCATGACGTCTGCGAAGGCGAAGGAGAATGATCTCATGGACGCCGGGAATACCACGAAGAACACCATGTTCGAGACGCTGTTGTCAGGAGAGCAGGAGACTGCTGGAGAGAAGGGCGCCGCTGGTGGCACAGCAGCTTCTCTCGGTGACAACGGTTTCAAACACTCTCTGGTTTTGTTCGGCGAGCCATCCAACACCGCGTCTTGGGAAAGCCAGGTTGTTGTATCAGCCGTGCAGGCCTACATCCTGCGCATGTTCCTTGACGATGGCTGCGATTTCAAGGATCGTGGCGTTACCGCGCTTGCTTTCAAGGCTCCAAAGAACGCACCCCTCGGGCTGGTCGACAAGGACATCAACCGCGTGCACTGCACCAGCGGCAATGTGATAGGAGGGGAGGACAAGCTGCAGCTGCACTTCGTCGGGCGGGTGTCTGCTGGAACCAGTGGCCATGCGATTGGCTTGAAGCAGTGCGTGGACGCGGGCTCGGCGATGGACGCGGGCGGTCGTTTTCTGATTTCGCCATTGCCAAGCATGACGAGCATGGCTGCCGCGACTGGCAAGCATCGCGTGCCCGCCCCCGCCTGGATGGTGAGCAGGCTTGACCCTCCCGAGGTCGAGACCGAGACTGAGAGTGGCGAACGCCCGCGCAAGAGGGCAACATTGGGCGCTGATGAGGAGGGGGCCGAGGGCCCCGATCCAGCCGAACCAGCATTGCCCACCATGTACCCCGAGACCATCAAGGTCAATGTGCCAGAGAACGTCGTCGGAATGCCAGGGGCGACGGTGGACGTCGTCAGGTTGTCTGTCGACGTCGCGCAGGCCCAGAAACAGCGGGGCCACGTCGCGGGCGGCCTCCTCCTCACTCGCTACCTCTTCGAGTGGGAGCTGGCGGATGCCAAGCGCCAGGTGGAGAGGAAGAGAGAGAAGGAGAAGGCAAAGCTCGCGATGGCTTCGCCCGAGGGGATGCTCAAGAAGATGGCGCGCCATCTGCTGGAGTAGTGAGTTGCTTGAGCCAAGGGCATGACTTGGTCCTCCTCCTCTACCTCCTCCTCCTCCTCCTCCTCCTCCTCTTCCTCCTCTTCCTCTTCCGCCTTCTCCTCGTCCTCCCAATCCTGCTCCGCCTCCTCCTTCTCGCTCCTCCCCCTCACCCTCCTCCTCTTCCTCCTCGCTCGCCCGTCTTCCGCCCCCTCGCTTTTTCGAAGCCGCCCGAGGCCGGCGCCCCCCCCCCCCGAAGCCCCGCGGTCGTGGATTGCACGACGCGCGCTCGCAGCTGCGAGGAGCTGCAACCGATAGGAATTCGCGGTCACTGCTGGGGATCCCACAACGCGGGAAGCGTTGCGCGGACGGTGGCTTAGCTGGCCCGCCTGGCTCCTCACATCCTCGCTTCTTCGATCCTCGATTCCTCGACTCACGCACCCTCCCCCCCCATCATCATAGAGCAATTTTGCCAGAGCCTGGGGGCACTGACGCACGCGGTTGCCGACGCGGCCCAGCGCCGCTGCACTCTCACCCTCCCGACGTGCCAGTGCAGACGCAGCGGGGATAGGCCGCCTCCCGCCCCCTCCTGGTCTTCCTCCTCTTCAGCCCCTGCTGTTGCTGCCGTGCCTGGCCCTCCTCCCATCCCCCTCCTCGTTCTCGTGCTCCTTGATGTTGCCCTTCCGCTTCATCATCCGAGCTCACCCTCCCTGTTCTCTCCCCTCCGCCTTCGTGGGCGTGCAGTTCAGGCTTTGCAGTGCAGTCGATCAGCATGCAAACGTAGTTGTGCAAACAATGTGGTGCAACAACTATGTGGCACCGAAGCTATGTAGTGCAAGTCCAACAGTTATTGTGCCCAAATTGCGCAGTGCAATGCAGTGCAATCGCAATACTTGCGGAGTCAAGGCTATGCGGTGCAATCGTTGTGGCGCCTAAGCTTTACAGTGGTGCAGTATATGTGGTGCATTTGCTATGCGGTGCAAACATTGCGGCGCGTCCCCGAAGCTGCCATTGAGTCATTGAGGGTCGAGCCAGGCTTACAGCTACTTGCAGTCACAGCGCCGCTGGCGCGCCGTGAGCAGATGTGGAGGAGGCGGAGGTGGAGGAGGAGGGGGGGGAGGAAGAGGAGGAGGAAAGGGAAAAGGAGAGGGGGCGGAGGAGAAAACGTTGGCCCCGCGGGAGCCGCACGCCGCGGGCCAACCGACTCGCGCGCGATATCAGAGCGACGAAAACTAACGCCCAGGGACCCAGGGATCGACGCGGCAACGAGGCGAACCAGGAGCGAAAACGACCGACTCCAGTCGTCGCCGCCGCCGTCGTCGTTGCCGCACCTTTGCCGCCGCCGTCGCGGGCAAATTGTTCAGAAGCAAACGGTCTCAAAGGCTGTCCAAAAACTTTCCAGAGGGGTCAAAGAAAGCCCCCAGAGGGCTTCGAACGAGGGGGGGGCCCTTTTCAGTAGCTTTGCGTGTGCTTTTAGCAGGCCTTTGAGATGCCTACGGCGGCGACGCTCCTCCTCTTCTCCTCCTATCATATTATCCTTCTCTTTTGTTCCGCTATCCGCTTTTCTTTCTGCCTCCTTTTCTCGTTCGCTCTCTCCCCCTCTCTCTCTTTCTCTCTTTCCTTTTTTCTCTCACTCTCACTTTCGCTCGCGCTATTTATCTCCCTATGTATCTCCCGTCCTCTCCTGTTTCTCTCTCTCTCTCTCTCTCGTTCTCGCCCTCGCCGTTGCCATATTTGCTCAAACATAAAAATACGTAGCGTGAGCTGGTGGGCAGCTCCGCGCTGAACGGTGGGTCCAATGGGCCACCCCGAGGCCGAATTGGGCGATTGACAATGGCAACGCTCCTGGCGCGCTGGTTGTTTTTCGCATTGCTTGTTTCGTCGGCTGGTGGTAAGTGGAATTTTGCAGCGCGATCGCGGTCTTGGGGGCGGCGCCGCGTAGCAATTTGCTAAGGCGGGCTGCAGATGGCGTTGTAGTTTTTTGTTTGTTTGTTCTTGGCGTTGGCGCCCCTTCGACCGCTTCGCAAGAAAGGCGAAGCGATTGGTGCAGTTTTCGGCATTCTGCTGTTGGTGATCCGCTGCAACATAAACACAGCAAGGAAAAAAACAGTCGGCGGAGCTCTATTCCAGGAGACGAAACACGACGCGTATGCACGTGCCCAGTCGTGGGGGCATTCTGAGTTTGCTGAGGCCGTCTTGGACCGTCTTGGTGTCATCTTGTAGGAAATTGGAGGCCATTGGACCCTCTTGGGCTGTCTTGGACCCTATCTGGGGCCATCTTGGCGTTTGAAGGCGAGTTGTTTAGATTCTTGGGGTTTTGAAGTGCCTTCCGTGGCTTAGTACTCAAAGGACCTTGCACAGTCCAACTCGTGCCTTGCTGCACGGCTGCGGATATTTTCGGAATCGTGCAAGAGAAGGTGAGCAGGCAATGTGGGTAGAATTCGTCTGGATATTTACTTAGACGAAGGTGTTATCTAGCGCCTTTGCTTCATTTGGGAGGCACGAGCACATACGCCGATGGGCAGACGAGCAGGTGCGGATGTTGCCCCGCTGCCATGCCAATGCGTATGGAGATCCTTGTCCGGGGTACATTCGGCACATACGGTAACTATTGCGTGAGTGCGGCCGCTGGAGAGGGACACGCGCCTGCAGACTTTCATCAATCCTTCCGTCCAATCGTCGATCCAATCATCACACGTGCGGCACATGCAGACATATAGCCAATGTAAGATGCTACGTCGCAGCGTTTCAACATACAGCGTAACCAAGTAACTAGGCATGTGATAGCTCAGTGTGGAGACCGGGCAGCCATCTTGCCGACTTGGGTGCGAAAGATGCGTCTAGCTTCTACGTGGGTGAGAGTGAGAACGTGGTCAATGTCGACAGGCAAGTGCAATTTGTAGAAGCACTGTGCAAGCTCTCGTCGAATGTAGTGCAGCACTTCCCATGTGTGAACGCCGACGCTGGATGTTCATAGAGCCCGATGGCCCCCTGCTCCGAGCACTCTTTCTGTTGCGTGCGCTTCCCCTTCCATGTCTCGAAAGGCTCACCACGAAAGTCTCACTTGCACTTGACGCGTTGCCCTGAAAGGAAGGACTCCCGCCAGAAGCGGAAATTCAATCGCGTCCACCGTGGTGCCCATCCGCAGCACGGGAAGGAGAGTGTTCGAGTTCAGGCGGATTTCTCTCCGGATTTCCAGGCCCGAGTCCGAAGATTGGGGTCCGCCGCCGGCGCGCCTTCGAGCGTTGCCCAAGGTGCCTCTCGCAGGGCACCAGAAAGCACTGGAGCGCTCTCCAGGGCGCGGAGGCTCCTTGTCGCCTGGGCTGCTGCCATCCTCGTCGCAGCTGGACTTCGGGGCAAGATGCTCCCCGAAGTCTTTGGCTCGAGCCCAGCTGCCCGCGAGGTGGCGCCACAACAAGTGCGCGGGCCTGCCATGCCGACCACCCGACCAGCGGCCATGTACCCCCTGCTTTCTTGCCGATGGTCTGCTCCCTTGGGCCCTGCCTTACCAGGGCGAAGCAATCTCTGGCTCGACGCCTTCGCCCCTCGGCGCTGCCTCCATGCGCCCACTGGCTCCAATATAGCGCGCCCCTTGGTCGCGGACGCCAGCTCTAGCTGTTCGGCCGACTGCGAGGCGCGCCCTCACGCACTGCTACGCCAAGGGGCGCGTCATCTCGGAGGTGCATGGGTGTCCGTGGCCAGCGCGTACCATACCCGCTCGAGGCATTGGACCACGGTTACATGTACGCGGCACCCAGTGTCGTCGTCGGCACAAGCGACCTCCGCTGCCGAGGCTACCAGCGACGATTGCCGGGAGCATGCCTCCACCGCGGACGACTCGTTGTTGCCCTTGGGCGGCCCCATTGCCCGGATGGTTCAGCGCCCGCATCCTCGAAGTCGAGAGATGGCAGCGTACCGTTGTGCCCGACCTCCTCCATGGCCACGTGGACACCGCGCCACGCATCCCGCCACGCGCCCTTGCTGTGATACGACATCTCGTCGTGCGCCTTGTGGCAGTGGCCAGTGGCCGTCCGCGTCGCTCTCTGCGACGAGGGACCCGCCCATCCTCCACTGTTGCTGGGCAAGTTGGTGACAACTACGACCGTGTCATATTACACTTCCGTCAATCTTGGGTTCCAGACTAATCCGTTCCCCGAAGCTCGAATCGATTGTTGAGTTCTGCGGCTTCGACCTCCGCAACAATGCCAGCGACAGCGTAAACAACAACCAGCGGCGCGGCGTGCTTTCACGGCGTGCGCTTTCAAGCGCGCTACTACGCTGCGATCGTTGCCGCTAGTACCCGCAGAACATAGGTTTATGATTATTTCAAACAGCAGCTACCTCAGCCGCCAGCGCATTAATCGAGCGGCGGGATCCAGCGCGACTGTCTCCTCATCTTTGGCGAAACGCCCTGGGCCATATCGCTATGCGGGCGGCTAGCTAACCCAGCTCTGCTTGCCACTACGTAACGGCGTCCGAGCGACATTACTTGCGGAACTTGCCGTGCATACCCCGACCACCGCGTCGACTCCCACACTTTCCTCTAGAGGCACCCACGCCGCCTATGGATGGGCCGAGGGGCCTGACCGTTCCTCCCCGCCCCTCCTCCTCTCAGACCCCTCATCGAGGTTTCCGCAGCGCAGTAACAGCAGCCCTCCTTTTCCATCTGGCGTGTTTGTTCCCTCCGTCCTGACGGACCCTTGCACAATTGGGCTGGGCGCGGCGCCGCCGTTCCAGACATGATGGTCCCAGGGCTGGGCTCCCCGAGGCCCAGGGCGACAACGGCGCACGGACGCAAACCAGAGCCGCCGAGCATTTTACCGCCTCTTCCCCCGAGGGGCCGCGAGCAGCATGTAGCAGGAAGGAGGGCCACGAGGAGGGGGAAGGGATGAGATGGGGACGAGGAAGGCAAGGATGAGGAGCAGGAGGAGCCGGAGGATGAGGTGGAGGCGGGCGAGGGGTATACGAGAAGGATGCGGGGCGAGGGGGAGGAGGAAGAGGGGTAAGGAGGAGGAGGTGCGCGTGGAGGAGTTGGAGGACGATGGCGACCCCGCCCCTCGCGAGGGCGGCCTGGGCCTGCTTCACTTGCCCGCCGGGACGCCGGCCACCGCCGCCGACATCCCGGACCGGCGGCTGACCGGCGAGGCGGGGCTGCCTCGGAGGGGGGGGGGAGGAGTCGGCGAAGTCCGAGCCCCAGCCTTGCCGGTCAACGATTCAGGCACCTCGATGTCAGCAGGGGGCACATATTAGCGTCGATTCTCATGGAAATTTGGAGCATGTAGGAAGGAGAGGGGGAGAGGAAAGGCCAGAACATTTACAGAAATACGGGGAATCCCCCTCACCATCACCACCACCACCACCACCACCACCACCACCACCACCACCACCACCACCACCACCACCACTACGACGACCACCGCGACGATCATCGCGACGGCGGCGGCGGCGCCTGCGGCGGCGGCGCCCGCGGGGGCGGCGGCAACGACGACGGCCTCGCGGCCCAGAGCTTCAGGGGCCTTCCTCGGCCACCGTGGCAGTCGCGGCGCTCGCGCAGTTTGGGAAACATTCGGAATTTTCCGACGCGTCGCACGTCGATCATCGCACGGCTCCGCGACCGCCCACCGAGCCTTCTAAGCGCGCGCGTAGCGCGCGCGTGGTTCTAGTGTGCGTGTGTGTATCTATTTATATATATATATATATATACATATATAGATAGATATAGATACATATATCCCTGGGAGTCAGGCCCGCGGCCCCTAAACAGGTGTTTCGGCCCCCCATGGGAGGCCCGGGAGGCCCCTGGAGCGCCCCCGGAGCGCCCAAATCGGCCCCAGATTAGAGCGCCCCACGACAGGCCCAAAGGGTTCCAAGACGCCCCTGATGGCCCCAAGACGGCCCTCCGTAGCCCAAGTCATGTTGGCTCCAGCCGCTTTGGTGCAAACCGTTTTGTTTTTGGGGCTGCAAGTCCGCCCGGTCTTCCCAGCATCTCTCGGCGTGACACCGTCCGGTTTCGTGCCCTCTTCGCCGATGATCGCGATGTTCACAACTGCATACGATTGGGTCCTTCTCCAGGCTATTTTTGTTTGGGGGGAGGTTTAGTGTTCGGGTTAGGGTGGCAGGGTTAGGGTTAAAGGGTCTGGGTTTTAGGGTCATGGGGTGAGAGTAGGGTGTTAGGATTAGGGTGGGTTAGGACTTGGATTCCGGTGGTAGGGTTTGATTTCGGGTTAGGGGGTTAGGGTTGGGGTTGGGGTTAGAGGGCTAGGCTTAGGGTTCTAGGGTTTGTGTATTGAGGTGTCGGGTTAGGGTGGTCAGGGTTCGGGTGTTAGGGTAGGGGTTAGGGGTAGGAGGTGAGGGTTAGGGGGCACGGGTTAGGGGTAGGGTTAGGGTTAGTCAGATCATGTTTGGGTTCGTGGGTTAGGGGCTTATGGGGGGGTAGGGTTCCGATGGTCGGATTAGAGTTCGGTGTGTGTCTAAGGTTAGGGTTAGGGTGTTGGGGCTAGGGTGAGGAAGTTAGGGTGTTCGGGTTTTGGGTCGGCAGCGGAGGTAGTTTTAGGGTTCGGGTGAGGATTATCAGGGGCATAAGGGATTAGGGTTCAGGATTCCGGCTTAGGTCAAGGGGTCAGAGGTTAGTGGCTAGAGCATCGGGTTAGGAATAGAGGTAGGGTTAGGGTTTAGGGTTCGGGTCAGGGTTAGAGTTGGGGTGTGGGTTGGGGTGAGGGTTAGGAATAGGATTAGGGTATGGGGGTTGGGTGTTAGGGATCAAGGTTCGGGTCAGGGAGTAAGGGGTCAATGTCTGGTTTAGGATGGCTGGGTTGGAGTGGGAAACTCAGGGCTAGGTCGTTAGTGCTAGGGTGTTAGAGTTCGGGTTAGGAAGGTAGGGTTAGGGTGGTAAGGTCAGGTTCGGGTGTTTAGGTTGGGTTAGGGTTAAGCGGGTTAGGGTTAGGGTGGTAGTGTTAGGACTAGGATTAGGGGTAAGGTGTTCGTGTTGGGGTGAGAGGGGGTCAGGGTTAGGTTGGTAGGGTTACAGTGGTACGGTTGGGGTTCGGGTCAGGGGGTTTGGGCTAGGGTATCAGGCTTGGAGTTTGGTGATTCGGTTTCGGGTGGGGGTAAGGGTGACGGTTTGGGTTACGGGTCTCGGATTACGGTGTTCGGGTCAGGGTTTGGGGAAGGGCGTTAGGGTTTGGGTAGCAGGGTTCCGGTTAGGTCGATAGGGATAGTGTCAGAGGTGAGGGTCAGAGTGGTAGGGTTTTTGGGTGATGGTGAGCGAGTTAGGATTGGGGGTTTTCGGGGTTAGGGTGTTTTGGGGGGGCGTTCGTTAGGGTGCCTAGGATTAGGGTCTTAGGGTTGGCATGTTCAGATTGCGGTTAGGGTTAGGGGCCTAGGATTCGGTTGGTAGGGTTAGGGTTCGGGTAAGAGGGCTTAGGGTTAGGATGGTAGGGTGGTAAGGTCGGGTTGTCAGGGTCAGTGTCATGGGGGTTCGGGTCAGGGTGGTAGGGTAGGGATTAAGGGGAAGGGGTTAGGGTTAGGTGGGTCGGGTTAGGGTTAGGGTTAGGGTTATGCGGTTCGGGTTCGGGTTATTGGGTTGAGGGGTGTGTATGGGGGTTAGGGTTAGGACGGTAGGATCCGCGTTCGGTTTACGTGTAAGGTTAGGGCAAGGGGGTTCGGGCGTTAGGGTGTTAGGGTTCGGGTTAGGACGTCAGGGGGTTCGATTGGGGTCGTACAGTTAAGTTTAGGGTGAGGGTGAGGGTTATAGTGGTGGTGAGGTTAGGGCTTAGGGGTTAAGCGTTTGAGCTGAGGGTTAAGGTGTGAGTTAGGGTTAGGTTTAGGGTGACGGTTTGGGCTTAGGGTTAGGGGTTTGGGGTTAAGGGTTTAGGTTCGGGTTAGGGGGTTGGGGAGTTAGGGTTAGGGGGTTAGGGTCAGGGGGTCGGGGTCCGGAGCCAGGGTTCCGGAGTAAAGGGGACGGGGGGAGTGGGGTCCGAGGGGGTCGCGGACCCCCTCCCCTCGGGAGCATCCAGCGGCGCGCCCTCCATGAGGTCGGCCTCGAGATGAGGCGATGCCAATCACAGGAATGGAGATGAGTGATAAGTTCCAGGCTGGCAATCTCATCCGACGTTGCCTTGTTTGTTCGTGCCGCGGGTCCCCTGGAGATTTGGACCCTATCCCCGGGGCCGGTTTTCCATCCTGAGTCCTGTTGACGGTCATGGGGCCCAAACGCGTGTTCCGTCGAAAAAACGCCCAGATCGGAGGATCGTTCTCTTTCTCTCTCTCTCTCTCTCTTTTGCTCTCTCTCGCTCTGTCTCTTTCTCTCTCTCTTTGTCTCACTCTCTCTCTTTCTTCCTCTCTCTCTCTCTTTCTCCCTCTCTGTAGTTGTAGTTGTGTGAATCTCTCTCTCTCTTTCTCTGTGTCTCTCTCTCTCTCTCTTTTATCGTTGCTTTGTGTCTCTCTGTCTCTCTCTCTCTCTCTGTCTCTCCTTGTGTCTATGGCTCTCTCTCTCTCACTCTCTTGTTTGGGTTTCTCTCCCCTTTTCTCTCTTTCGTTCTCGCCCTCTTATCTCTCTGGTGACATGATGCCCCCTCTGTCGGGCGGGCAGGTTGGACGCCCTGACTATGAGCAGGGCGGGCTTCCTGGCGGAGGAGCAGTTGCGTCCTGATTTCGGCGGCGGGCGAGGGGGGGAAATGAGAAGGAGAAGCTTTCTCAGAAGGCGGCAGGGCTTCTCAGAAGCCCTCGGGCCTTCTGAAAGGCTTTCTGTGTCTTCGGGGAAGCCTTTATAATTCTTCTCAGAAGGCGGTGGGCATTTCGAGCGTTCTGAGAAGGTCCGCCCCATCTCACTTCCCTCCTGGGCGCGCCGTCGATGATTGCCACCGGTATTGCCGCTTCACGTTTTCACTGCCTGTATCCTCCCGCGCTTCCTCATTGTTTGTTCGCTCGCTCATCCTCCGCCACCTCCTCGTCTGCTTCCTGGACATCACGTTCGTCCTCATCTCCCCTCTCCCCTTCGTTACTCCTTCACCACCTCGTTTATCCTTCACCACATCCTGGGCTTGATGCTACGCCTGATCTGTTCCTCCTCCTCCTCCTTTTTCCCCGCCTCGTGTCCCGCCTCGTGCTGCTCCCCTGGTGATCATGATGTGGATGCAGGTGATGCCGACGGTGACTGCGATGCTGGCGCTGATGCTGCTGACGATGCCCTCCCTCACCCTCCCCCGCTCTGCCCCCACCGTTCCTCTCGACCTCCTCCCGCCCGGCCCCCACGGGGCGGCGTGGTGCGGGCGCCCACCTGCCCGGCTGCCGGCCTCAGACTCTGCAGGCAGACGGAGCCCCGCGGCCGGCGCGGAGAGACCGGGAGCGGCCAGGACGACAGCTTCTCGGTCTGGAGCGTGCCGGGCAGCGGGACCGATGTGCACATCCGCTGCCTCTGGCCAGGCCCATCCTGGGCCCAGGAGCGGTCCAAGCCAGGAGGGCAGAGCACCGCTCCTGTGCCCAGGTTGGGCCCGGCCAGGGGCAGCGGCTGTGCATGTAGATTCCGGCGCCCCAGCGTGGCAGAGCACCTGGAGGGCGTTCTGGAACGCTCTGGGGCGCTGCGCACGAGGCATCCTCGAGGTCCGCGGGCCCTCAGAGGTCTTCCCGACGTTGTCCCCTTCCCGACGTTGTCTTCTTCCTGCCCGACGTTGTCCTCTTCGGGTTGTCTCTGCCCGACGTTGTCTTCTTCCTGCCGTCGCCTCAGAGTAGGAATACGGAGGAGGGGCGAGCAGTTGATTCAGGGGGGCCGAACAAAGACACACTTCCTCTGGCGTCTCTCCGCTGCCGCCCTCCCGCGCGGCGCGCGTGCACGGCGCGTCGCCGTGGAGTGTTCGCGTCAAGCGAGGGCAACGCGCTGGGAGATTGCACAATGGGCGCTGTAGTTAAATCGCGCAGCGTCATGGTGGAACGAGGCTCGAGTGGTCCTTGAACGTCAAATATCGTTGTAAGCTCATTTGCAGTCGCACCGAAGTGAGGCAACACTGAAACAAGACGCCGCAGGAGAAGTTGGCGACGCTGGTGGCGGCCGAGGCTTCCGAGATCATCGCTTGCCAGCTTTCTCAGAGAGCGGCGGCAGGAGGGGCGACGCGCGCGGGCAGCGAGCGCAGAAGAGGGAACGCTTGTCGGGAACGTGAAGGACACGAAGGGCAGCGGGCAGGAGCTCTTTCGCAGGAAAAGGGTGGGGGAAAGAGGGTTGGGAGGGGCCGGACGAGCCGCAGCAACGGCAGCGTCAGTGTTTGGAGGACGGGCGTGCGAGGAGGACGGGGCGGAAGAGTGCTGGCGGTGCCGAGAGAGGCGCGGCTGGGGAGGGCAGCCGTCGTTGGCGGAGGAGGGGCCACGGGGGTCGGCCGCAAGGGCGCGAAGAGAGGTCCGCACCTCGTGCTCTGCGGGTGGTGCGGAGCTCTGCCCTCGCCCGGGGCCGGCGCGCACGCAGCAGTGGTCGCTTGGCATCGCTCGGACGTGTGCATTTCATTTGTCTCTCGGCGAGAACCATCGAGGACCATCCTGGACCATCGAGCAAAAAAAAGCACGCACGAAACCGAACAATGCACGGGAAATGGACGTCCGAGCGACGGTAAGGGTCGGTGCAGGTGGGGACCAGGCGATCCCCTCGGATCCCCTCTGGCCGATTGAGCCGCGCGGGTCTTACCCCTCTCCCCGTGGCTGCAAGCGGGACCCCAGGGAGAGGTCTCTTGAGACGACCAGTGCCGATTTCTCAAGTCTCACCCGCTCCGGGTGCAAGGTCGTCGCACGAGGACGCTCTCGCTCGCACTGCGGAGTCTGAAACACAACGCCGCGGTCTCAGAAGTCCCTCTCGCTGGCGTCTCCTTGGGAAAGACACCCTATCCCGCCCCTCCTTTTTGTTTTGTTTTTGGGAGCTGCGGCTGAAATATACAGAATTGCAACAAACGCGACCGAACTAGAAAGGACCACACTTCCCCCTCCTATCTCCTGGTCCAAACATCGGTGTGTGTGTGTGTTGCGTTAGGGATGTTGGGCTTGATCTTCTTGCTGGCCCCTGTTTTCCAGGAGCGCCTGTATCAAGGCCGGGGGCGGTCGGGGGGGTCACGCGAAATGGTTGCCCAACGTTTGTTGCAAAGTTTGTTCTTACAACGGTGCCACGGGGCTCGCCGGGGGTTCGCGACATGCTCTCAGCTGGCCTGGGCTTGCTCCTCTGGTCAGCCCGCCCTCGAGAGGCCGATCTGGGGCGCAGAGATGGCGTTGTGCCTTGCTCGGCGTGGCACGAAGCAGGACGTTGGGTGACCCAGGAGCCATATCCGAGCCAAGAAGGAGTGTCAAAGGAGGACAAAACCCCGACCCCCATCATCGGCGTTTGCTAGGCGGCCCCAACCGTTGACTGAACAGCCGTGCCTTGTTCGATTATTTCTTTGGGTGCGTTTGCTAAACGGCTTTGCTCGCCAGGCTGCTTACTATGAGGTTGGTGCTCCCTCCTTTTGGAGCGGGCTCTCTGGTTTGGTCAGGGACCCCTGCTCTCGAGGAGCATCCCCATTCAAGTCTTCGCGCCTGCGGCGGCGACTGCTCAGGCGAAGATGGTGCTGGGGGCGGAAGGGCCACTCAAACGACGTCGTGGATGCTGCAGCTGGCCGACCTGGACTGGGACTGAAACAGGGTGATTCGTCCCAGTCCCGAGCTTGATACAGATACGCCGCCAGGGGACCGACCCCATGTCCCAGGACCCTAGGAGGCGATGGATATGGATGGGTGTTGGGCCCCCCTGAGGCCCGAGAATACACATATCCACTCCCCCTGGGACCCTGAGACATCGGTTCCTCAGGTGGTTGATATTTTTCACATATATATATATAGATATACAAATATATACACATATCTCAAGTATTCAGCTTTGAAGTTCGTCTCATGATGGTAGCACCGCTTTGGTATCTGGCGCCCAATCTGGCGTCTTGTGAGTCACAGCTGGCAGGCGCGATCGGATGAGCTGGAGTGCGAGAACGAAGTGACCCCAAGCGTGAAACCGGTTTCGTCGTTGGTTCGTTTCTCACGTGCGGACGTGGCGACGTTATTCAAGGACGACGGGCATTCTCGCCTTGATAGAGGGCATGTCACGTCATCTTGTTCAGGTTGCATCTTTTGGGAGGTCAAACTTCGCTGCGGTGCTTGTATACCCGTAGCCGAAACACGCTTCGGTTGCAGATCCTGGGAGGTCAAACTTAGTTCCGGTGCTTCTATATCCGTAGCCGACAATCAACCCAGCTAATTCGGTCCAATCCAGAGCCTAATCCGGTTCCAATCTGCCAACTAGTCTCCAAAATTTTGTTTGCATTCAGGAGTTCTGATTTGTGTGATTGAGGAATTGGACGGGAATGCCAAGGTTTCGCCACGTTGAGTATGCCGAGGGTTCGCCACGTATTCACCCGTTGTTTGTCCGTTTCCACTTGTGTGGGTCTGCCGAAGATTGGCCACGTTGTCGCCCGTTGCCGCCAGCCGAGGGATGCCGAGGATTCGCCACGTGGCTGGTAGTTGCCGCTTGTGTGGGTAAGCCGAACGTCCGCTACGTAGCTTCCACATCCACAGTGCAATCTCTTCTCGGTTGGTGGGAACGCTGGCAACATATACATGTATACATATATTTGTATACAGACACATGTCTGTATGTACATCTATTTGTATAACTGTGTGTGTTGGAGTTGTCGTTTCGTTCCCACGAAGACCTCGCGGGAATTGCCCTCTGAGAATGCTCCACCCGCCTGGGCGGAACGGTGCCCACGGGCACCCCCATGTGCAGATGGGGGTGCCACACCTGGCGATGAGTTTGGCGGGGTTGCAACACCTTGCCACTGCCACATTGCAGTTGGAAAAAAGCGGGGTGTTGTCGATGGGGTCGCCGCAGCTGGCGTGTGGACGAATGGTCAGAAAAACTCTTGTAGGCATGCGGAGCAGGCGGAGGTCAGCCAAAAGCAAACGGATGCCCCATGAAGCCGAAGGAATCCCCAGGATGCACTCATTCATGCTCAGGACACGTTTCCACATACACATCTAGTATATATGTGTATATATATATGTATATACATGTATATATATATATATATGCAGATCCATCCTCTCTCACTCTGTCACCCAGCCGGCCAATCCAGGTCATTCCACACCACCCAACATGTTGCCCAGTCGGCGTTTGTTGGTTTCATTGAACATGGAGATGGTTGGCCGACGTTGCAGGATATTTGACGCGAGTGGGAAGCGGCGCGCAGTGCAAGGGAAATGCCGCAATGTTGCGTTTGCCAATCAACAGCGCGCGTACGTCTGCAAAGTAGGGCTCCTGCTTGGGAGTGGCCCTCATTTGTCCCCCGCCAGTTGGTCGGACGCGGGGCAGCGCGCAAACGGGCCAGATGCCACGCTCGTCCCAACGCCGCGGCGATTTCGCCTCCAACTAGTCCGTCCGCTTGGGCGCAGCGAATCTGTTTGGCCCGCTCCTTCGCAGGAGGCGGGGCCACGGCCTCGGCCGAGAGGGCGAGATGTCGCTCTCGCGCTCGCAGGATTCGTTTGACAGTTTTGCCCCTGCTTGGGCGAGGCCCGAGCCTGGCCTGCGTCAGGTCCATCGACGTCGCGCGAGAGGGCCAAATGCCTTTCTGCCTCAGCCCCGCGCGAAGATCTCGTGGGAGGTCTGCTTCCGCCTGGGCGCGGCCCCTGGCTTCCCCTCGCCACGTCGTGGGAAGCGGGGCCGCACGCGCGCGCGCATGCGCGCGGGAACGCCTGCCGTTCGCTAGGTGGGAGTGTGCGCCATGCCCCACATCCATATGTACCCGCATTCATTATTCTGCTGTGGGAGGGTGCGTGGGGGATGGCGGGGCCCTGCTGACTCGGTCGAACCTGCTTGCACGGTGCCCTCTCATGGTCAGACTCACTGTGGGCAGCTGCCAGGGTGCAGTCCCCTCGATGAGCCTCGAGCATGCTGGGTGGGCCCCATCCACGCTGCCCCACGGGTTATGCCCCCGCGCTTCGACTGCCAGTTCGATACGTATCCTAGAGTGATAAGACTGATGCCGATGCAGAACCCTCCATCGTTTCTTTTTTAGGGGGTCGTCTGGGAAATCCTCGTAGCCATGACCAGATGCGCCTCGGTATGCTTGTCCGAACGCACCTGGGGCGAGGTTCAGGACGCATCGGTATCGGCATCGTTTGGTTATCCGCAGTCCATGCTCCCCTGAACAGGTAGAAAAGGTTGCCGAACCGCCGACTTGGTGGCTCTGGGACCTCCAGACTGTCGCGGGCTGGGCGAAAAGGCGGGGGTCCTGGGAAACGGTGGGGCCGTTTCTGTTGCAGGTTCTTTGTTTTGTGTTTTTCCTGTCCCGTCGCAGTTGTTTCTTCTGGTTCTGTTGCCGCTTGTCTTGCTTATCCGGTTTCGATTCTGGCGTTTCGTTTCCACTGTGGTGAGTGGCCCAGGCCGACGTACTCCCGTTCGTTCTCGTTTTGCTCAGTTCAACCTGGTTTAGTCTTAGGCCTAATTTGGCCAGACCTGGCTTAGTGACGTTTGAATCTGGCTTGATGGTCCATCGTTTTTGCGAAAGCCTCCCAGGGGTTGTTTCCTAACCTTTGTCCCCGGTGCCCCCGCCCCCCCCTTCCCGCTGGGCCATGGTATCTCAGGGCCACTAGGTTGGGACGGGCCACGCGAGACCCGACAGGCACCTGACCCCACCTAAGGGGGGCAAATCGGTCATTGGGGCCACGGCCATGACGGGGATCGGTGCTCGCCCCCCCTCCCCACCAGGTCCGCCCGAGCGCGCCGCCGAGGGAGCTTGTGGTTGTCATGCCTATGTCAGCCTCGCCTCCTCCCTCGCCTCCGTCCCACTTCCTTTGTGTGCCGCCGCTGTGGCTCACAAAGGCCCTTGAGTCACCTGGCGCGCAGGCGACGGGCGCGCCCTGGCCCTCGTAAAGAGAAAGAGAACGTGCCCTCCCATAGCACGGGTCCCTACTTGCAGTTCGTGTTTCTTTGCATTCCATACAGCTACCCCCGTGCGGTCTACAGTGACAGCGGCGCCCGCGGTTGTGATCCACGAGAGGAGTTAGGCCGACTCCCGTGTCATTCGACTCTTGGGCGTCAGGTTCAATATTATTATCCCTTTTCTGCCCGCTTCCCACCTCCCACCCTCTTGCACCGAGCGCCGCCGCGAATCTTCCAGACTTCGCTCAGCTTCGAGAGTATGAACTTCCAGATGGTCTTTGGTCACAACCAGATCAGGACCCTTGGGCTGGAGGCGGAGGACGAGCAGACGTTCCTTGGGACGGCGACGACGATGTGGGCTGGTCAGATCAAGATTGGGCCCGCTGGTTTCCACAGCCCTGGACGGAGACGCGGCCCAATACGCAATCAACATCATCATGTTGGAACGTGCGGGGCCGTGGTTCGCCGGGTGCACCAGTTCGGTTGAGCACTCTTCAGCGGGGGAAGGCTGCGCATTCCACTCCGATCGCTCCGACTTATGAGGGAGATACCACTGCCAGATCTTCTGATCGGCAGAGGGGGGGTCCTTGAACAATCGGAGGCCCCAAACATACCAACCGACCTCCCATTTGGGATGGAAGAAGATCCCGATGCTCGTCTTGATCCTTACATAAGGAGCTGCAAACGCTGCCCGCGACTACTTGAGCCCTGAAGCGACAACACGGGTATTTCATTTACCGCTACGCCGAGGAATAGCTCAATCTCATTATCAATGAAGTCACCGAAGACCAGCTGTCTTCGTAAGACAGCGGGCAGGTTGCGGCCAAACCTGTTAGAATGCTTCCGCCGAGTACCAAGACTGCAGGGTGACGAAGGGTTTTCCATATCTCTCTCTCTATATATATATATGTATTTATATATATATATAGATATATATATATATGTAAACTTGTTCGGACGACACCAAACGTCGGCGAGATGAACCCTCGGTCAAATATCGCTCGCAAGCGAGTGCTCTGACAGTTTGAGAAGTACGGGATCCTACCAGAGGAATTGAAACAGCACGTGCTTCTCAGCGGGTCTCGGTTCAGTGAAGCCGCTTGGGGCACGGTTGAGCATTGGACGGGGGATCATATGAGTTTGGCGCGGCGCGCGAGAAGCTTCGGAAGCTTGAGCGACAATTATCCTCAGGTCAAAGACGGCCATTGTATGTTTGGAATGAGTTCCGCCTCGCACTTCGTTGGATGCCAAGGAGACGAAGACGGACATGGCGACCAGGGGTCGGGCCGCGACGGTTCCCACTGGGTTCGCATGGGACATTTTCTTTTAACCTAGCCCAGGTTCTGCGAGGAAGACGAGATCCTCGCTGAAGCCCTCAGGCACAGGGTCGACGCAGACGCGACCTTCGTAGCTGGAGACACGCCCGAGGGCGCGATTTCGGATGAAGACGAGGTTGTCGCCACTTTCGCCAAGGACACACAGGTGCGACTGTATTTGCACGGGCGGAAGCTTGGACGAGACTACCATTCAATGTCTTTTTCCAAAAGGTGAGTCCGAAGGCCCCTGCGCGAACGGACCACGTTCGACCGAGGCGTCGGACCAAAAGTAAACTGAGGAGCCGGTCGAAGCGCGCCCGACGCGGGGAGATCGGGCGCTGAGCGAGGGGCAGTGCGAACGGCCAGGCGAGCGAGGGCGCCTGCGGCAAGCGGATTTCGGCGGGTTCCAGGTTGTTCTTCTTGAAGCAGATGACGCACTGCGTAGCGTGTGTCAACGGGAACCTACGACCCAGTCTGGAGTCTTTTTGTTTGTGCTTCTCTCTTTTTCTCTTCCCATGTTTGCCACTGCTGATGCTGGCGAGCAGATGTTCATTGGGCATTCGGCATAGTGGATACGGGGGCTCAGCGCGGAGTCTGCGGCAAAGACCAGTTTGAGAACATGGTGACATTTACCGGAGAAGCCGACGGTTTGATGCCAGCACGGATCCCCGCCCTGAAATGGACGCCATGGGCGTCGGAGGATCTGCCAATTTTCTCTCCCGCAGGACCCCGCCTGTTGCCGTGGCAAAGAACTGCGGCGCTCTCGCGGTGCGTCTGGCTGCCTGCGCCGCGCCTGTGCTGCTTCCAGTTGGGGTGCCCGGGCAGCTAGGCATTGCCTTTGACATGCCAGGTGGCGTCATTGCCTGGGAGGCACTCGACGACAGTCAATCGGGGGTGTGCGAGGTAGCGGCAGGCAGACGCATGGCGATCAGTATCCATGATGTTCCCGATGATGGTTGGCAGAGGAAGCAGAAAATCAGTGGAAGTCTCACCGAAGACTCGGGGATGTTGCCGGGCCATCGAGCCTGAGGGCGCCGCTTTCTATTTGAATCCGCAGGCACCATCGGCTCAAACCAATCCTTCTCAGCCCAGCCAGCAGCCGCCCCCCCCGGCACCTCGCGCGACGTCGAATCGCCCGGGGCGCATCCTCGCCGAGGAGGGGCCGGCAGCAGGGCCCCCGAGCACCGGTGTGCCCAGCCAGTCCTTGATGATTCCAGAGAAGCGGACGTGAAAAAGGGAACAATTTAGCTCGAAGCTACTCTCATCCTGGACCACGCGGCCACGCGGCGCCGCGAGGGCGAGCGTCGGCGCGGACACCTGCGAGAGTTTGCTCGATGGCGCCAGGAGTCTGGACAACGAGGCCGCGCCATCCGCGCCTCATCCCCGCGACCCGATACCTTGCGCGCGAGTCTTGAAAATCTCCAGCGGGGAGCGGTTCGCGCGGGGCAAGGGGCTGGGGCGCGACGGCGCGGGCACCGCGAAGACCGATCAGGCAGCGCGCAGACGCCCCGAGGAGGCCATGCGCCATCGGGGCAGCAACAAGACCCCTGGTGGACACCCGACTATTAGCAGATGCGTTGGACGAGTTTTCCCGTCGAGGGCTTCATCTGCAGGGGCAGGTTGGGCCACCGGGAACGGGTGGCGCGCGGGATGCAAGCGGGTTGCGCCGTCACGGAGATCCGCCACAAGGACTTCCAGCGCTGCGAGCTGCGCGTGAGGACTCACGAGTCAGTCAAACCAGCGACCAATCGACCCGCGCGTCTGGCAACGTACGCAGCGCAACGCGAGATGCGCGAGGCCATCATTGACGGGGACGGTTCCGAGACTATCGTGGAGGAGACCGACGTCCGATGGACTCGCGCGCAGAACGATTTGACCAGCGAGCGGATAACAGAGGTTGTCTACTCAGATGGTGCTATTATTTGATTCAGGATACTTGGTCTGGCCTTTCTTGTGACCGCGCCGCGACCAAGAGATGGACTGGCCGTGCCATCTTGCCGCGAAGCTGTTACTGACATGATGTTCGCTGGCGCCTTGCTGGCGAGCGGTTCTCCCAGTGCGAGCCCGGCGGGCCGAGTCTCTGGCAAGCGCGCGGCTGTGCATGGCGGTGCTCCACGTTGATCGTGGCAGCCTGCCATTTTACAAGACTCGGTTGAAGCGGCCGGGGCTTTCGGCGGAAGGTGGCGACTGATTTGGCGGCAGACCACCAGTGGAGCTCACGCTTCATCTCTGGAACTTGATGGGGGCGGCATGCGCGCGTTTCTCAATCAACAGGTAAAGCAGATCAAGCAGGCGCTCTCAGTGAACAGTACCAGTCTCAGGCGTCCTACGGGAGCTGCTCATGAAGAAGGTGGGCCGTGAGAGATTCCTGTTGATGGCCCCGGCGTTAAATCTGATAGTGGCGACAGTCGACTGGTCTCAATCTGGCTCACAACAAATGTGGTCACGCTGGGAATCGAGATGTTTTTCGAATCCTGAGATGGGGTAATGCGGAGCCTGAAGTACCGCGCTGGGAACGGACAATCTTGGAGTTCGACGAGCGCGGCGCGCACGAACGATTCCATGCTCGCCGCCCTGCTGCTGCCCCAAGTCTGATCGACTCAATCATGTTGTTGGCTTTGATTTAGTGGAGGTCAAGTGTCCACTTGATGATGTGCCGCTTTTTTCAAGTATCATCTGTTGGGGCACGTCTTTGCCAGTTGGTTGGAAATGTGGGGACATGAAAGTCAGCGGAGGTAGCTCGGCGAGAATGTGCACGCACATGGGGGCGTTTTTTCTGGCATGCCAGGGGCTATTGTTGTGGATCCTGGAACGGAGTTTCAGGGAACGTTTGCCGATGCCTTACAAAACAACGGCGCGTGCCTATTTGTCACAGATGCTCGCGCTCCATGGCAAAAAGGTCTAACTGAATGTGCTGGGAAAGAATGGACACGACAGTTCCGTTTAGCCGTTTGTAAAGTAGCGCTCGAAAACCCTGCCCAATGGCATGCTATGGGTGTGTGTGTTGCTCTGTCCGGAACCGTCGCCAGAATCGGAGTTGTTTCTTGCCTTTGCAGCGGGTTATCGGTTTTACACAACGTATACCAGCGACGCTGCCCTCCGATGATCCCATAGATCCCGAGTGCTTGTACCCATCTGGGACAACATTCCCGCCGAGCTGAAGACTTACGCCGGGCCGCTTTGAAAGCCTGGACTGCCATGGATCGTTGAACGCGACTGCTCCGAGTCCTCCGCGCGCGACATCGTGCACCACCAACCTTCGCTGAAGGCCAAATCGCATGTATGGAGATAAGGACGAGTCGGCTCGTGGCTATGGTTTGGGCCTGTTGCCTGTTGTGACTATCTTACACTTGGCTGGTGGGGCTTGGATCAACGTGCGCGGGGCGCTGTGGCGCGCTGCACATGAACAGCAGTGCCGCGCAATATGAAAGTGGAGGCGTCGAGATGGCCAGCCAGTCCCATCGCGACCTCAAGATTGATCTCGAGCGCGCGCGTGGTGCTCGTCGTTTTGTCGACGTCACTGGAGGGGGCAATCCCATTTCCTGGGGGCGAACCTCTACGAGACCCCGATGCGGCAGAAGCCGATGAAATATCCGGCGACTCTGACATTGCTGCCGATTGCGAACCACTCTCGCCAGCGCCAGAAGAAGCAGACATACAACCATCGGCGGAAAGCTACGAAGAACCTGGATTGGGACGCGCAGCGCCCGAGAGTGTCGCACGAGAAGTGCGAGTTTGCTTCGACGCCGCATCCTCTACTAAACCGCAGAGCGAGTCGGGCTCGAGAAAGCCCTCCGTGGCATAGGCGCCGGGGGGGCCATCCGGCGCAGTCGCGCGAGGCTCAGGCATGCCCTCGCCCGCATTTGCGGCTTCATACTTACCGCCGTTGCGTCAATCACGACTGTGCCCCCTGAGTTTCCATCTGTGGACTCTGCAGGTGACCTGGTTACATACTACGTGGACAGCAGTCATAGTGTCCAGGTAACAGATGATTTGATGGGGGCGCACAAGACTCCCGACTTGGACATCTACGCAGCCCGTGAATCAGATGCAGCCGACCTCAACACTCCGAGATCATTCTTCATCAGAGAAGGAGCGTGCTGAGGACGAAATTCTCCGATCCGAAATGCGTTACTCGACCATCTTGAAGAGCCTGTTTTGTTGGACCCACCGGCAACCGTCACAAAGGGTGGGCTGGGACTTGCGCAGCAGGACCTGACGGCACCAGAGCAGCGCGCAGTCACCGGGGAGCTGCCACTGCAGAAATTGACCGCACATCCCCTTTATGTAACACCCATTCTCGCTGGCAAGACACATGTGAAGATAAGGGTGCCCACTACGACGGCGAGCTCAATGATTCTGCTGTCCGGAAAAATTACGACGCTGAACCGAGAAGGATTATCCCAGGATTTCATGGTCCCGACATTGCTGCGTTGAATCGCGCTATGCTTGCGCCCTCCACAGCAGGCGTGCTTCTTGCTCTACAGAGCCGGTTCACTATCAAGGCTAAGGCCTTGGTCGGCGACGTCGAGTTTGCTTCTGCAGAAGGGCTCCGAAATTAGCGGGAAGAACCTGTTTGCCCCACCCCCTGCGGGAGGCATTCCTGGCGAAGATGCGAACGAATTGCTCGCGTTGGATTGCCGGCAGAAGTTTCTTGAGTCGTCGCCAGCCGTCCGGGCTGGGGCAGATGTCTTCTGACGGCGGCTAAGGAGCATGGCTTCGCTCGCCATCCCCTGGCGCCTTGCGGCACGCTCATGCACGAGACTCTTGGCGGGCGCCCCTGGCAGTTTTCTGGGCTCGTCCTCGTTGGAGCAGATAATTTGTTGGGAGGCGGTATGTGAGATAGACGCTTCGTTTTCACTCATCGTCTTCGCAAGTGGTTCAAATGCGGGAGATGGGTTGGATTCGCGGAGGGCGCTACTGAGCGCGGCGGGCTCACTTTGCGACGACCCAACAACTCAGACTTTCCAATCTCTATGGCGCGGCATCTTCCAGAAAGAGCTCGACCTATTTGTTCCCCAGGGGGGCGTCGCAATATCCCTGAGCTACCAGCCGCGCCATGGGAGGACGCAGCCATGCGCGGGTTGCGTTGGAAGCTCAGTCTACGCGCGCCGAGAAAGTGCCCGACGGCCCGGGTGGCGCATCTGCCCCGGGCAGCGCGCTGACCAACCCCGAGGCAAAATATTTCATCGAGGCAAGTGTCGCGCCACGACGCCTCAAGGACGCCAGCGCCACCATTTTCTTCATGTCTATACCCGCCCTTCTCTCGCATCCGCCTGGTCGCTCTATGCGATTCGCACCATGATGGATGCGAAATCCCTCTACGCATGTATCCATCAGGAACAGTCCGCCTCGGCCGAGTAGCGAGCAGCTTTGGATATTGCTGTGATTCGGAACTCCTTGGAGAACCTCGGTGGTCAGCGTCGCTGGTTTCCGCGCGGACTGAACCCCGCGGACGGTTTGGCGAAGTGAAAAGGCAAGTTACGCACTGCTGGAGAATAGCAGGCAGTGGATCGGAGGATAGCATGTCGGTTGGCCACCGGGAAACGCAATGCGAGACAACATATTTCGGAACAACACAATATCTTCCGCCGAGCACTACATTCTTCCCGCGCGTCTCCCACTCCGCCTCCGAAGCGTCCCATCCCTTCTAATCAGCCCGCATCCAACTCATCTCTATTGTCGCGTGGTTCCTAATATTGTCCTCATCGTGCAGCGCGTGTGTCAGCATGGCACGATGCATGGCCGTTTGCAGTTTTTGACTTTGGCTTCGTTGCCGGGACCCCCCCTGCCTGCGGAGCCATGCCGCCTGAGCAGCCAGCGCCTGTATCCTGGCCCATCTACTGGATGACCCCCCAGCCGCAGAAGCTACGGCGACGACGTGGACTGCGTCTTCCACGACTGCGAGGGATACGACGACCCAGTGGACGGAAAGGAGATCAGCTCAGGTGGTTCTCCGGCTGCAGTGGCCGATGATCCTTGGGCTGATCCGAAGAGGTCCACAGGCCAGGCTTTTGCCTCATCCGCCGAAGGCTCAGCGCCAGCTGCGCCTCCTTCGGAGCGCCCCCGTGCGTCTCCATCTCACGAATTTCGAGAAGAACAGGAAGCAGGTGAGGTGCATCAGAGACCTCGGGACGTCCTTCAGAGGACTCTGGAGGAGACTCGCCCAGACGAGAGATCCCGGCCTGGGCGCTCTGGGAACTGCAGAGATCGACGAGGAGCTGCGCGGCGAGCAGCCAATGTCCACCGCCACGCGGAACCCGTCCGCCCTGGACCGGCTTCAATCAAAGGGCCGAGGCACCATCGTCCGCGATGGCGGCGACAGTGATGTCGTGTACTTGGGGCCCATGGAGGGCGCCGGCCTGGGGGGGCCTCTAATCCGAAATTTGGTCAACACATGGAGGAGAAGATGAAGAAGCGGGGTGGCGAGATCATCCAGCGCCGAGGCCAGAATGCGACGAGGGTGCGTAGAATGGACGAGTACAAGAGGACCCTCGATGACCACGTCGACCACCTCGAGCTCCCCGAGTACGCCCCAGGGGAGTGGGTGCAATCCGAACCAGTTCCAAATATCCATCACCTCAGAGGACACGTTGCGCTTTGGATGTCCACGAGCCGAGACTTCGAGCTAGAGCTGCGCCGGCTGGAGAATGTGGCAGACGTGATGCAGCCCATCGAAGGCGGTTCGGTTCCCCGTCGGACACGGCGCCCGAGCTGAGTCTCAACGGCTCAAGCTAGAGCGGCACATCGACTTGACCCAAACCAGGAGGGCGTTGATCAAGCAAGGGGGCGAGGCGGAGAACGGACTCGTCTGCGCTCGACGCCAATTTGAGGAACTGGAGCACAATGCCACAGAGGAGATCGAGCCCGGGGCCCCAAGCAAGGCTAGCTACACGCAGGCGCTGCCGACCTTCCTCTACAGGTTCGCGGTGCGTTCGGAGATGCAATGCACGCGGCGTGCCAGAGTGAACCAGCTCGCGCAGTCCTCCTACAATTTCCACGCCTGTGCTTCCTGGGACTGCTACTCCAAGAAGATGTTGCGATTGCAAGTTCGCATGATCATGTGCGCCTTGAAGGACAAATCGAGCAACTTCAGCTTGCTGGCGGACACTGGGGAACCCGTGGATGGTCCGAAAAGCCTTCGAGAACCGACCAGACATGACCTCGGCCGCGCACCTTTCAGCGGACGGACTCGACCCTACCCTTGACCATCGAAGCTGTTGCAACGAAAAGGGCCAAACACCCGGGGCGCCGACAGAACGGAGAGATCAAGCGCCAGACCGCGCAGGCCGAGGGCGTTGCGGACGCGGGCTCGGGCGGGAGCGATGACGAGCAGGAGGAAGATCCCAGCGGTGGACCGCTTGGCGCGGCATCCGGCGAGGACCCTGCTGGCGACTCCCTGAAGCGCTCCGAGAATCCCCGCGGCGCCTTCCTGGAGAGGAAGCTCGCGGCCGAAGCAAAAGCAAAGACGCGAGAAGTGCAGCAATCCAAGGGGGCAAAACCGGCCCGGGCGCCGACTGTAGCTCGGCCTCAGGCAACGAGAGGACCCGTGCGATCTGATGCTGCCTCCTCGTCTGCGCGGCGTCCTCATGGCGAAAAGGACATCGTCGATGACGCGGTCAAGGAGGCAGTCGAGGAAACGCCGGCGCCCGACTACAAGCTATCACTCTCCAGGTCGAAGTGCATCGGGACCATCGATGTCTACGTTTTGGTTCCTGTTGAGCATGACAACATGTCCGCCCCGGCCCACCGTCGGAGCCAGAACGCGAGTTCCCCGAATATTGTCGTTACTCCAGGTGGAAGGATCGGCTGGACGGATTTGGGGTTTGCTCACAAGCGGGGCCTGGGTTTTCATTGCGCCGCCAGGCAAGCAGGGAGTTGGAGGCTCGATGAAGATGCTGGACTGGGCGTTTCTCCGGACAACTTGTTTGACATTCCGAGTGACAAGGCTGCGAACCAAACCCTCCTCTCGCGGTGAAGTGGAGCACCTGGGGCGTTGGAATCTAGGAACTCCTGCCAGAGGCGGGTGCCAGGTCTGGATCAACATTGACGACTTTAAGCAACAGGACGCGCTTCCCGCGCGCCAGCAGCCGCCGCGCTACATCGCGACGGTGGAGAGGCAAACGATCCCGCGGATGAAGCGCGGGGCGGCGGAGGACGAGATGGTGGAAGATCGGGGCGCGGACGTGGACAAGACGATGCAGGACGAGCCACCCGATGCAGGGCAGCAGAACGGACGCTGGCCGACCGACGACCGGATCTCACATTTGGTGCGGAAGAGCTGTGCTCGACAGACGCTGGACGAGCGAGCTCAGAACCCGACCGTCGCCTTCAACATGCCCCTGGCGGAGACGCTAGCAGCTCAGCATCAGTGCTCGAGATGTCCTGCCTTTCGCATCTGGATGAAGCTGTCGACGTCCATGCCCGCCAAGGAAGGTGCCAACATGATCGCATCGTGCAATGCCTTTGGCGCCGAGGTCGCTGTGCAATAGCTGGCGACAGCAGCTGCGACCACGGGGTGCCCTCTCCACGGTTAGTTCGCTGTGTGCACAGATGCCGAGACCTGGGATCCCTTGATTTCTCGCTCCGCGTCAGATCACGTTTGGAGGGTATTCGGCGACCTGCCTGGTTGGGTTCCCGCGGCGCTGGCTCTCAACGGCGTGACTTACAATGACCTTCCGAAGACTGGCAGGAAACCCTGGCACCCACCACAGGAGAAGAAAAAGCTAATGAACGACAGCCGAGGGGAGTTGGTGAAAGACGGGTAGACTGCTCTCTGGGATATCATGGATCAGATCGCGGTTCTCGGCGAGCACGGACCGAGACACAAGGTACGGCACCTTTCTAGGAAACTACCTCGAGTTGGCGAGCGCCGCGCTCCTTCTCAAGAGAGATTAGACAACGCCCCGCCAGCTGGGGAAGCCATCCAGGAGGCCATGGCCCCCGCGATAGGCCCCCGAGATGAATCTACATTCGTGCATTTCCGGGACACAGGTGGATCGCAAACGCCGCGCAGGCTTTCCCAAGTACATGTTCACAAGCAGCGGTGCCAAGTCGAAGGCAGTACCTACGTCACCAAGATTTGGATCCATATTTCGACGACGAGGGGGATCTGGTTCAATACCCAGACGAATTAGCAATTTGGCAGCCTCTCCTCCTCTCTCGCCTCCGTCCCACCTCCCTTGTGTGCTGCCACTGTGGCTCACAAAGGCCCTTGCGTCACCTGGCGCGCAGGCGACGGGCGTGCCCTGGCCCCCGCAAGAAAAAAGATAGCGTGCTCTCTCATAGTACGGGTTCCCTTACTTGTACTTCGTGTCTTTCTGTATTACATACACCCACTCCCGCGAATTCCACGGAGTTCCTCTCCCCAACTCGCTGCCGCCACAGGACTTCGGGTGGGGCCACAGGCTGCTGGACTTCAGCGACCACCTGAACCTGGTCGCGCCCGCCCGTGATCAGAGGAGGGCCCGGTGAGCGACGGAAGAGAATAAAGGGCCGATTGTGTGGACAGTCGCGCGTAGGCTGCACGGGTACGGTCGCACGTACGCGCCCTGGTTTCCGTGCGGTGTGCCGCGTTGGCGGCCCCGCGTAAGCCATGCCATCTCGAATAAGACCCGTTTCGTCCGAGGACCGATGGCGAGTCGCCTTTGTTTCAATTCGACCTGCTCCGACGTTCGCGCGCGGAGCCATTTCTGCGCGGCAGTGGCGGGAGGGGGAGGCGGATCGGAGCACGCATCCTCGCGCTTCCGAACCTGTGCTTGTTAGCTGTTGTAGCGTCCTGGCCGCTGGCGGCCAATTGGGTTGCAACGTTTCGTTGCAGCGCCCTGTTGTTGAATGCCAGCACCCCGTTCCGATATCCACATCCTCCGATGCCGTCATTTGTCGAGGGAACGATACATCGCGCATTGACGCAATGGCGCGAACTCGATGTGGTGTACCACGCGATTGCTGTCACCCGATTCCCGGCCGACCACCTCCAGCCCACTCAAATTCAGGGGCAGCGCTAGCTGCTCATGGGGGGATGCATCGACCCCAATGGCCCATCCATCGCCTCGGCATCGCTCTGACGTGTGCATTTTTTCTTCGGCGGGAACCATCGAGGACCATCCTGGACCATCGAGCAAAACAAAAACACGCACGAAACCGAAAAATGCACGGGAAATGGACGTCCGAGCGACGGCAAGTCGCCGATAGGGGCCCGATGGCCCACCCCGACCAGGACTGGGCGGTTTCGCTATCGGGAGACCATCGCCGAAGCATCGCCGGTTTCAGCTCGATGCCGCCGTTCAGCCAGTCCCCCCCCGCCTAACGTTCCCCCTCAAGAACCCACAAGCCCCACAGGAGAGGCCAGCTTTGGGCCAGCGTCCTTACCCCTCCTGCCACCTCCGCCTCCTGCGCTCCCCGTCTGCTACTTCCCATCTCTCGAGTAGGGGATCGACTACAGAAGAACTGATGCACCCCAGGATTTCTTGCCGAACCTACGACGATACGTAACATGTCCGTAGATTTGCGAACATTGGCCCCCCCTTGTTCGGATCCTGTTGGGTCAAACGACAAGGGGGGACAGGCACAGGGGGGGCTGTCGTGAAATCTGCTGCGTGCCGCTGGTTCCGGCCCCGCCGCCGGGCGCCGTCCTGCATGCGCGGGCGCTGCCGGCGCCGGGAGGTGCCGGGCGAGGGAGAAGCAGCTTCGGTCTGGACGCCCGAAATGGGTACTGAAAGAATGGGTACAATGCCCAACAACAATTCCTGTTCATTTTGAACAGGATTCGCTGTCCACGCCGCCGCGGCCGGTGTCCATTCGAGACAGAAGGCCGCCTGCCCAACAGCGGCCGCTGTTAGCTTGGGACAACATTTGTTGTTGGGCATAGTGCCCATTCTTTCCGTACCCATTTCGGGCGTCCAAATTCGTGAGCTGATTCGCTTCCGGCCGACCCGGGGCAGGCGATCGCAGACATGGATCAAGGGGGCGTATAGAATAGCGACGAGTCCCGCTTCGATGAAAAATCGCGGATCTCAGCCGCTGGGCGAGGCGGCACCGGCCGCATTTCGGGGAGGGCACCTCCCCCGATGCATGGATTTGGCGACCGCGCGCCAAATCCATGGATCGCTAATCCATGTTTGCGCGCCCCCGACCAGAGATCCGATGCATTCAATTTTTTCTGTGCGGGGTCCCCAGAAGTCCGGACCCTTTCGCCAGCACTGGCCTTCCATCCTCAGTAGTTTGTTGACGGTCCCGTGGCCCGATGAGGGCTTGCAGAGGCCGCCAACGGCGCAAAATTGCCGTCTTGACTGTTTCAGGAAGCTGGATCTCTGGGTTTGCTGTGGTCCGACCCGATCCTCGCCATCATCCCCCTGTCGGGGCCGGCCACGAGAGGCCATGGCAACGGGGCGGAGATCATGACGGGGGCCATGATATCTCCCCAGATTGCATGGCCCCTCTTCTTATGCAATCGCTTCGCTCACTCCGCCGGC
>CAUYUJ010010224.1:463367-623367 GCA_963575745.1 Prorocentrum cordatum
GCGTCCCGCACACCCAATTCGGCACACCCCCCACGCGTTTCGTGGCACCATAGGGAGCTCCACCGGAGGCCCCAGTGCTGCCGCCCGCATGCGTCACGCACACCCAATTCGGCACACCCCTCACGCGCTTCGTGGCCCCATAGGGAGCTCCACCGAAGGCTCCAGTGCTGCCGCCCGCATGCGTCCTGCACACCCATGTCGGCACACCCCTCACGCGCTTCGTGGCCCCATAGGGAGCTCCACCGAAGGCCCCTGTGCTGCCGCCCGCATGCGTCCCGCACATCTATTTCGGCACACCCCTCACACGTTTCGTGGCCACATAGGGAGCTCCACCGAACGTCCCGGTGGGTGTGCCCGCATGCGTCCCGCACACCCATTTCGCACACCCCTCACACGTTTCGTGGCCCCATAGGGGCTCCACCGAAGGTCCCAGTGGGTGTGCCCGCATGCGTCCCGCACACCCATTTCGGCACACCCCTCACACGTTTCGTGGCGTGGCCCCATAGGGAGCTCCACCGTGGAGGCTCCCAGTGGGTGTGCCCGTGCGTCCCGCACGTGCACCCCTCACACGTCGCGTGGCCCCATCGGGAGCTCCACCGGAGGTCCCAGTGGGTGTGCCCGCATGCGTCCCGCACACCCATTTCGGCACACCCCTCACACGTTTCGTGGCCACATAGGGAGCTCCACCGAAGGTCCCAGTGGGTGTGCCGACATGCGTCCCGCACACCTGCGTCCCGCACACCCATTTCGGCACACCCCTCACACGTTTCGTGGCCCCATAGGGAGCTCCATCGAAGGTCCAAGTGGGTATGCCCGCATGCGTCCCGCACACCCATTTCGGCGCACCCCTCACACGTTTCGTGGCCACATAGGGATTCCACCGAAGGTCCCAGTGGGTGTGCCCGTATGCGTCCCGCACACCCATTTCAGCACACCCCTCACACGTTTCGTGGCCCCATAGGGAGCGCCACCGAAGAAGATATTCACAATTGCGGTATTCACAATTGCATATGGTTGGGTCCTTCGCCAGGATAATTTGTTGGGGCTTGCCCTCAAGACTTTTGATCGACCTGTTTAGACGTGTCACGTGTCTTGACAATGGCCGCTCCGTAGGCAGATCCCGGCAGGAGGCCGCAGCGCACGTCAGCAGCAACAGCGCGCAGCTGCAAAACAGGACGGACAGGACGCAGCAGCGGGCAACATGGAATGGCAAGCGTATGAAGTAGCGAGCTGGCGGCTGCAGCAGGAGCCTTTTCTGGAAAACGTGCCAGCCTCGGTTCGTGCGTTGGTCCATCAGTCGCTCTCCGCGCCCCCCCCCGGCGGGTGCGCGTCAGATCAAAAGACCTCGGGGACCACTTCATCCCCTGGTTCCTAGGCTGGCACCCAGGCCGGCCGAAGACACGCACATGCACATTCAAAACCCAGAGCGGGTTCAAATTTTGGGAACGGGAAGTACACATGGCTTGAGAACGAATTGGAAACGTACTCAAAACGGCCCCAGACAAACCATGTTGGCCACATGGCCAGCAGGAGAGCCTGGCCATGTGGTCTGAATTGCTTGCCATGAGACCGTCTTGCCAGCGAGGCCGAAGAACCAGAGGATGAGGTGGTCGTCGAGGTCTCTGGCTCTGTCACGCACTCGGGGGGGTCCGAGAGCGACTGAAACGCACGGACCGAGGTCGACGCAATCGCTTCAAGGAATGCTTATGCACTTGTCGTTGCATGCTGTCTTCTGCCCCCGCCTGTTGTTGCTACTTGCTACTGCAAGGTGCTGCGTCCCGTGTAGTTCCCATTCGTCGCTCGCACATAATAATGCATTATGATCGCGATCCAGATTTTAGAATTGTGCTCAGCGCCTCGTGCCTTTACCGTTCCCTGTTCGCGCCTGTCCGTTGTTCAAGAGGTTCCATGTGCTCCCGCACACACACACATAGTTTACGCAACGTGTTCGGGCTCAGCTGTTTTTATCGTTTCCAGGTCCGCGATGTTGACCCACAATACGTAACAGTTAGAAACTATCAGTACACGCTCTGGATGTTTCCAAGGCGCATAAATATTGTTTCCCACAAGTGGTGGCATTCGGTGTTCGTGATGCTTTTTATTTCTCTGGTTTGCACGTTCCGTCTCCTTTGCTTCCGTTGTCTTCAAGATTTGGGGTCGTGCATTATTCTTTCGATGCCACCACGTGATGTCAGAATCCCTCGAATCCTTCCAGGCGCCCGGGCAACATAGTAATTGGGTCGTGTCTCGATTCGAACAGGGCATACCCCCTGTAACACCAGGCCCCGAGAGGCCTCGAAGCCCATGTGACTTCAGCGCTTGTCAGCCTGTCGACCTTGAATTTCGCCGTAGCCGAATCCTCCCAAGTTTGCTCCGCCCCACATTCTCTGCGCGGCTTGTTCGTGCACATACGTGAAGACTGCTTTCAAAACGAGCGTGAAGCCACGCTACACTTTGGTACGCAGCCCGATGCTTTACTGCCCGACGCCCCGAGACCCGCCGATCTGAACCGTGCCTGCTGCCATGACGACTCGGCAGAAGCAGAAAACGCACCCCGCCAGATGGGCGGGCTGCTCTACGGCGTCGCCGTGATGGCAGCATGCGGCCTGATGCTGTACTCAGCCGCCGCCTCGGCGGCCTCGCCAGGGCCCTCCCGCTCCCGCGCGCGCGGGCGTTACCGGCGCACCGCCTCCCTGAGGTGTGGGTTTGTCCTTAAGCCTAGGTTGGGGGATCGACCTGCGCGGACTTCGGCAGGCGGTGGGTATGGACAGATTCGATCCTTGTCTAGGGCCATAGACACATATATATATATATATATATATATATATATATGTATGTGTGCATTTGTATATATATAATATTTATATATGTGTGTGTGACTGTGTATTCAGTACCCAGCGCCGACCGAGGTCTTTGGGGATCGACCCCCAGGATGTCAGACAGATAGAGGAGCCAAACGCCGTCCTGCTCGTAGGCACAGGCATCTCGTGTACAAGTTGACTGAATATGGCAGAAACGGCTTTTTGTTGTTGACACACACGCGTAGCAAGAGGAAAGGAGGGGAGCAAGGAGAAGATCGAGGACGTCGAAGAGGCGAGATGACACAAACTTGAGAGTCGACGGTTGTTGTTGATGAGCCCCCCCCCTTGCAGATAGGGGCAGGGGAGGGAGGAGCGGGGAAGGGGGCAGCGGGCTTTTGTTTTGCTTCGCCGGTGTCAATGCAGCTGCAAGGTGGGCTGCTCGAGGTGGGCCAGGGGGGGGACCTCGGGGTGTGAGCGGAACCGCCCGCCTGAGGCCGAGCGTGTGTGGTTGAAGCTTGCCGTATCTGGAGCCCCGCGGAGCATCTACGACAGTTTGGTAGGCCCACGAACTCGTTTGCTTGGCAGGCACAAACGCGCGCGCGCGCGATAGCGAACGGGAGCGCGGGGTGTCGGCGGCCATGTCCGCCGACGAGCGCGACGCCGCGCAGGAGCGGCCTGCGAGTGGGAGGGCCGCGCGCCGCGCCGCGCGGCGCTGCCAGCGCTGGCTGTTTGTTCGCTTGGCCGCCGCTGGGATCCCGCGTCGCGGCGGCTCTGCGCGCGCGCGGCGCGCGCGCCGCGCAGGTTCCTTTCCTTGCTGCCAGCCATCGGCGCTGGCAGCTGGGGGTGCGGCGTTTTCTCCGCCGCCTGCTTGCTTCGCGCGCGCGCGCCGGCGGTCCGTCGCGCGCCTCCGACTGCTTGCTCCGCGCGCGCGCGCTTTCGCTGGCGGTCGCCGCGCCGCGCCTCCCTTCCGTGCAGGTTCCGATTTCCCCCATCCGCTCCTTTCTTCCGCGCGCGCCGCCGTCCTCGCTCGCTGCCCTCTCCTTCGCGCGCAGGTTCCTTCCCCGCTCCATCCCCCCAGGTGAAGTTGATTTCTACATGGACGACCTCAACGAGCTCACCTCGTCGATTTTGCTAGCTCGAAATCAATTCACATTTCTCCGCCGAGTAATGGCGGCTTCGCCGGCTTCGTCTTGCGCGGGGGACGTCGGGCCCTCTTGGTGCCCGATGCTCCCGCCAGGGCGGGTGCCGAGCGTTCGGGGGATCCGCGGAGCGTGCGGGCGCAGCTCGCCTGTCGGGTAATGGTGCAACGCTCGTGCCGAGCGTGCGCGTAAAGAGCGACCAGCGGGGCCCGCTGGCAACCGTGCCACCTCGCAAAGGGCCAGTTAATGCCCGCTGGCCAACTGGGGCCCAATGGCAACTGCGCCACTTCGCAAAAGGGCTAATTAGCGCCCGCTGGCCAACTGGGACCCTTTGGCAACTGTGCCACCTCGCAAAGGGCTAATTGGTGCCCGCTGGCCAACTGGGGCCCATTGGCAATTGCGCCACTTCGCAAAGGGCTAATTAGTGCCCGCTGGCCAACTAGGGCCCACTGGCAACCGCGCCGTTCGCAAAAGGGCTAATTTGTGCCCGTCGGCAAACTGGGGCCCGCTGGCAATTGCGCCACTCGCAAAGGGCTAATTAGTGCCCGCTGGCCAGCTGGGGCCCACTGGCAACTGTGCCACTCGCAAAGCGTAATTCGTGCCCGCTGGCCAACGGGGGCCCACTGGCAACTGCGCCATTCGCGAAGGGCTAATTAGTGCCCGCTGGCCAACTAGGGCCCACTGGCAACTGTTCCACTTCGCAGAGGGCTAATTAGTGCCCGCTGGCCAACTGGGGCCCGCTGGCAACTGCGCCATTCGCAAGGGGCTAATTAATGCCCGCTGGCCAACTGGGGCCCGCTGGCAATTGTGCCATTTCGCAGAGGGCCAATTTGTGCCCGCTGGCCACTTGGGCCCCTTGGCAACGGGGCCACCTCGCAAAATGGCTAATTCGCGCCCGCTGGCCAACTTGGGCCCGCTGCCAATCGCGCCACCCTCAGGGCCTAACTGTGGCCGCTGGCCAATTGGGGCCCACCGGCAATTCTTTACGCTTCGCGTGTCCCCACCAGCCCATCTCACAACGGCAACTCTTGCGAAGCGTGTCTTTTCAGGCGCGTGTCCGCTTGGCCCCGCATTTCTCCCCTGTTCCTCTTCTCCCGCCAGCGGGAGAAGGACGACGCGGGAGAGGAGGGGGAGAAAGCGGTGGGAGGCAAGAGGGACTCAGCGGGGAGTCCGATCTCAGCGATGATCTGAACAACGACGACGCACCCGACGACGGCGACGATGTCGACCGCGACGACGACGACCACAACTGCGACGACGACGACGACGACGTCGACGGCGACGACGACGAAGGCGGCGGTGCGGGCCCTCGTTGCGTGAGTCCTTCGGCCCCGTCGCCCTTGCGTGAGTCTTTCGGGACCCTATTCCTGGTGTGAGTCGCTCGGTGTCCTCGTCGTGGGAGTCGTTCGGGCCCCTCCTCCTGGTGTGAGTCGTTCGGGCTCCTCGTGTTGTGAGTCGTTCGGGCTCCTCGTGGTGCGAGTCGTTCGGGCGCGTCGTCCTGGTGTGAGTCGTTCGGGCCCCTCGTCTTGGTGTGAGTCGTTCGGGCTCTTCGTGGTGTGAGTCGTTCGGGCCTCTCGTCCTGGCGCGGGTCGGTGGGGCTTCTCGTGGTGTGAGGCGTTTGGGCACCTCGTCCGCGTGCGAGTCGTTCGGGCCCTTCGTAGTAGGAGTCGTGGTCGTCGTCGAGTCCAGCGATCTCCCCGACCAGCGTCGTCGTTGTTGCCATTCTGGCTAACAGTATTTCAGTGTGGCTGTGAGCTTCGCTCCGCCTACCAGGGATCCACGATCTTCAGGCTATACTAGTATCCACGCTGTCAGGCTCAAGTTTTAGATTTCTTCAAGGTTTATCACAGGGTTTCTATGTGTACAAAAGCTGACAATGGACACTAGAGTCCGTTGGCGGTTCTGCAGTCGCACGTTTCAGAAATGTCATGTTGTTGTTCTGTTGAATCATTTGCGGTCCTGTCTCAAGTTTTGCCTTCAAGTGAGTATTCCCCGACGACGACGACGACGGCGACGACGACGCCGACGGCGACGACGACGACGACGACGACCCTGCCTCTCGCTCCGGGCGGTCGTCTTGGCTGCTGGCAGCTGGGCGGCTCTGGGCGGCGTCGGGCCTCCGCTGGCCGATTACAAGATGCATATATGTATATCTTGTATATGTATGGTGTGTCGACGTATATATATATATATGTATATATATATATACATATGTATGTATGTATGTATGTATATATATATATATACATACATAAATATATATAACACGGACGCAGTTGAGAGTCGATGGGGGGAGGGGGCCTGGCCCGCGGCCTAGGGCGGGGCCCGAGACTCTGGGACGGGACCCAGGGCCTCATCATCGTAGGATGCCCATCATTCTCATCATCGCTACGATGGTGGGGGGGGAGGAGGACAGCTACCAACTGCGCGTTGGCGCCACCGCCGCCCCCCCGCGCCCGGCTGGCGCACCCGCAGTGCGGCTGCGGGAGGGGCTGCGCCTCAATTCCCGCAGAGGCGGTCTCCAGGAATGTTTCAATTTTGGCGTCTTATATAAACGCCCGAGCGGCCCGGGCCGCTCGTCCTGGCGTGAGTCGTTCGGGCCCCTCCTCACCAGCCCATCTCACAGCAGCAACTCTCGCGAAGCATGCCGACAGTCGTGTTTTCAGGCGTGTGTCCGCTGGGCCCCGCATATCTCCCCTGTCCCTCCTTCTTCCCGCCTCCTTGCGCATCCTCCTTGTGGGGGGAGCGGGAGAAGGACGAGGCGAAGGAGGAGGGAGAGCAAACGCTCCCCGTGGTTTGAGTCGTTTGGGGTTTCTCGTCCTGGTCTGAGTCGTTCGGGCTTTTCTTCCGGGCGTGAGTCGTTCGGGCTCTTCGTGGTGTGAGTCGTTCGGGCCCCTTGTCCTGGTGTGAGTCGTTCGGGCTCCTCGTGGGGCCTCTTGGGGGCTTCTTGGGGGCGTCTTGGAGCCTCTTGGTGTGACTGGGTCGGGCGCCTCAGTCTGGTATGGGTCGTTCGAGGCCCGCGTCGTGGCGCGAGTCGTTCGGGCTCCTCGCGGTGTGAATGGGTCGGGCGCCTCGCCCTGGTATGAGTCGTTCGGGCTCTTCCTTGTGGTGTGAGTCGTTCGGGCTCTTCGTGGTGTGAGTCGTTCGGGCCCCTCCTCCTGGTGTGAGTAGATGGGCCCCCCCCCTCATGGACAGAGTCGTTCGGGCCCCTCCTCGATGTGTGAGTCGTTCGGCGAGGGGCCCGAACGACTCACACAAGGAAGAGCCCGAACGACTCACACCAGGGCGAGGGGCCCCAACGACGCGCACCACATGCCGTCTGGTCCAGGACGTCGCCGTCGCGTGAGTCGACAGAGTCGGTTACATGTAGGATTGGAGGACGACCGCCTTCTGTCTTGCCTCCCATCGCCTTCTGTCCCTCCTCCTCTTCCTCCTCTTCGGCTCCTAGTCGTAGTAATAGAAGTGGTACCAGTAGGATCAGTTGTAGTACTGGTAGTGGTAGTAGCAGTAGTAGTAGTAGTAGTAGTAGTAGTAGTAGTAGTAGTAGTAGTAGTAGTAGTAGTAGTAGTAGTAGTAGTAGTAGTAGTAGTGTAGTAGTAGTAGTAGTAGTAGTAGTAGTAGTAGTAGTAGTAGTAGTAGTAGTAGTAGTAGTAGTAGTAGTAGTAGTAGTAGTAGTAGTAGTAGTAGTAGTAGTAGTAGTAGTAGTAGTAGTAGTAGTAGTAGTAGTAGTAGTACGTAGTAGTAGTAGTAGTAGTAGTAGTAGTAGTAGTAGTGTAGTAGTAGTAGTAGTAGTAGTAGTAGTAGTAGTAGTAGTAGTAGTAGTAGTAGTAGTAGTAGTAGTAGTAGTAGTAGTAGTGGTAGTAGTAGTAGTAGTAGTAGTAGTAGTAGTCGTCGTAGTAGTCGTAGTATTAACAGTAATAGTAGTAGTAGAAGTAGTAGTACTAGTAGTAGTAGGAGTAGTGGTAGTAGTAGTCGTCGTAGTGGTAGTAGTAGTAGTAGTGGTATTTCCAGTATGTAGTGCAACGAGTATGAGTCGTAGTAGAAGTACAGGTAGTAGTAATCGTAGGGGAAAGAGTAGTAGTAGATGTCTTGTGGAAGCTGCTCGGAGGCCTCTTCGGGCGTCTTCGGCGCCTCTTGGCGCATCTTGGGGACCTCTTGGGGGTCTCTGTGGGACCTCCTGGAGGCGTCGAGGTGCCTCCTGGGGATATCTTGTGGGCCATCTGGGGACCTCTTGGGGCCAGATGGTGGACCTCTGGGGGCCCTCTTGGTGGGCTTGTATGAGCGCTGCCCCTCCTCCTGGTGTGACTCGTTCGGGCTCCTCGTGGTGTGAGTCGTTCGAGACGCGCGTCGTGGTGTGAGTCGTTCGGGCTCCTCGTGGTGTGAATGGGTCGGGCGCCTCGTCCTGGTAGGAGTCGTTCGGGGTCCTCCTTCTGGCGTGAGTCGTTCGGGTTCTTCGTGGTATGAGTCGTTCGGGCCCCTCGTCCTGGTGTGAGTCGTTCGGGCTCCTCGTGGAGCCTCTTGGGGGCCTCTTAGGGGCCTCTGGGGGCCTCTTGGAGGCCTCTTGGGGGCCTCTTGGGGGCCTCTTCGGGGCCTCTTGGGGGCTCTTGGGCCTCTTGGGGGCGGAGGCATGTTGGGAGCCTCTTGGGGGCCTCTTGGAAGCCTCTTGGGAGCCTCCTGGGGGCCTCTTGGAGCCTCTTGGGTGCCTCTTGCGACCTCGGCAGAAACGCAAATGAGCGCTACCCCCTGAGAAGGACAACATGAGGCCAAAACCTTCGTAAAAACAGTGATTTTGAGAAGAAGGATGGGGAGCGCTGCCCCCTCAGAAGGCCAAAACGGGGCCGAAACCTTAGTAAAATCAATGATTTTGGCTTCATAGAAGAGGAAAGGGTTTTATGAGCGTCCCCCCGTCGGGGCCAGAATCCTCGTGAGGGTCGTCGTTTTTTGGCCCTCCCAGGCGTCGAAAAAGACCCCCCTGGCCACCCGCGGGGCGCCCTCTCCAGGTCCAGGGGGAAGCGGTAGGGGGAGGGGTAAGCCCCTCCCCGAAGGGGAAGAAGGGGGGTTGGGGGGTTGAGAACAGAGGAAGCTCGCTAAACCAATCACGCCCAAAGGGCTGGTGGGATTGTGCCACCCCCCTGGGGCTGGCTGGGCCCACTGCACTCACTCGGCGGCGGTGTCAGGACGCCTTCTGGCCGTCTGGGCCCATGGGCAACCGCGCCACCGCAACGGCCGACTGGGCCTCCTGGCAACTGCGCCATCTGCACCATCGTAGCGGCCGACGGGTCCGCGGGCAAAATGCCATTATTGCTTTTGCAATTGCCTCTGCGCTCGTTCGTGCCCGTACGTGCTCGGCGCGCGCGCGCCCGCGCGGGCGCTGCGCTGCTCCGCCGCATTTGACGCGCGCCAGTGCAGCAGCAGGGGCGGTCGCGACAGGGGGCGACGCGATTCGGGCGCGCTGACCATGGCGGAGGAGTTGCGCTTGTTTCTGACTGCCGAGGCGCCTGCTCCGCAGGGCTGCCCAGACAAGGAAGCGTTCCTCAATGACCTCGTGGCGGTTCTTGGCCGCGCCGAGGCGAGCCCGCCCTCGCGTCCCGCCGCGCGGGTCGGCGGCGCGCGCGCGCGCGGCCGTGGCAGGTGTGGACCCCCCGCGCGCTCGCGTCCGTCGCACTTGACGAGCTTGATCCGCGCCCCAGCGCAGGGAAGGGGCACGCTCTCGCTGGCGCCGTCGAGGCCGCGGCGCGCTTTCGCCCCGGTGGCGCCGCGACGCCGCGCGGCGAGTCCTGCGCAGGTCGCAAAGAAGCGCTTCGCCCCGCTGGCGCGCGAGGGCAGGGCGCCGGGCGGCGCGGGCCCCGCTAATGGGGGCGACGCGATAGGCGAACTTTCCCGCCTGCTCAAGAGAGAGGAAGCCCCAGTCGCCCACGTGGACGTGGGGCAACGGCTGAAAGAGATCAAGCTCGACGATCTCCCGCCGGCATTGTGGCCCAGGCGAGTTGCTGGATCGGGCGCGACGTCTGCGCGGCGGTGTCAGGAGCGCGGGCGTCGACGCCCTTGCGAGCGTGGTCGCGAAGCCGAAGAAGAAAGGGGTGGCCAACCCTTTCGCGTGCGCGGACTTGCGCGATTGGTCGCCGTTGGACGCGCCCCCCGCCGCCGGCGCCGACGCGCTGACATGGAACGAGTGGCACATGGCCATCGACGCGTACCCCGCGCGCGTTCGGCGCAGCGTGCTTCGCAACGCCGCCTTTCGGCTTCCTGCGAGTTGCGCAATTGGTGCAGCCGTGACAGGCCAACTGGCGTACGCGTCCGCCATGGCCCACAAGCAAATTTGCATGAGGGCGCCCCCGCGCGCGCCATCGGTGCCACGCTGTCGCGCGCCGCTTCGTCCGCGCAGGTGGCCATGAACGCGCGCCTGGGCGGCCGGAAAGCCCATTTGGGCATGCTCTACGACGAGAGCTGCCGCAAGGACTGGGCCGGGAAAGCAGCCGCGGGAGTGCCGGACTTCGCGGCGCGCGCCTTTCTCGCGCGCGCGCGGCGAGGGGCCCGCGGCCCGTTGCCCGCGCCGCCAGGTAGACGTGGCGGCGCGGAAGGTTTGCCGCGAGCTGCTGGCCGCGGCCGAGCAGGCGCGCGACCGCGCCGAAAGGCCCGCCCGCGGCGACGCGCCCGTGCGATTGTTCGCCGCGCGCGCCGACAGGTCGGCTAAGCCCGCGAGCAAGCCCTCGAAGAGCGGCGGCGGCACGCCCCCCCGGCGGGCCAAGGGCGCGGACGGCGCGTGGACCGCCGCGGGCAGCAGCGGGAGCCGCGGCGAGACGTCGTGGGGGAAGCGCCCGGCGGAGAGCGGATGGGGCAACGCCAAGTGGAAACGCTCGCGCTGGCGAGAATGGTGCGCCACCGCAGGCGCCGCCGCCCGTACGCCAGTGACAGCCTGGGCTTCGGGCCGCGGGGGAGCGGGCCGCTTCGGGCCGCCCGCTCGCCAAGACGAGCCCGCCGGGACCTAGCGCGGGCGCGTTTGTGCTTCGCGTCGAACAATTGTGGCCGGCGCGTGCTCTCGTTTCCCGCGCCGGCGCGTGCTCTTGCATCTCGCGCGCAATTCAGTGCCAGCTCGTGACGCGCGACGCCTCGCAGCGTTCTGAGATGACGCGTCTCTCGAAACGCGCCCGCGCCGGCGCGGGCGACGCCGGCGGCTGGGCCAAGAGGGCGCGCGCAAGCGCCGGCGATGAGGCCAAGCTGCGTTCCATGCAGTCAGTTCTTGACTTGGGCCGCGAGGGCTTCGCGCGCGAGTCCTCGATCGGGGAAGACGCGCGCGCGGCCGCCGAGTGGGCCGCGTCCACGCCCGCCGAGGAGGCGCGGCCCCCCCCCCACCACCCCTCTCGCGCACGGCTGGCGCGCGCACGCGCGCGCGCTCCGCGTCGCGCAGGTCATTGCTCATCGGGAGGCGGCCACGAGACGCGTCGAAAAGATGGGCGCTCAGCTCCGGGCCTCTGGCGAATGTGCGCGGTGGTTCAGCGGCTGCGACCCCGCAGTCGCGCGGGTGTCCGAGTCCGTAAAGGGCCCGCTGCTGCGCATGTTAGCGCGCGAATGCGACCATCCAGATGCCGAGGTGGTCGAATTTTTCCGTCAGGCGAGCTCGCGTTTGCCCCGCCTCGGCGAACCGCGCGGCCGCGGCAGGGCGCCCCCCTGATCGGGGTTCTCCCTCGCTCGGGAGTGGGCGAGCCGCGCGACCACCATCGCTGCGTCTCGGCAGACGAGCTCAGGGCAGGCCCCCCCGAAGCGCGCCGTGCGGAGCTGACCCGCCGATGTGTCGAAGCGTCGCAGGCGCCAAGACGTCTGCTGACAAAGTTCTGAAGCGCGCGAGACGTGATCTGCATTCCGACGCGCTTCTCGCGACCGCGCGTTCGGGCGCCGCGCTGGGGCGACTGACAGTGCCGCGCGACGCGGCGGCCGAGCCGCCGCCAGACGGGGCCGTCGTCATCCCGCGGTTCGGCGCCCCGCAGGGTATCAAGGAGGACGGCTCGCCCAAGGCGCGCCGACCTTGGCGCCGGCGCCCCAGTCGCCGCCCTTCGCGCGGCAGGTGCGTTCGGTGGACGATTGCAGCGCCGCCGACCTCAACAGAGCGACCCAGCCCCAGGCCGCAGGGCACGCGCCGCCAGAGGTGCAGGCCGGCGCGTCGCCGCGCGCAGGAGAAGTGGCGGCGCGACACCATAGATTCGCTCTACGACGTCGCTCAGACGGTGCACGAAGCATCGGGCGGCGAAGATGTCCTCCTGTTCAAGGCAGACATCGACGCGGCTTTTCGCCGCGCGCCGCTGTGCCCACGGGGCCGCGACTTCGCGTGGGTCGCGTTCCGCCACGGCGATGCAGTGCTCATCGCGCAGCACACGGCTCTTCCTTTCGGCGCAGGCGGGCGCGCGACCCGCGCGCGCCGCCGCGGGGCCCTCTTGCCTTGTCAGTGAGAAGCGTGCGCAACTGGGAACGGGTCGGCGCGTTGATCACCCGCATCTGCCGCGAGCTGCTGCGGGTTGCGTTGCTGCGATACGCGGACGATTTGTTTAGCGTCGAACGGGCGTCGCTGGCGCCGCCCGCGCCGTCGCGCGCGACGGCGGCCGCGCTGAGCCGGCGTGTCCGCGCGCAGGCAAGGCACGCGCTGCAATGCGTGGTCCGCGCTCTGCTCGGCGACGCGGCCATCGCGGACCGTAAGACAGAGTGCGGGCGCCCTCTCGTTATCCTGGGCTTGCAGATCGAGGCGCCCGCCAAGCGTGCGCGCGCGCGTCTGTGGCGCGCCCTTGGGCCGCGCGGCCAGGTCGATCGCTGGGGCTTCCGCGCTCGCCCATCCGCGGACAAGCGTGCCAAGTGGCTCGAGCGGGTCCGCGCCGCCTTGGCAGCGGAGGAGCTGACCGCCGGGGCGGCGTCCAAGCTGGCGGGCGCGCTCTCCTGGGGTGCATCGCATCAGTTCCGCCGGTTGGGGCGCGCGATGCTGCGACCGCTGTTCGCGCGCGCGCACGGCCGCTCGGCAAAGCTGTCCGCGGACGCGATGTGCTGCCTGCGCTGGTGGGCGGAAGTCCTGGCCCATGATATAGTGGAAACCAGGGCTTGGGCCGTCGGCGACGAGCGACCGCCTGTCGTCATTCTCGCGGACGCGCGCGGCACGCCGCCGAATCTTGCGGCCGTGGTTTGCATCGACGGGCGCGTCGAGCATGCGGCGTGGGAACCGCCGGGGCCTCTATTACGGCGGGGCAGCATCGCTTCACGTGCCCGTGCCCGCGCTGGCGCATCGCCTGCCAGCGCGCGCAAGGCAATTCCGCGAACGGCGGGACGCCCAGATTGTCGGGCTGGAAATGCTCGCAGTTGGGCTGGCAATGTGCACGTGGGGCAACAGGATCCGCGGCCGCGACGTCCGCATCTACAGTGACAACACGGTCGCTGAGTGCGCCTTCCGACGTGGCTCGGCGGCCGCGCCAGATCATTGCGCGATCGTTCACGCGTTCTGGGCGACCGCGTGCGCAATGCACTTGTCGGTGCTGGTGGACCGAGTCGCTACGGGCGCCTGCTCGCGCCGCCGCGCACCGCCGTCGACACGCGCGCTCTGCGCGCGCGCGAAGACGATAACATTGCCGATCTGCCCAGCCGCGAGGAGTATCGTTTACTCGACGATTTGGGTGCCACGTGGCGCTGGCCGACGCTGTGGCCGCAGTTCCAGCGGCTCCAGCTGCCAGGGTAGCTCGCGTAGCGGGCAGCGTGCGCGCGCGGCGCGGGCATTGCCGCGCGCGCGACCACCGGCTCGGCGGATTTCCGCACGCTCTGACCCGGAGCGGGCGTGCAGCGGGATGCGCGCACCCGCTGCAGCTCGGCGGTTAGTGCACCCCGCGCGCTTAAGCGGTCGCGAGGCCAATGTCCGCCGCTCCCTGCTTGCTTGACGAAGTCGCGCAATGGTGCCGCGGGAGCGCGGCCGCGGCCGCGGAGGAGGTCGCGGCGTGCATGCGGCAGAACGACGTTTTCCGCGTATCCTGCGTCGGGGCGTTGCCGCCCGTTCGGACGTGGAACGGCTTCGAGGCGCCCTCTTCGCGCGCGTTTCCATAGCGACCGCGCGGCCGCGCCGCGTTCGCACGGAGGCGTTATCAGGGGGGGCGGCGCGGATCCTGGAGCGGATGGCCACGGCGCGCCCTCCGCCCGGCCCGCCGCCGAGGGGCGCGGCAGCCAGCGTGGTCGGGCATTCTGCCGCCGCGCGACCGCGCCAGCCCGCTGCGCGCCTCGATGCCGAGTCTGTTTCGTCGTCGAGCTCGGACTCCTCCTCTGAGTCGGCACCGCGTGCAAGGCCGTCGCAGCGCGCGGCGCTAGCCCGCGCCTATCCTGCCGCCGTGCACTTTGAGCGCGAGTGCGCCGGCCGCTCGCGGGCTGGGCCGGCGGCGAGCGCGCGGGCAGCGGCAGAGGCGCACGGCCACTTTTCGGATGCGCAGCGGGCCGCGCGGCTGGAGGCCGCGCGCGCGACGGCCCTCGTGGGCGGGGCGCCGGCATCCTTCGGCACGCGGCGCAGCGCCCCGCGGAATTATTTCGCGTTCGCCGCCAAGGTTCTGGGCAAGCGCGACAACGAAGCGCTGCCGCCCCCCCCTTCTGAGCTCGCGCTGTGGGCCACGCATTTTCGCAATCGCAAGACGTTTGGCAATTACAAGGCGCACGCCCTCAAGGCCTGCAGGCTATTGCGCCTTGATTGCAGTGCTTTCGACAGCGCGGAAGCGAGCGGCGCGCGCGCCGCCGTGCGCAAGCGCCTGCGCGAAGAGCTGGCGCCGAAGCCCGCGATCGGCCATCGGCTCTTAGTCGGCATGCTTGCGCGCCTGCCCGACGAGGCCATTCGGGGCCTTTTCGTCGCGGCTTTCGCGTTCGCTCTTAGAGCGCCGTCGGAGGGCCTCCGAATCGAGAAGGGTGACCCGCGCATGGCCGCGTCCTTCTCCTTCTCTGACGAGGATTGTCGCGCGCGCAAGGCACGCGCGGTTGTATTCTTCGCCGGCGGCCGTGTCATCCTGCATTTGAGTAGACGCAAACACGTCGACCATCCCTCGCGCATCGTGCGCAGCTGTTGGTGCGCGGCGTGCACAACCACTTGCCCCGTGCACGCCCTCGGGGCCTTCTTCCACCGCGCGCCGGCGGGCACCGCGCCGTTTGCGCACCTGTCGCGCGGGTGCATTCTCAGCTTGGCGCGGCGGCTCGCCCATGAGGCCGGCGAGCGCGACTCTGCGCACTTTTGCGCGAAGTCTTTCCGGCGTGGCCACGCGGAGACTTTACGCCGCAGCGGTGGTAGGCTCGCAGAGATTCTCCGTGCGTGCTGCTGGCGCTCGGGCGCGTTCCTCGACTATATGGATCGAGAAGAGCTCGAGGGCGACGCCATGCTGGAGGCGCTGCAGACAGGCCAAGCACCTGCGCGCGTGCCGGGATAGCTCTCGCGTCAGGGGAGCGCGCGCGCCAGCGGTGGCTGGCTCGGCATTGGGTTTCGCGCCCCCTCCCCTGGCGGCTCCCTGGCTACCGTCGGCATTGGGGTCATCGGCACCCAGGTGACCCTGCCGGGGGGTGGGCGCCGCGCCCTGGGCGGCGAGCGCGCAGACCCACGGGCGAGGCCCGCCCCCTGGGGGCGCCGCACCCAACGATAGGGTGCTGGCGGCCTCGCAGGGGCGGTCGCGACAGGTGCGCGCGCTGCGTTTGTGGTAGGCCCACAAACTCGTTTGCTTGGCAGGCACAAACGCGCGCGCGATAGCGAACGGGAGCGCGGGGCGTCGGCGGCCATGTCCGCCGACGAGCGCGACGCCGCGCAGGAGCGGCCTGCGAGGGGGGGGGGGCCGCGCGCCGCGCCGCGCGGCGCTGCCAGCGCTGGCTGTTTGTTCGCTTGGCCGCCGCTGGGATCCCGCGTCGCGGCGGCTCTGCGCGCGCGCGGCGCGCGCGCCGCGCAGGTTCCTTTCCTTGCTGCCAGCCATCGGCGCTGGCAGCTGGGGGTGCGGCGTTTTCTCCCACCCTCAACCGCCCCTGGGGGTCATCGGCACCCAGGTGACCCTGCCAGGGGGTGGGCGCCGCGCCCTGGGCGGCGAGTGCGCAGACCCACGGGCGCGGCCCGCCCCCTGGGGGCGCCGCGCCCAACGATAGGGTGCTGGCGGCCTCGCAGGGGCGGTCGCGACAGGTGCGCGCGCTGCGTTTGTGGTAGGCCCACAAGCTCGTTTGCTTGACAGGCACGAACGCGCGCGCGCGATAGCGAACGGGAGCGCGGGGCGTCGGCGGCCATGTCCGCCGACGAGCGCGACGCCGCGCAGGAGCGGCCTGCGAGGGGGGGGGCCGCGCGCCGCGCCGCGCGGCGCTGCCGGCGCTGGCTGTTTGTTCGCTTGGCCGCCGCTGGGATCCCGCGTCGCGGCGGCTCTGCGCGCGCGCGGCGCGCGCGCCGCGCAGGTTCCTTTCCTTGCTGCCAGCCATCGGCGCTGGCAGCTGGGGGTGCGGCGTTTTCTCCCACCCTCAACCGCCCCTGGGGGTCATCGGCACCCAGGTGACCCTGCCAGGGGGTGGGCGCCGCGCCCTGGGCGGCGAGTGCGCAGACCCACGGGCGCGGCCCGCCCCCTGGGGGCGCCGCGCCCAACGATGGGGTGCTGGCGTCCTCGCAGGGGCGGTCGCGACAGGTGCGCGCGCTGCGTTTGTGATCGATGAGGGTCCTTGTCGCGGTCAACGCTCAGAGGAGGATAAGGTGCCCATGCCGCTACGCCTCGCTCGTTGCCGCCTTCTCGGGCTTGCTGGGAAGCCCTCGTCGCCACCGCTGGGTTCGCCTCGAAATGCTGGTCAGAGCGCTCTCCGGGAGAGGTCCGGGGAGCAGCGGTATCGGTATTTTTTTGCTCCCCCAAACGTAAATGTGCCTATCGGCGACGTCTCGGCGACTCCAGGTCGATGTCCCCCCTCGAGAGTCTTAGCTGTTCCCCCCTAGCGTCGCCTCTCAAACTGGCAAGCGCGGTTCCGCAAGCAGAGTCGACAATTTGGTTGCTCTCCAAGTAGGCTTGCCCTATAGCAGTTCTAACGCACACCCTAATTACTAATTGGTCCGTCCCCCTAATTACTATGCCCCCCTAATTCCGATGGCTATGCCTTTCCAGTGGCCCCCCTTTTTCCAAAGGCACTTGCTTGCTCTTGCGTGCTTGCTCTTTCTTGCTTGCTCTTGCTCGCCCTTGCTTGCTTGCACTTGATCGCTGGCTCTTTCTTGCTTGTTATTGCTCGCTTGCGTTTGCTTGCTTCTGCTTGCTTACTTCCGCTTGCTTGCTTGCGCTTGCTTGATTTTGCTCCTCCCGTTTTCCTCCCGTCCTGCTCCCGTCCTCCTTGGGTCCTTCTCCCATCCTCCTCTCGTCCTCCTCCTGTCCTCTTCTCTATTTGGAGTCAACGCTGGCTGATATTCCTCCTGGTCCGTTTCCTCATTCCATATTCCGTCTTCCGCGCCAGGGGGGCACTCCATGTCCACCGGGTGAGAGACGTAGTTGGCCCCCGAGGATCTCTCGAAGTGTTGGATGTCCGTCTCAGCGAGAAGTACACTGAGCGTGTGTGGGCGTAGCTTTAGGCGTCTGCGATGCATCGACATAGCATCAGGATATGTTTGGCAAGTGCTTTCGGAGGCGCGCCTGCGGGGAAGTGACAGGGGCACGTCTTCTCAGAAGGCGGTCGGGGCTTTCAGAAGCCCTCTAGCCTTCTCAGAAGCAGTCTATGTCTCCGGGGAAGGCTTATCCAGCTGCTTCTGGCAATTCTGCCACCGTGCCAGCGCAGCATTCTGGGCGGCAGTTATTCGAGAAGGCAACGGGGCCTGCTGGAGGCCTCTTGGGGCAGAAGGCTCGAGTTCCCACTCTTGGGGCCCTCTTGGGCAGTCTTGGGCGCCTCTTGGGCCGTCTTGGAGCCCTTGTGGGCCGTCGTGGAGCTTTATTTGCGGCCTCTTGAGCCGTCTCGGGGGAGTCTTGGGGACCTCCAGGGCCGTCTCGGGGCGTCGGGAGCTCGAAAAGGGGAGAGCCCCCAAAACATTGAAACAACTAAAGGAAATACCTCTTGGAACCCGCTCGGGACCCTCTCGGGGGGCTCTCGGGGGCCTCTTTTGGCTGTCGTGGGGCCGCCTGAGCCCTTTTGGGGCGGAATGCTTGAATTGTGTTTGAGCCCTTTTGGGCCCTTCTTGGGGCTGTCTTTGGGCCCTCCTGGGCCGTCTTGGGCCCTCTTGGGGGCTTCTTGGGACTCTCGAGGTCCTCCTGGGACGGCTCTTTGGACTCTCTTGGGACGCCTCGACGGCCTCGTGGGCCGTTTTGAGGCTATCTTGGGCCGTCTTGAGGCCGAAGTGGGCCGTCGCGGACGCCTCGCAGAGCGCCAGGGAGGACGGAGGCAGCCCAGGGAGCTTCGGGAAGAGGCGACGATGCATGCAGCTGAGTGCGTCCCGAGAGGGTGGGCAGCCCTCCAGAAGAGTCACAAAGCCTGGCCAGAAAGGACTTGGCATCCTCCCACGCCTCAGCGTGCCGGGGGGCACTGCGGCGGACAGAACACTTGTCAGAAGGCCGGAGGCCTTTCGAGCCTTCTGAGAAGACCCGCCCCTTCTGACGTCCCCCCGATTCCACAATGGTTTCCCATCTTCTCGCCTTCGGGTCGGGGGCGGCTGGTCGCTGCGGTCATGCGCGGCTCAAAAGACTGGCAACGTGCTGCCTGCGAGAGTTCGGTCAACGCGTAGTTGTTGGTTGGTTTTGAGAGTGGGGGCAATCGAGAGGGCTCACTGGGGACTTCGACTGGCAGCAGGTCCGAGCTCCTATTCGATTGGTATCGGATGCTCTAACCATGCCCCTGCAGCCCATGCCACCTACCAGGCGCAAAGCCAGAGACCACGTCTCATGTAGTGGCTCTAGAACCCCAACGTGCTACACTCTCGCCATACGGCCACACTCGAACTCGTGAGCCCCATCAACGTCTTCCGCAATGAATGCAGGCACGACCAATGCGTGTGCCAGAGTACAGTTTGCTTTTTCGGCCACCTAAGGCCACTCATCTCATGAGCGTTTACTCCGTCGGTGTTACCATTTCATCGGTAGGTTCCACCAACGACCCACCCGGGATTCGCCCACGACCCGCAGACATTGCTCGTCGGGCGACCTCTGGCCTCGAAACTTCTGGGTCGGTCTTTGAGGGCGTCGCGGCGATTGCGGCGGCAAGCCACTTTCGCGAGCTCCTGGAAGGCACGAAGGAGGCGCCAGTCACGCGAGACCTCGCGGCTCCCTGGGAGGCTGCCACCTGCGCAATTGTCGCCACTCTCGTTGGCTCCTGGGAGGTGCAGCGGAGGCGCCAATCACGCGAGACCTCGCGGCTCCCTGAGGGGTTGCCAACTTCGCAATTGTCGCCTCTTCCGTGGGGTCCTGGTAAGTGCAGCGGAGGCGCCAGTCACGCGAGACCTCGCAGCTCCCTGAGGGGTTGCCATTTGCGCAATCGTCGCTTCTTCCGTGGGTTTCCGGGAAGTGCAGCGGAGGCGCCAGTCACGCAAGACTTCGCTGCCAATTGCTCAATTGTCGCAACTTTCGTGGACTCCAGGGAGATGCAGCGGAGGCGCCAGTTACGCGAGACCTCGCGGCTTCATGGGAGATGGCCACCTGCGCAATTGGCGCCACTTTTGTGGGCTCCGGGGAAGTGCAGCGGAGGCGCCAGTCACGCGAGACCTCGCGGCTCCCTGGGAGGCTGCCACCTGCGCAATTCTCGCCACTTCTGTGGGCTCTCGGGGGGTGCAGCGGAGGCGCCAGTCACGCGAGACCTCGCGGCTCCCTGGGAGGCTGCCACCTGCGCAATTGTCGCCACTCTCGTTGGCTCCTGGGAGGTGAGGCGGAGGCGCCAGTCACGCGAGACTCGCGGCTTCTGGGAGGCTGCCAATTGCGCAACCGTCGCCACTTTCGTGGGCTTGTAGGAGCTGCAGAGGAGGCGGTAGGTAGTGACCCAGATCCAAGTTGTTCATATACATCGTCGCCTCGCGTGGAGAAAGGTGTGTGTGTGTACGTCTCGGGTAATTTGGTTCGGTGTCGGTTATCACGCGACCGATTGCGGTGAGACGGAGGAGCCAGCGCCTTCGGCGAGCCAGTGTACCCACTTACGCTATCGCGTCGCAATAATGATGCTTACAATGCGTGTGGACGCTCGACCGTAGCCCAGCTCAAGCGCCGCTTCCGTTGCGTGTCATGCCCCGGTTTGGCGGTTCCACGGGGTGCGGCAAGGTCATGATCACCGGGTGAAGTCTTTCGGTTCCTTGCTATGTCACATGATCGGGCCTAGCTGAACGGCTTGATGGTTGGGTCGGTGCCGCCGCCCGTCGGTCGGACAGGCAGCTTTCAGAGAGAGGTCTCGTCTGATGGCCTGACCGGCTCGGACTCCAGAGAGGAAACCAGCGACCATGGCAGTTCTCTTGGGCAGCACGCCTCGACGGCCACTGTCAACCTTGTGCTCAGGGCGCCTCGCAGGATCCATTTCGAGGCGCCCAGCGAGACAGACTCACCAGCATGTCGCGGCCGCCCGGTGGAGCCGCGCCGCCAAGGGACACCGAGCAAGAGCCGCAAGGGGCGCTCCTGGGGCGCTACCATCATCCCAATACGGACCAACGCCGAGGGCAAGATGGAGGTGCTGTGTGCCCAGAGCACGATGGTGAACTACCTCATGACGCAGAAGTCCTCCGAGCCAGTGCTGATGAACTGCCCCTGCGACGTGCGCATCCTGGGCGGCCTCTACGCCCCAGGCCAGAGGACACCCCTGGACACCATGATCGCTGGGCTCACAGCCGCGGGGGTGAGGGGCTCGCAGCGGTACGTGCGGTCGCACGTCGCGGAGCGGGTGCTGCTGGAACGGGCCGCGCTACACCTCAGGCTGTTCAGCATGACCCCCCACGATGAGACTACGAGGGCGGCAGCCAAGGTGTTCCATTTTGTATGCACCATGGACGCCACTGTCGGCAACACCTTCGCTGAGACCCTCAACAGAATGGTGAAGGTGCAGCTTGACTTCTGCGAGGCTATGGGCGACGAGCTGTTCTCCATGAAGCAGGCCTCTCGGGCGCCCATGTGCCCCAAGTTTGTGGAGGTACGCTGGTTCGGCGCCGAGGAGCTATTGGAGCACCTCTCGCGCCCATTCTTCAACGACTACATGCGCGATCAGTTCCAGAAGCACGGCGTCGGGAACCAGGAGCGGGAGTCGTCGATCCGGCGGAACCCACACCGGCGCGTGCTGACAGAGCTCTGTTCCTTGACGTTCGAGGAGGCCCTGAAGAGAGCTCGCCTCTTCGAGGGGAGCCTGCGGCAGCTTTCCAACGACGAGATGGCGGCCACGGACTACTCCGAGCTGCAGGACTCTGCGTCCATTTGCAAACCCCTGGGGCCCCCAAGCGGTGTGGTGACCACACCGACCGCGTGGTGAGTCAGTGGGGGTTCGGGGTCACCGCAAGGTTTTTGGGTCGTCCTCCGAGGACGTCTCGGGCGACTGGGGCCTCCGAGGTCCCAAAACTGTGAGGTGACGGACCGCGCGGTATGGTCGTTGGGGATTCCGAGGTCACCGCGGCGGCCTCTCACCACACGGCTGTGTGGCCCCGACGACCCCGACCCCTGCAGATCCGGTCGACGCTGGGATATCGGACAGCCTCGTTGGTGTACACACGGCGGCAGGTAAGGTTCAAAATCTAAGCCCCGAGCCAGTGTTCTTGACCTCAGACTAGCAGGGGTGGAGTTCCCATATGTGGTTTCCACAAGGACGTCGCGCCCGGGCTGGACGGGCTGCGGCTGCTATCGAGGAAGACAAAACGGCATAAACATGGTTGTTTGAATGTTTGGAACGTCTTGAGGTCCGCCCAGATGTCTTGGATCTGCGCTGGACCCCCCTCGCTGGCGCGCGAAGCGCGCCAGGGTCGACGCCGCCAAGGGGGGGGGCAGCGCCGACCAGAGATTGCTGAGCGGAGCTCCGAAAGTTTATGCTTGTGCCGTTTTCTCTTGAGACCATTTCGCATCCCCGCGCGATAGCGGGCTTGGCCAGAGTAGGGGGGAAGGGGGGGGACTGGGCCAGTAGCATCACGATTCGCGCGCCAGCGTCGTCTGGGAATGGCTGAGAATAGCTACTTCCCAGACGGCTCCAGCGTGGGTCGTGACGTGACCAGGGGAGGGGGAGGGGGTGGGGGGTGATGGGACGGTCTCGGGCGCTGTCGCGAATAGTAGGGGAATCCGAGGATGCTGAGTCCGTATGGAGTAAGTCCGTGCGTAGTGCTCGGTCTCCGTCTGGGCGTCTGGGCTTACTCGGTCTGGACTCAGCCTGTCCTGACAGGACTGCAGGCCCGTGCGGAGCAAGTCCGCACGGAGTGACCTCCGTCTGGGCTTACTCCGTCTGGAAAACGGGGGCCGATTTGTGGCCACCGCCCCCGCGCGCGCACTTCGAGCCAGGGGTTGTGTACAAAAATCGTTTCCCCCAAGGGTGCCATTTTTGCGCACAGCCACCCCTCCGTGGTCTTGTGCCGGACCAGCTGGTTTGTGGGGGTGGTGTACCACAGTCGTGCTCCCAGGAAGACAGAAATGGGCTCCTTTCCTCTGTGCGATCATTCAACCTCAACGTCCTGCCCTGGGGCGCCTCCGCGTTCGGCTCCGGGCAGGGGCGGCACGCCCTGCCCCGCCTCCTCCACTTCCTGCAGGCGATCGGCGAGCGGCGCGCCGGCAGCCTGGCGCCGGACGTGCTGGCGCTGCAGGAGCTCTTCGCGACGCCCTTCGTGCCACCGAGCTGCCTGCAGAGGTACTCGGTCAGCAGAGGAGGGGAAGGTATCCATACGGCTACCCTGAAGTCGGGCCTGTCCCTCGACAGGAGGAAACATCAAAAAAGGTCAAGCAATAGTCTGGGGACGATGATTTGACAATGTTTGAGCATGTTGGTTTTTTGTTTGCACTATTTTTTATTTTTGTCCACAACCCGCATGTAGGGGGACATTCTCGACCTAAGGCTACCCTTCCCATTGTTTTTCTTGTTAGGGCCTCCTGGGAGGCCCTTGTCGCAACCGCTGGATTCGCCTCGAGATCATGGTCAGAGCGCGCCCCGGGAGAGGTCCGGGGAGTAGCGGTATGGACACCTTTTGGTTTCCCCAGATCAGAATCGTCTAAGCGATCCCCATCCCCAATGGGCCATGGCATCTCAGCCCCACCATCGCACCCCCCAATCTGGGGCTGCCCCATGCGAAAGCCAGAGGGAGCAGCTCAGATCCCCATCTAGGGGGATAATCAGCCACTAGTAAACGATGCTCACCCAAAGAACAACAGGAATTGTAGAAACGAAATTTCTCTTAGGTCCGCGCATCGGCGTTAGTACGCCACGAAGCAACAACCTAGCGCCGATCCAAGAAATCCGCGCAGACCTTCGGGAGGTGAGGTTTCTGCAGATGATTGCTCCCTAGGTACGCGGTGCGAGAGATGGCCAAGCTGGGTTATCCCGAGGGGCTGCGTCCTTTCTCCGCCGGGCCCCCATGCTGAACCAATGTGAAGCCGCGTTGGAGCAGCTTGTGTTGCCATCTTGGGGCCCACCTGCGGGGGCGTCTTAGGGCGTCACGGACTAGTTGTGTGCATCAGGCCAAAACATTAGGCATCCTAGGGTTCCTTTGTGGTGCCCATGCTGAATGAGTGCCTCTTCGGGGGCAACATTGGGACCATCCTGGGGCCTGGTTCGGCCATCCTGTGCGATCCCGGCTGCATCTTGGAGGCTTTTGGCGGCACTTTGTGGCTGTTTTGAGCAGTCTCGCGGGCAATGGGGGCAGTCCTGAGGCGATTTCAGGACATCCCAGAAGCAGAGCGTGGGACAGGCACAAGCAGGAATCACATGTTGACCAGCGAGTGGCCCAGACAGTGGAATCTTGCACTCTCGACGTCCAATATCCTTCGAGCTAACTGTGTATGGTGCAGTCTGTGGGGGCCGATCTATGGGATGGGGTATACGTACTGCAGTCTGTGTATGTCGTACGCTATCTGTGCTGCACGCCCAGCGCAATGTAAGGGGTGCCACTCCCGCGGTGCCACCCACGTGGTGCAATCTAGGTGGTATGTAGCGCAACCCATGTCACGCAATATGGTGCAGCCTATTGGGTGCAATCAATCACTTGCTCAACTTGAAGCTGTCCTCTCCACTGCTCGTGCAAACATCCCACCCTCCCACCCGCAACTTGGTCGCAAGACCTCTTAAGACAAGACCGTGACGGTGGGTACCAGATGGCACTTGGCCACGACACCAACGCCAACGACGACAGCGACGACGACGACGACGACGACGGCGCCGCCGACACCGACGACGACGACACCGACGACGTCTCCAACGACTTCGACGACGACAGCGACCACGACGACGACGACACCGACGACGACGACGCCGACGACGACGACGACGACGACGACGATGACAACGACGACGACGACGCCGACGACGTCGACGCCGACGACGACGACGAAGACAACGACGACGACGACGACGACAACGACGTCGCCAACGAAGAAGACGACGAGGGAGAAGGGAGGACGACGACGGCGACAACGACGACAACGACGACAACGACGACAACGACGACAACGACGACAACGACGAGGGAGGAGGGAGGACGGCGACGACGCGAGCGACGAAGAAGGAGGAAGGACGGCGACGCCGACGACGACAACCATGAGGGAGGAAGGAAGACGACGACGACAACGACGACGACGACGACGAAGACGACGACGACGACGACGACGGCGACGAAATAGGAGGGTCGACGACGAGACGCCGACGACGGACGACGACGACGACGAGGGAGGAGGAGGAGGCAATATGGTGCAGCCTATTGGGTGCAAACCAACTTGAAGAACTTGAAGTCGTCGAATCCAATGCTCGCGCAAATATCCCACACTCTTTCCGAAGTTCGTGTGGCAACGCCCATTCGGCCACGATTGCAGTTCCAGATTGGAGCGTGCTAGCGCGGTCCTACGGCCGCGCTGGTGCGCGTGCGCTCGCGGGCAGAGCGACCGGTTGGAGCACGATGGCGCGTACGGGTGAAAACTGCAAGCGCGTGTCAAAAACAGCGCTGGCGCGCGAGCAGCATAATGTGGGTGGGTGTCTCGCCGAGAAGGGCGGCAACAAGTATGATGATAGCGATAGGATGACGCTGACGACGGCAAGGCCGATGACGGTGCCCATGCTGTTAACGATGAGTTCGACCATGGTGTCCATGCGTGTCGGCGATTGTGGTGGTTGTGATGGTGATGTCGGCACTGCGGGCGATTGACGACGACGATAACATCGGTGATGCGACGGCGTTGGTGCGAGCTCTATTTTGAGATCTGTCGAAAACGATGCTTTGGGAATGGCTTGCACGCGCTCGCGTGGCGGCGCGCGCATGTGGCTCGCACGGTTTAATGTGATACGGATCCGTGCACCTTGCGAATGCTAGATCAAAGCGGGTGCACCGCGTGTTGGCGGCGAGCAGAAGGGGGCAGGGAAAGGGGGGGAGGCTTCTTAGAAGGAGGCTGCTTCTTAGAAGGCGCCGGCCTTACATCTACAGAGAGGGCCCGCGCCTTCTAAGAAGCAGGGGTGCTTCTAAGAAGCCTTCCCCCCTCCCCCTACCCCCCCCTGCGCGCCGCCAAGCGTGGCTAGAAGATAAGGCTGGTTGTGGACGGGATTCGTGAACCCACATGGTTCACCGTGATTTCAGCAAGGGCGCGCGGGAAGAACATCTGCCAGCTCCATCCTGTGAACTCATGTGGAAGCGTTGGCTTGCAAGGTCTTATGTTGACAGTCATGCATAACGGATGAACGGATGTGCTTGGTATGATCGCGACATGCGCGCGCGTGTTTTGAAGGGATGTTTGCATAATGAGACTTCGAGAAACGAGGGAGCGCGTTTCGTGGTCGCTTGCTTGGGACGCATCCCTAGACGTCGGATCCGCCCACCCCCCCTAAAATATTTGAAGCACCCGGAAAACCGAGCCCCCCACCCCAAGACACCGGCCTCTCAAACCGACCCCGCCCTCCCCAAGAAAAAGTCCCCTCTTGGTGGAAAGGGGTTCGTTCCCCAGTTGAATGTATCGTTCCCCTGTGACCATTTCCAAAACGAATGTTCGTTCCCCGGTTGAGCGGCTCGTTCCCCGGCTGGACCCTTGCTTTCCTTGAAACTCACGACAAGTGGAAGCCGCCTGGGGCTGGCATCTAAAGGGCGTCTCCGAGCCATGGGAAGCCTTTGAGAGGCCTCTGAAGGGTTTCTGAAGAGCTTCTGACGGGCCTCCGAAGAGCCTTCGAGGAGCCTCTGAAGACCCACTGAAGACCTTACGAAAGGCTTTTGCAGAGCCTCTACAGAGCCTATGAAGAGCTTCTGGAGAACCTCTGAAGAGCCTTTGAACAACTCTTCAGAGTCTCTGAAAGAGCCTTCTCAGAGTTTCCGAAGTGATTATGGAAGCCTCGGAAGTGCATTTGAGATTATCCGAGCAGCTTTCTAGAGCCTTTGAGATCCTCTTCAGAGCCTTCGAAGTGCCATTGACGAGCTTCTGAAGAGGCTTTCAAGGGCCAGTGACGAGCCCCTGAGGAGCTTCTCAAGGGCTTCCGCAGGTCCTCTGAAGGGGCCTTTGGAGGGCCTCTGAAGGGCTTCTGAAGGGCGTCTGGAGGGCATCTGAAGGAGCCTCTAAGTTGATCGTGCTCTGAAGGGCTTCTGAAGGGCGTCTGGAGGGCATCTGAAGGAGCCTCTAAGCTGATCGTGCTCTGGATGGCCCCTGGAGGACCTCTGGAAGGCCCCGACGTGCTCTCGTTTGCGCGCGGCCCCCTGGGAGATATGGACGAGGAGGAGGAGGAGGCGGAGGAGGAGGAGGAGGAGGAGGAGGAGGAGGAGAAGGAGGAAGATAGGGATAGAGGTAGGAGGAGGAGGAGGAGGAGGTGGAGGATGAGGAGGAGGAGGATAATCACGATGACGATGATTAGGAGCATTATAGGGGTGGGAGGAGAAGGAGCACGAAAGGATGGGTAATATTTGAAGCGGACGAGGGGGATGATGATGATGACGATGATGATGATGATGATGATGATGATGATGATGATGATGATGCTGATGCTGATGCTGATGCTGATGCTGATGATGCTGATGCTGATGCTGATGCTGATGCTGATGCTGATGCTGATGCTGATGGTGCTGATGATGGTGCTGATGATGATGATGATGGTGCTGCTGATGATGATGATGATGATGCCTAGTCTGACTATTATGATGTGATGTCGGTGATGATGATGCTGATGATAACGATGATGACGATGCTGATGACGATGATGATGATGGTGATGATGATGGTGGTGGTGATGAATAGGGTGATATTGATGATGTGCTGATTTGTTGATGGTGGTGATGCTGATGACGAAGAGTCTGCTGCTGCTGATGATCCCGGTGTCGGAGATGATGGTAATGGTGATGATGTCGATGCTGCTGACGATGCTAATGATGATGGTGATGCGGCTGATGAGGCTGATGACGATTATGCTCGTTATGATGCCCACGTTGACGATAATTGATGCTGCTGCTGATGATGATGATGATGATGATGATGATGATGATGATGCTGATGATGATGATGATGATGATGATGATCATGCTGATGGTGATCCTGATGCTGGTGTTCGGTGAGAATGATCCTCGTGTGATTGATGATGACGTGTATGATGCTGCTGCTGCTGATGCTAAGGCTGATGATGCTGCTGATGATGATGCTGGTGATGATGCTGGTGATGATGATGACGATGCGGGTGATGACGATTATGATGATGATGCTGATGATACTGATGATGATGCTGACGATGATGAATAGGATGATGATGCTGCTGATGCTGATGATGATGATGCTGTTGCTGATGCTGATGCTGGTGCTGCTGATGATGATGCTGCTGATGATGATGATGATTCTGACCACAGTGCCTGTGATCGCATGCGTCACGCGCCCCCCACCTGGCGATCCGCGGCCGCATTGGGAGCTCCACCGAAGGCCCCAGTGGCTGTGCCCACATGCGCCCCGTGTCACCCAGTACGGCGTTTCGTGGCCCCATATGGAGCTCCACCGTAGACTCCAGCGGTTGTGACCACATGCGCCCCGCGCCACCCAGTACGGCGTTTCGTGACCCCATACGACTCCTCCGCCGAATGCCCCCGTGGCTGTGACCACATGCTTTAAGCGCCAGCCAGAACTGCGTTTCGTGGCCCCATGGGAGGCTCCAACGAAGGCCCCAGTGGCTGTGAGCACACATGCGTCCTGCGCCACCTAGTACGGCGCTTCGTGGCCCCACAGGGAGCTCCACCGAAGGCCCCAGTGGCTGTGACCGCATGCGTCCCGCACCACCCAGCATGGCGTTCCGTGGCCCCAGATGGAGCTTCACCGTAGACTCCACTGGTTGTGAACACATGCGTCCCGCGCCACCCAGTACGGCGCTTCGTGGCCCCATGGGGAGCTCCACCGAAGGCCCCAGTGGCTGTGACCACCCCCGCCACCCAGTACGACGCTGCTTGGCCCCATGGGGAGCTCCACCGAAGGTTCCCGTGGCTGTGACCACATGCGTCCGCGCCACCAAGCACCGCGCTTCGTGGTCCCATAGGATTGCTCCGCAGAAGGCCCCAGTGGCTGTGCCCACATGCGTCCTGCGCCACCCTGCATGGCGCTTTGGCCCCATGGGGAGCTCCACCGAAGGCCCCAGCGGCTGTGACCACATGCGCCCCGCACCACCCAGTACGGCGTTTCGTGGCACCATGGGGAGCTCCACCGAAGGCCCCCGTGGCTGTGACCACATGCGTCCCGCGCCACCCTGTACTGCGTTTCGTGGCCACATGGGGATCTCCACCGAAGGCCCCAGTGGCTGTGAACACATGCGTCCGCGCCACCCAGTACGGCGCTTCGTGGCCCAATGGGGAGCTCCGAAGGCCCCAGTGGTTATGATCACAGGCGTCAGCGCCACCAAATACGGCGCTTCGTGGCCCCATGGGGAGCTCCACCGAAGGCCCCAGTGGTGGCTGTGACCACATGCGCCCCGCGCCACCCAGTACGGCGTCCCACTGGCTGTGATCACATGCGTCTCCAATTCGGCACACCTCTCATTGGTTTCGTGCCCCATACGGAGCTCCACCGAAGGCCCCAGTGGCGACGCTCGCATGCGTCCCTCCCCCGCCCATTCTGGCATACCCCTCGCACGTTTCGTGGCCCCTTAGGGAGCTCCACCGAAGGGCCCAGCGGCAGGGTCCCCGCACCCCGTTCGGCGCACCCCTCACACGTTTCGTGGCCGCATATGAAGCGCCACCGAAGGCCCCAAGGGCTGCGCCCGCATGCGTTCCCGCCCCACCCCCACGCTTCGTGGCCCCATGCAGAGATCCACCGAAGGCGATACCAACAACGGCGATACTCACATCTGCATATGATTGGACCCGTCGCCAGGATAATTCAGCGCTTGTAGCTTCCAGTGGCCCAGGGGTCGTCTCGATGCCTTGCTGGGCCATCTTGCAAGCATTTCGGGGCAATGTATTGTCGTCCGTCTTGGGCTCTTGAGGCCCCCTATTGAGGCCTTCCAGGGCCGTCTTCCAGACCTCTTTGGCTCTCTTGGACATTTGGGGATGCCCTTGAAGCAAACCCGAGACTAGCCAGGGCGGTGCCAGAAGTCAGATCCACACCCCATCCAAGCCTTTTTTTTGAGTCGGGGCCCCGGGACCCCGAACGAGGGTAGAAACAAGACTAGACAGGACCAGGTGGCACTGTTAGGGGAGCATAGGCTCAGGAGGGGATGCATCGGCCTCCCATCGCCCATCCCGCCCAGGAGCCCGCGGCTTCGCTGTCGGGGGTCTCTCGCCGATCTATGGGCGCTGTATTGCCCGGGCATCGCTCGGACGTGTGCATTCTTTTCTCGGCGAGGACCCTTGAGGAGCATCCTCGATCAGTTGGCGAACAAAACACGCACGAATCCGAAAAAAGACAGGGAATGGACGCCCGATGCCCCCCCCCCTGAACAGACGTTGCCACTCACATCGGAGACATGAGAGAAGAAACAAAGGACATAATTACCAGAGAAAGCAATATAGCAGTTCAGCATTCTCGTTCACAGCCTTGCGCCCACATGGAGTCTGGCGGATTTCGCAGCCACCGGGCCGAAGCCTTCGCTGTTTGATCTCTTTCGCGATAGGAAATGGACAGACTCGGGCTTGGTAGTGTTTAGTCGCTTTCCCATCATCAAGCAAAAGTTTATCAAGTTCACGTCGAGTTCTGGCTTAGACAGTGGGGCGACAAAGGGTGCGCTTTGGGTGCAGCTCGAGATTAGCAGCAGCGGGAAATGCATCGATGTTATCAACTGCCACCTGCAGGCCTCTCACACAGGGGACAAGAGCGACACCTTCCAGAAAATCCGCAGGTCCCAGCTCAGTCAGCTTCGTGAGCTGGTTCAGGAGGCGGGGCACGAGCGTGTGCGCCCCCTCCTGCTCACCGGCGACTTCAACGTGGACGCCATCCCGGAGCCCTCGGACCCCACGGGCTCCTATGGGCTGGCTCTCCCGAGGGAGCGCAAGGATTCCAAGGACTACGAGCAAATGCTGCAGGTGCTGGACCCCGACGGAGACCTGGTGGATCTGCTCAACGGGCCCACCAGGGAGAGCCCCCTGAAGAAGGGGTGGGGCCAGCACCCCTGCACGCGCCCGCCCCGGCTGAAGCTGCCGATGTCGATGCAGTACAGGTCGGCGACCACGAGGGTGTGGTTGCGCCAGGGTGTGGTTTGCGATCTGCCCCGCTGGGGCTTGCAGGGCACTGCGTTGCGCCAGAGGCTCGGTGCTCCCTCGTCGGGGCGTGGAGGAAACGCGCGTTCGAGGTCTTCCCTGCCACCCCAGGGCGCGGATTGCAAGCCGCACCCGTTGCAAACCACACCCCCCTGGAGTCACCGAGCAGGGCCCGGCACAAGTACCCCCAGCGACTCGACTACGTGTTCTACTGGCCGTCCCTCTCCTCGCTCGTGGAGCACAGGGAGACGTGGATCGACGAGTTCAAGGCCAGTCCGTCGCAGGCCATCCTCGAGCAAATCTCGAAGGAAGAACAGACTGCATTGGCGTAAATTTTGGTCGTCCCCGTGACGCCCAAAAGCGCGTCCAATGGCGCGCAAAGTGGACGCGACGCATCTCCCTTGCGTGGGCGCTAGTGGACGCTATTCGGCGCTGCGTGAACGCTTTTGGGCGCCAAGTCTAGAAGAACACAACACGACATTCACAGAATTCCTCTGGCAATCCTTTCAAAACTGGTCCCGGGACTCCCTTCCGGGGTCCAGCCTGACCTGTTTTTCGAGGCGGATCCAGCGGTTGCAACGAGAAGTTTCCAGAAGGCCCCTAAAGGGCGACACCGCCGGCTGGGGCCGCTGTTGTCACGATTGGCCCTCCGATCCCATTCTCCTCCTCCACAGGCCGACTTCGAGCACATCAGCGACCACTTCGGCATTCTCTCCTGCTTCCGGCTGCGCTGCGGCTTCTCGTGGCGGTCAGGGACGTCCGAGAGGGGGCCAGGACAATGGGGGGGGACATCATGGCTTTGAGGCATCGGGGTCCACATCGCCAACGTATCGCCGATGCATTGGCAGCATCGCGAATGCGTCGCCGATCCGATCATTCGACCTCATCTGCTCGGACGCCATCTGGGATGCCCAGATTGCAAGCCCCTTTCCTTAACCATGGTGCAACCCCTACTCCTAATAACATAACGAACTCGTGGCCTGAATCAGGTCCGCGGTTTTGGGGGATAACCCTGAACATGTGTTTTTGTCCGTCTGACGCATCTGCAAAGAAGACCCCCTATCCCTGATGTGTGCTAGGCCCTCCCAGCTCTGGCCCCGCCCGGAAGGATTCGGGACACCTCCGTTGCTGATCGCCCCCCTCCCGGACGCCCCCCGAGGCGGGACGCGGGCAGTTCCCGGCCGCGGGAGGCGCGCCCGCGCTCGCGCTCGCGCTCCCGGGGCGAGTCCCCGCACGGCCCGCCGAGCTGCCCGAGCGCCTCCTCCAGGGCCTCCCGCGCTGCCCAGGCCAGCCCGTCCTCTTTGAGGGCGCCAGCATCGGCCAGGACGATGATGGGCCCGTTTCCCACCACCACTACTATGAGTTGGAGGGGGGGGGAGGAGGTGGAGGGCGAGGAGGAGGAGGAGGAGGACGAAGAGGAGGAGGAGGAGGAGGAGGAGGAGGGAGGTGGAGGAGGAGGAGGAGGAGGAGGAGGAGGAGGAGGAGGACCTCCTCCCCCTCCAACTTATGGTGGTGGAGGTGGAAAACAGGCCCATCAGACGAGGATGAATCCGTTCCAGAGCGTCGCGGAATGCTCTCAGAGCGTCCTGGGAGTTTTTTGAGCTCCAGAGCCGCGGGTTCTCAGGGATTCTCTCAATTCACCTTCACCCGAACTGGTGCTCTTTTGGGTTCCGTCTTACCACAGCGATTGCTTCTGAGGGCCTCGTCTGCTTCTTTCTGATCGCGGGCGCGATGTCGTCGCGGCCTCGGTGTAGACATCGACTTGGACGCGCATTCGACGCGGATTCGACGCGGATTGGACCTGCCGAGCTGCCCGAGCGCCTCCTTGGGCCGGTAACGTCACGATTCGCCTGTGACGTCCATGACGTTTAGGGATGGAGGGCGCTGGCGCGAATCGTGGCGTGACCAGGGTGCAGGAGGGGTGGGGGAGGACGGGCGTTCTCTGGAATGACTGCATCAGTTCTCAGATCCAGGTCGGATAGCTTGTTGTTCGCAGCCGAGGCTCGCCGTGGCCAGAAAATCGGGCCGGGCGAAAGAGGGGGATAGGGAAAGGGGGGGGTACGAAATCTGCTGCACGCAGCTGGTTTCGGCCCCACCCAGGGGCCCATTCCTCGATGCATAGCCACCGCCGGCGCCGGGAGGCGCCGGGAAAATCAGCTACGTGAGCTGATTCTCAAACCCCCCTCTTTGCTATCCCCCCCTTTCGCCCGGCCCGAGAAAAGTGACCACAAGTAGGTGAGGTTGAGCTTTCGGAGCTCCGCGCGGATTTCTCGCCCCCCTGGCGTGGCCTATGGCGCCGCCCCTGGCGCGCCCCGCGCGCCAAGGCGGAGGGTCCAGCGCAGAGCCAGAAAATCCGCGCCGAGCTCCGAATGCTTATGCACGTGCTTTGGTCTATTCGTCTACGCCAGGGTCGGTGCCCGCGCCCCCCCCCGGCAAGGCCGGACGGCGCGCGCACCTAGGACGGGCCCTGGCCCTGATCGGTGCAGGTGTACCCCAGGGCTCTGGCGTCGTGATTTTTGTTCGCAGCGCGGCTCGTGTGGGCCCCATCCCCCAGGACTGGTGTCTCCTCCCGAACCCGTCTTCTCTCACGGCGCTGGGACGGTGGCCGAACATCGCCACATGCCTTCTGCTATTTTGGGGGGCTGCTGCTTCGCAGCGCGAGGGCGTGAGGGTGGGTAAGCAATTCCGAAGGAGAGAAAGTACATGCGCATGAACCTCTGGAGCTCCGCGCGGATTCAGTTGTTTTATGTTCAAGGCTGGCGCCAAGCAGCGTTGAAATAGCGTCTGATAGGACCCAGTAGTGCCACATGAGGGAGATGCGTCGCGCCCGCTTCGCGCGCTGGTGGGCGCGCTATGAGGCGCCATGGAAACGACCATTGTCAAGTTCGGGGGGACATCAACAGCGTCAAGGGAGGTTTGCTCTGCAACAGCCAGCGTTTATAGTTGCTGCTTAACATGTAGGGCTTAACCCCGGGCTGAATCTGGCCCAATCTGGCATAAGATCCCCCCCGTAGTGATTTTGGTTCAAGGCTTACGACTTTTACCCAGCATCGCACACAATACGTGTTATACTGCCTCGCTTGGCATATTCAATCCGCCATGATGGTGGCAGGCCAGAAGGCGCGCGCGATCGCCTTCGTGATGGTGCTGCTCACGAGGGCGATCCACGCCGTCGTTCTCCTCGCCCCACGCAGTACCCAGTCACCGACGCCTGCATCTACTCTGGAGCAGGCGGCGCTTCCCGGCGCCGCCCTCGCCGAGGAAAATTTGGCACGCGGCGCTGGCAATGGGTCGGCCGCGGCCCTGGTGCTCGCCAGGCGACACGCGGTCTTCATGCCAGTTGGACAGCTAGATGATTGCCGCCTGGATCGCGCTCTGCAGATTTCGAGGAGCACGGCGTCCTCGCACGATGTGATCGTGGCAACCGAGAAGGAGGTTCCCGCACTCGCCTCGTCCAAGTACCAGGATGAGCTGATCTTCAAGCGGCAGAAGCAAGAATTCGGTCACGCCTGGCACAGTTTTTCGTCGAGGTCGGATGGAAACACAACTTCGTCCGGTTTGTCCAAGCCAGCATTCGTTCAGTGGCTCGCCAATTCGGATTATGAATTTGCATGGCGTGTCGAAGATGATGTTGTGTACACTGGCAATTGGACGCATTTGTTTGCAATGGCTGCACCTTCCCATGTCGATTTGGTGGGTTGCTATACCCATATCAATGTCAATGGTCGATTACCTTGGCTTCAGAAATTTCCAGCCACGACTCGCAAAACCAAGTCTTCCACGACGTGTCTCGCGGACCCCAGATTGAATAATATTATAACAAAATCCCGATGGCCAGTACTGGGCATGTCCCGGCGTCTTGCAAGAAAGATCGCTGCTGAGTTCGAGGATTACCACGGTGCACGTGGCCACCATGAGACTCTAGTGGGCACAATATGCCGTTTGAGTGATTGGTGCACGATGAGGTCGTTGCCATCATCATGTATGGGCAGGTTTGTCCTCCGAGGTTTCAAAGGCGTGTCCCCGCGGATGTACAGCGATGGCCTGAGCTTTGACTTGCCGAGGCTTGCCGAAGATTCTCTCGCAGGAGTACTGCAACCCGACAGGCTCTACCATCCCATGAAATGTCCCTCCGCTGGTGCTGAATCAAAACTTGTTCTAGAGGAGAAGTCGAACAAATCCGTTCCCTTCGGGAGCCACATGGATGACGGCACAGAGCCTTGTGCAGGCGACCCGTACTACACACACAGTCAAGTTGAGGGGCTGTTAAGCGCGGTCAGGTTTGAAAGTGTCGCAGCAAGAAAGTTTGGAGACATCGCCGAAGCATCGCGTCGCGAATGGCAGTGTGCATTACAGGGCAACTTTCTCGTTTAGAGCTCGCGAGCAAAAAAGAAAATCTGATTATGCCAAATAATGCCGATGTTTTTGTGGTGTTGGACGCTGGGGATGTTATTGTGTCTGACAAAAATTTCCTTGGTTTGACGTCCTCGAACTTGACTGAGGACTTGATCAACGGCGTATTAGGTGATAGGTTGAAACAGTCGGTGGTTTCCAAAGGAGTCGACATTCGTAGTCCTATCAGGCGATTCCATAGATTTCGCTATTGGATACAGTCGGAGAAAGCGCGGGAAACCAATTTGCTGCACGTCATGAAACAAGCTGCTCATATTGCCCAGTGCGCAAATTTGATTGAACGCTTCGAACGCAGCTCTGGCACGAAGTATCAGACAATCGTAAGCATCCGAGATAACACACAGGCCATGAGTAAGTTTCAGGTGCCAGCCGATGGTGCGTCGTTCCTTCTGCCAAATGTCCACGTAAAATATTGTTGTGGGTGGGGTGGGCTCAACGACAGAGTATTAGTTTTGCCACGGACACTGTTGCACGCCATGAAGGTTGTATGGAACGGGCTCCGCTCGGTCAGCGCTGGTGAGGCATTTGTGAGCGAATCAACGTCGCTGGCTAGAAATGCCGAGCAATTTCTCCAGAGGTCATTTGAGAGTGTTGGGATTTCATATGTCAAACAACCGGCTGATGTTTTACCGTTTGTCGATGGCAGACTGCAGATGAACAGTTTCGGCATTCCGCAGTGGTGCATAGTTCCGTCGTTCAAGGACTGTCACCCAAGTCGAGACACGAATGCAGCAACATTTCCTGCGTGCAGGAACAAGCTAAATAATTCCAGCCACCCAGACTGCTAAAGCATTCCACGTCCAAGAAAACATAGTATCACTCGGCTTGCACTCTGTGCGCGGTTTCTCTCCTGACGGACACTCATGTGTACCACCATCACCATCACATCTTCATCTGCACTTGCGGGTCGGCTCGCATTCTGCGAGCCGGTGATCTAGAATGGATCGAATTTACCGTTCGTGGTTTTTTTTCTCGACCCGCCGTCCCGACGACAACGACTGATTATGAATTCTGTGCCTTCAGTGCACAGACAGGCAGTTCAAGTAGCGTGCGGCACGCATTTGGCGTGTTCGCCTTCTGTTGGTCATGCTGCACGCATTTGGCGTGTTCGTACCCGTGCGTAGCCTACGCACGTTTGGTGTGTATGGCATCCCCGTGGCAAAAAAAAATCTGGCATAATATCCCCTTTGAGAGGCTTTGATCCGGCGTGATAGTGTCAGTTATTGCGCTGAGTCTTCTGACGGAGACCTCCGAGAAGTGGCTTCCTAAGTGGCGCCCTCCCCGCGTCTTCCCACGTGGGTGCCCTTGTGTTCTTCCTGTTCGGTTTTTCTACCTTGGGACGTTGCTCGTTTGTGGAAGCTGCACGGGCCTGGGTTCCTCGACGAAGGGGCTCATGCTTTTGGTCCGCGTGTTCTTCGGCACGGAGCTGTGTCCTCGAAATTCCCAGAGACCTCTCCGCGCGGTCCGTGCCCGGCCCTGTGACCTCGGAGGCCCTGGTCGCGTGCGACATCCTCGGAGAACGGCCCCAGTACCCAAAAATTGTGCGGTGATCCCGGATCCCCGCTGACTCAACGCGCGGCGTTTGGGGGCCCCCGATTTGAAGCCGAGTGGGGCGAGGTGCCCTGCCCCTCTCCGCGGTGGAATCGGATGTCGTGGATGGGGCAACGCGTCGGCGGGGGATGGCCTCTCGGGGTGGTCGCCGCTGCCTCGCCCACGGCTCAGCAGGCGTGCGCAGTTGACGCCCTCCCTGCGTCTTGCGAAGCGGCTCTGTGATGCCACCTCTCGGGTTGGGCCGTGTTCAATAGCAGCGCTGGGCTTCCTCCTCTTGTGCTCGGGTGTTGCTAGGGCGGTGGAGGTCGCCTTCCTCTTCCCTGGCCTCCACATGTGACGAACAAACCACCCACCCACCCATCCCCGTAGGGGGATCGGAGGGAGGAGGACTGGCTCTGGATATGGGTGCGGGTTGTCGGACCGCTGGCAAGGTCCCGTTCAAGTGGGGACCCCCATCCGACATCCCCCACCTGCTCCCGCCCCTTCCAAGGGTATGGATGTGTATATGTGTTTGTGTGCCCGGATCCCGGGGCTTCCCCATCTCGCGGCCTTCACGTGAGGCCCCGCCTTCTTGTTTCCTTCCTCTGTAACAGAGGCTCTGTTGATGAAAGCTGTGCGCGGCCCGCGTAGCTTCCACCGGAAGAGGCTCGCTCTCGACCCGCGAATCAGAAAAGTTGGTGTGCTCTGTTCGCTCGTCGACGTTGAGCCTCCGGTGCGCGACGAGCCCCACTCTGAGGCGGACGCCGGCCCCGGCGCCGGTGCGGCGCCAGCCGCCCCCAGGGCGCCGTGCTGTGCGCGGGCGGCGTGCTGCGCGTGGGCGCGGCCCGCCCGGGCCGGGGACGCCTGCCTCGGCCTCCTGGGCCGCCGCGCGGGCGCCACGCGGGCGCGCCGCCCGGCGGCCGGGGGAGAAACAGCGCCCCGCGCCTGTCGTCAAGGCTCGAAGAACGAGAAGCGGCATGAACATACGGTCGGGGGCGGCAAAGAGGGGGGTGATGACGACTAGGGGGGGGGGGATACCATGGCGGGGGCCATGAAATTTGCCCAGAATTCATGGCGCCTCTTCTTATTTCAGGGGGGATTGGGAAAGGGGGGGTTACGAAATCTGCTGCATGCAGCTGGTTTCGGCCCCAGCGAGGGGCCCATTCCTCGATGCATGGGCGCCTCCCGGCGCTGGGAGGCGCCGGGAGAATCAGCTACGTGAGCTGATTCTCAAACCCCCCCTTTGCTATCCCCCCTTTCGCCCGGCCCGAGCGTCCCGCGCCTGCCGTCAAGGCTCGAAGAACGGGAAGCGGCTTGAACATACGGTTGGGAATCGCGGGAAGGTTTGCCGCACACGTGTGGGGAACGAGTAGGACTGGACGCCCGCGGTGAATTGTCAACGTAGCTACTGCGAGGGACCTCGTAGAGCTCACGAGCGTTGTCGCTTTTGAGCCAGTGTGAACAGGCTGTTCGACACAGCACAACAGTTGCAGTGCGAAGCTCGCTTTTTTCATTGGAGTTCGAATAGAAGCCCGATCGCGGTGCTCGCAACCTTGCAGGTTGATGCGGTTCTGGCTCACCACGCCTCGGTGCGGCACGCTAGCGACGTCCCAGTCCCCAGGCGTCGGCGTCCTGAGCTTTTTCTAGTGTGCCGCCCCGAGTGGCGGAGCGACAGTTGTCCGCTTGCAGCATATAGCGTGTCGCATGGGCCGCCGCCGTGTCACGCTAAGCAACAGTTCTCGAACGTAAATGTTTGGAGCTTCGCGTGGATGTCTAGCATCTGCGCTGGACCCCCTGGTGGCGCCTCCGGCGCCGCGCCTGGCGCTCCGCGCGCCAGGGTGGGGTGCTCAGCCCCGATCTGCGAAACCTGCGCGGAACTCTGAAAGTTCTTGTTTATACAGGTTCTGATTCGTCTGAAGACGCAGGGCAGGGCCACGTTGGCCTCACCCTGAGATTTGGGCGTTGCAATTGTCTGACGCTGGGCGTTTTCGGCCAGTGTCGGGCCCTGGGAACGGCGATGTTGCAATGTTCTGCAACGTCGGACTTCAGAGCAAGACCACAGCTCTCGTTGCCACGGCTGGCTTATCGTTGGAATCCGGGTCAGACCGCACCAAGGTTTGGTCCGTGGAGTAACCACCAGCCCCGGATAATGAATCCCCCTCCCCTTCTTCACATCTGAGTGTTGATCTTCCCCGGCATATGCAGTCTTGGTCTGGGATGAGAGGCGGCACGGCCGAACTGTTTTACCGCGGGGGAAAGCTGCGAATCGAAGTTGTTTTCTTCTTATGTTGAGTAGCAAGGAGTCCTCAGGCCTCCGATTCAATTCCTCATCCTATGAGTCCTATGGAGTTCCTATGGATTCGTTCTGATTTCCGAGAGAATCCGATGTATGTCCTGAGGGAGCCTATGGATTTCCTACGGGGACCTAAATCCAATGGATTTCCTGCGGAATCCTTTTTCTGGATGTTCAGAAACTCCCGATGGATTTCCGAAAGACCCATAGATTTCCGCAGGATTCGTGCATATGTTCTATGGCTTTCTATGGGGCTCCTACAGAATCCAATGGAATTCCTACGGAAACCGATGGGTGTCCTAAGTGATCCCATGGATTGCTAAGGGACCCGATGGATGTGTGGATTTCCGAAGAGACCCCTAGTGATTTCCCCCGGAACCCAAAGGATTTCCCGAGGGATCCTAGGTCGTCCGCTCGTTTTCCATCGGATCTTCATGGCTTTCCATAGGATTCAAATGGCATCCCTGGGAAATGCAATCAAGCGTTGTGGATGTCCAACGGACTCCGATGGATTTTGCACTGAATTTTCTTGATAATTCGAAGATGCCGATCGATTTCCGCTGGATGTTCATGGGTATCTTCAGGAGTACGATGAGCTTCCATTGGATTTCGATGGATCCACGACGGAATCTTATGGATGCTCAGCACAAACCATATGGTTACCTTAAACACTCGCATTGATTTCCATCGGTCCCCACTTGATTTCCCAAGGATTCATATGTTATATATGTATGTGCGTATCTATGTTGACAAAGTGTTCATGTACACTTTTGATCATGTTGGTCATCAGCATCGCCATCATCATCAACATCATCATCATCATCATCATCATCATCACCATCACCATCATCATAATCATCATGTTGATATCCCCAGGGAAAACGTATATTTTCCCTCCTGGACCCCGAACATGATTATCACCAGGGGGGGGTATCGCGAACTGGGGTTAGTGGTGCCAGTGCAGTCGGCCCTGATTAGTAGGCCGACCTTTCCATATCAAGGGTGTCCTTGCGTCCTGTGTATCGCAACCCGTGCTTCCTACATTCCAATGGCAATGTGGTTTCGGAAGGGTCTTGTGTCCTCGTGCGTGTCCTGTCCAATCAAGTCCGACTGTCGTTTGACCCCCCCAGTTTAGGGCTGGGGAGGGGCTCCCGTTTTCGGGTCGTCGGTTGCCTTTTGGAGTCGGGGATGGCCTTGTCGCGACCGAGGTTCACCGCGGCCCAGAAAACAAAACTTGTTCGTTCTTTGCCCAGCGTTCCTGTTCGACGGCTGCAATCCTCAAAGAGTCCGCGCGCCAGACCGTTCCAAAGGTGGCGCCTCTATCTCCGCCCCGGCGCGCTTCGCGCGCCAGGGACGGTGGGCGGACCCGACAGATCCGCGCGGACCTCCGGGAGATCCGAAAGATCGCCGGTCCAGTGCCAACCCGAGATATCCGTGCTCGTGCCTCGCTGCCCTAAGAGAAACAGAAAGAGGCATGAACACAAACGTTTGGAGGTCCCGCGAGGACCCCCGACAAATTTAAAATCATGCCGCGTGCGCGGTCCCCGGAGGCCACGACCCTTTCCTCGGGCGCCGGGGTTCCATGCCGCGTCGTTTTTTGACGGTCTCGAGGCCCATGGGCCGATGGAGGCCGAAAGTGATGCAAAACTTCCCATGCAGATTGTTGCTGACGACGCGGGCACGTCTGGTGTTCGTGCCGCTCGGCTCGTCCTTCCAGATTCTGGGCTTCCCAGGTCGAAGGATCGAGCCGCATCGGCGATGCGGTTCGATGTTGAGCCCGATTTGCTCTACGCCAACGTCGCCGATGTATTGCTGATACATAGCGGGTGCATCGCCGATGCATTGCCGATGCATCTGCAATGCATCGGCGATGCGGCGCGATCTTCCGATCCATCAACTCGGACCCCATGTGAGAGACGCAAGCAAAAGGGGTCCGATTGCCCACATTCGCGCGCAAGCTGCCCGCGTAAGGTCGCGCGCAAGTGCCCCCGCCTCCACTGCAGCGTGCCACGCTGGCGGCCCGCGTGAGCCACTGCGTCAGGTGGCTACGTCACCTGGCGCAAGGCCCGTTCAGTTTCGTCGCTCGTGTGGGAAGCCTCTGCAGGTGGGGCCCTGGCGCGCGGCGTTGCCGTCGCCCTCGGCGAGCCCGGAGCTGCCGCGGCCAGGCCCGCGGGCCTCCGCAGCGTCCCCGCGGTTGCGCCTGCCGTGCGCCGACGGCGCCGTGGCCGCGGGGAGGCCGCCCCCGGCAGGCTGCCGGAGCGAGGAGGCCGCCGGGCAGTACGGGGGGGGGGGGGGCCCTTCTTCCCCTCCTCGTCCTCCTCCCTGTCGTCCTTCAGATCCTCCTCATCCCTCCCCTTTTCCCCCTCCTCCAGCTCTCCCTCCCCCCCTCCTCCCCCTCCTCCGCCGCCGCTGGGGTCAATATGCGGGGGACAGGCTCGATCACTACTTTAGTTGCCCCCTCGTTGTCCCCTTCTTTCTCTTTTCCGTCTCCCCTCTGCCTGCCACTCTTAATGGGCTTTCTTGCGACGCATATTTATGTTAGTCTCATTCTGCTTGATAGTCTATTGTCTGTTTGCAAAACTCTCCGAGTACAGGAACAACAGGTCCCTGAAGGGATCGGAAGAAAGATCTAAATTCGCGCCAGATCTATCGCCAGGCGGTCTGCCCGCGCTCGTGCTGTGCTCTCGGGGTAGTCTGGGGGCGGCTGCGTCTCTTCGGCGGTTGTTTGCCCCTGGACGGGCTCTCTATTGGCCGGGGGGCCACGTTCGAGGGACGAAGACGGAGTGTGCCTCGCGCGGGAGTCACCGCCCTGGCTCTCGCGATAGAGAGCATCCTAGGCCCTCTCACGTTCGTCACTGACCACCTCCCGATCGTTGGTTGTCTCGTGGACCAAAGGCGCGAAGGTTGGTTTCGAGGCCCTTCAGACTGGGGTGAATGCCGACCTTTGGTCCCGAGTCGGCAAGGCCATGCCGTCCAGAGAGACAGCAGACCCTGTCTTGATAGTATGGGCTCCCTCCCACCAAGAGGAGGGGGCGCTCCGCGACCAGGCATCGAAGTTTCTGACTTTCGGTGACGAGTGTGCGGACTCGCTAGCATCAGCAATGTCCGAGCTTACCTGGAACAGCTTACTTTCGACGCACCCTGCTGCAGAAAGGAGGGACGCCGACAGCTCCCTGGTCCGACGGCGCGCGAGGAGAGCTCTCGGAGCAGCTACCCAAGCCGACCCATGACCTCGAAGCGCCCGAAAATGGAATCACAGGCTCCTCTTCCTAAGTTGGCGAGGGCTGTCGAGCTGTCTGAGCATAACTGGGGTCGTGCTGGTGCTAAGGTTGTTTGCAGGAAGTGCTCAGCGTTCTCGAACCAGGATTCGCTTCTTCAGATGTGTGAGGCTCGCTGCGTGGGAGGAACCCATGGGCCCGAGTTTGTCCCTCTCCGTAGTCCCCAGCAGGTTGGTGGTAAAGCTCTCCACCTGTCACACCCGTTGCAGTATTGGCGCGCTTTTACCCTCACGTGTTGTAGCTCTTGCGGCAGAAATTGCACCACCGACCCCGCCACCTCAAAGCCTCTGAACCCACGCCCAAAGGGCGTCAGAATCTCGCTTCGGGCCCCCGAAGGCGGTCGGAGAGGCCGAAGGCCATCGTTTCTTGAATGCTTCGCTTTTCGGCCCCTATCGTCGGGCCCTTCTTCTGGATTTCCGTTGTCCTCCTTCTGACCGCTCCTGAACGAAGCCTCCCCCACGTTCGCAATACCGCGGTCGGCGCGTGGCGCGCAGCGATCTCCACCTCCCGTGCGTCCCGCCCTCCCTGGCATCGCACGGACGCGTACATGTTTCTCGCGGCGAGGCCGGCGCCAGCAAATGTTTACCAATCGCGCACGAAACCAGTCGGGTATGGCCAGGACCCCGGGTAAGGGGACCCGGTTAGTGGTAGGGCCCCGGAGCCTTCGAATTGGCCAGAATCACCAAATCAGGTTTGCGATAGCTGGTGTTTTTTGCGGGTGACAGCAGTTCCGGTTAGTGGAAATGGGACGGGGGCGCGCCCCCGGTACAGATTACTGAACCAGGTTCCACTAAACCCAGTTCTACCAACGCCCGCACCAGACAAGGCACGGGGAGTGAAGGCCCGGACGACGGCAGGGGTCACCGCCAGGGGGGCCACGGGCTCACCTTGGAATCCGAGTTTCCAGGGCAGACACAGACTTTTGTGCTCCGGCGCGCAACGCGCTGCCCGGGCCGGGTAACAGCAACGATCGTCGGGAGCCTTGAAACGTGGGTCAATGCAAACGCTTGGCATCGCTCGGACGTGTGCACTGTTCCTTCGGCGAGGACCATCGAGGAGCATCCTTGATCATATGGCGAAGTAACCACGCACGAAACCGAAAAAAGCACAGGGAATGGACGTCCGAGCGATGGCCAGAACGGGAGTCAGCCAGAGCGCCCGATCCTGCAGGATCTTGCAGGGCCGGGGTCGCATTGACCCAGGTTGAGGTGCAGGATCCTGCAGGATCTTGCGCATTGACCCGGGCTTGGGTGCAGGACCTTGCAGGATCTTGCAGGATTCTGCAAGGCCTGAATGACCCGGGTCTGGATAGACCCGGGTCAGAAGATCCCCGAGGTCGTACGTGTGGGGGGAGGCATTCACATGCTGGTGCTTGCGCGCATCCAGTTGCGATGGCAGTGCGCACCCCCGCCTCGACGTGCCCCAATTTGCCCAACCGTTACCGTGACCTGGCCCCCCCGCGGGTATCGACGGCCATCGGCAAATCATCAGAGAAAATCTCCAGGGGGTCACGCATCCCTCATGGATCTCGATGTTCCAGGATAGACGCTCGAGGAGGTTTTCGGATTTTTGGGATCATCTTGGAAGGCCCTGTAGTGTTCTTGGCGCCTCTTCCTGGCGGCAGGCCAGAGCGAGGAGGCTCTCGAGCAACAAACACATCGCATTGAACATGCATATCCGGAGCATGGCGGCCCTCGCAAGCGGTTTGCCTCCTGCTGCCTTCTCGTCGCAACGGCTGTATCCGCACCAAAGAACGGGTCAGGATGGACCCAGGGCGGGGTCTGGGAACCGATTTTGAGAGGTCTTGGGGAAGCGGCGTAAACACATGTTCGGAGTTCCTAGCGGATTTCTTGGATCGGCGCCGGCACCCCTTCTCTGGCGCGCGGAGCGCGCCGCCAGGGGGTTCAGCGCAGATCCCAGTAAATGTTCATGCCATTATAATTTGATTTCCTCCCAAGGTCGCGGAGCTGGGGGGTTTCCGCTTCGTCGCGAGCAGTCCGTGGGAGGACTTTTGTAACACCAGGGAGTATTTCGCGAATCGGCCTTGCCTGGGGCAGAGGGTGCCGCCAGCCAACGAGTACAAGTGGATGACCTACAGGGAGGTCCAGAGCGAGGTTCGGTACGATCGAAATCAGCACAGAAAGACTGGAAACGACAACCGACAGCAGTTCTTGTTCATTTTGAACAGGACTCGTTGTCGTCATCGCCGCGGACGTGGCCCACGAAATGCATAAGGCCGCCTGCCCAATAGCGGCCGCTGTCGGTGTGGGGCGACGAGTGTTGTTTACCCATCTGTCCGTACTCCTTTCGGGCGCTCAAAGAGGTCCTGAGGTTCTCTTCGGGGCTCATCCGGAAGTTTGGGCTGCAGCGCAACGCAAAGGTCGGATTGCTGGGCAACGCGCAGCCCGAGTGGCTCATCTGCGACCTCGCGCTGATGCGCTGCGGGGTCAACACGATGTGCATGAAGGATCCGCCCAAGAGCTGCGAGTTCGAGATCGGGATCGAGTGCTTCGATGGGCGGCCACTAGGCATCGGCAAAGACGCGACCGATGGAGGAACTCTTCTCGTCAGATCAGTCGAACCCAACAGCCCCATCGCCGCGTGGAATTTGGCCAACCCGAAGAGGGCCGTGAACGTGGGCGACAGGATCATCGAAGTGAACGGTGTCCACGGCGATCCCAGCTTGCTTGACAGTGAGCTTGGGAAGCCAGGGCTCCTGAATGTCCGCGTATCTCAGGCCCCGTGCGAGCTGCTCGTATGCTCCATGACGTGGCTGGAGCACTACGTGCAGTGCGCCCGCAACAAGGACGGTCCCATTCCCAGGTTCCCGATGATCATATTTTCGGGCGGCATGCCCACCGACCTGGTGGCAGAGGCCTTGTTTTTCGGCCTGCAAGTCTTCAGCATGAATTTCATCTCGCACTTTGGCAAGGTTGCCGGTCTGGTTCCGTATATTGGCATCGGTGGCCACCATATCTATACGACCATGTATCGCAGCAGCCTCGGCGAGAGCTCGCAGCCTGTCGAGGTGACACTGTCCCTGGGAGCGTTGATGATGGCGTCCAACCGTGTCGCCAAGGAGCTCCCTCTCAGCCACACCGACATTCACTTCAGCTACAGCTCGAAGAAGAAAACAACAGTGTAAGCATAAACCTTCGGAGGTTCGCGCTCATTCTTCGGATCTGCGCCAGACCTCCGCGCCCCCCATTGGCGCGCCAGGAGGGGGGGTCGGCGCCGATCCGAGAACCGCTCGCGGCCCTCCGAGAACTTATGTTTTTTGGCTCGCTTTCTTCCTCTGCCAGCTCCCCCGCGTTCTTCGGGGAGAGAGTGGTGGTGCACGCCGTGTTGGCGGTGGGCGGGGCGGTAGGCTTCTACGGGGGCGTGCGCTCCCCGAAGGTGCTGGAGGACATCCGGGAGCTCGGGCCGACCTTCATCGTGGGCACGCCAAGCCTCCTGGGCGCGCAGATCCAGAACGTGCGAGCCCTGCACGAGAGCTCCTTGACGCGCTTCCGCTTCGGCATCCAGCGCTGGGCCCTTCAGAACGCCCAGGCTCGCAGAAGAAAACCCGCAGCATAACCGTTCGAGTATAAGAACGACTACAAAACTGATTCACACCAGACTATGTTTTTGTTCGTCGACTATATCGAAGACGCCTACGGCGAATCACCGCCGCCCCCTGCCTTTTTGGAAGCGCCTATGTGGCCGAACATTGAGGCCAGACCTGCAAGCTGTCGGGCCATGTGTTCCCCGAATCGGTTTGGAAAGCCTTCGGGGAACACGTGGGCATCTTGAAGGTCAGCTTGGCCGTCTGGAGGCCACTTTGTCCTTTCGGGCCTTCTTGGAGGACGTCTTGGAGGGCTCTTGGGCCGTCTTGAAGGCCATCTTGAGCGTCTTGGAGACCTCTTGGGCCCTCTTGGGGACCTCTTGGGGCCGTCTTGGGCCTCTTGGGCGATCTTTGGGGGCACTTGGGCCGTCTCGGGCCGTCGGAAGGCCGACCAAAAACATGTGCCACAATCCTTCAAACACCGATGGGAAATCAATGATTTGGCCTTTTCGGGTCTTCCTGGCGGCCCTCTTGGAGGCCTCTTGGGCCGTCTTGGGCCATTTTAGGGCCATCTTCGGCCATCTTGGTGGGCTCCTGGCCCGTCTGACGCCGTTGGAAGCGGTTTGGGGGCCTCTCTGAGCCGACTTGGGGCCCTCTTGGAATGGTCCAGGGCCGTCTTGGAGGCCATCTTGGGCGGCTTAAAGGCCTCCTGGGCCGTCTTGGGGCCCTCTTGGGGCCGTTTTGGGGGCCGCTTGGGCGATCTTTGGGCTTTCTTTGGGGGCTCTTGGGCCGTCTCGGGCCGTCGGAAGGCCGAAAAGAACTACATGCCAAAAGCTTTCAAACACCTACGGAAAATATATGCTTTGGGCCTTTTCTGGCCTTCCTGGAGGCCCTCTTGGAGGCCTCTTGGGCCTTCTTGGGCCAGCTTCAAGCCAACTTCGGCCATCTTGGTGGGTTCCTGGCCCGTCTGACGCCGTCGGGAGCCGTCTTGGGGGCCTCTCTGAACCGGCTTGGAGCCCTCATGGAGCGCTTCGGGGCCGTCTTGGAGGCCATCATGGGCGTCTTGGAGGCCTCTTGGCCCGTCTTGGGGCCCTCTGGGGGCTGTCTTGAGGGCCGTCATGGGCGTCTTGGAGGCCTCCTGGCCCGTCTTGGGGCGCTCTGGGGGCCGTCTTGGGGGCCTCTTGGGCCGTCATGCGGCCCTTCTTGGAGGCCTCTCGGGCGATCTTGGGGGCCTCTTGGGCCGTCTTGAGCCGTAGGAATTCCGAGGCGATGCGAATTTCAAAGTCCTTCAAAAACCTAAGGAAATTCAATGCTTGTGGCCTCTTCGGGCCCTCCTGGAGGGCCTCTTGGAGGCCTCTTGGGTCGTCTCGGAGGCGTCTTGGAGGCTTCTTCGGCGAACTTGGGGCTATCTTGGACTCTCTGAGGCCGTCTTGGAGGCCGTCTTGGACCATGTTGGGCGGACTTGGAGGCCATCTGGGACCGTCTTGGAGGCCATCTTGGGCCAACGTGGCCATCTTGGAGGCCATCTTGAGCCGTCTTGGAGGATTTTTCCGGGAATTGAGCTCCTTGAAGATCGTCCCGGGGCCCCGGCGGGACGGGCCGAAGCCCCAGGGGGAGTTCTCTTGGAAAAAGACTAAAACCGAAATCGTCTAGCATGCCAGGCCCTCCGGTGATGAATTGACAGGGGGCGGCGGATCCAGTGGCCTTCGGCCCATCCCGCCACCGCGCCTGGGTTGTGGGGCAAAGTTCTCAGGGATGCTTCTTCGGGTCTCTTCTGGGCGCTCTCTGGGGCCTCTTGTGGGCAGTTTTTGGGCCTCTTGGGGGCCTTCTTGGGAGCCTTTTGGGACGTCTCGGGAGCCTTTGGGAGCTTTTTGAGGGCTTGTTGGCGCCCCCTTGGGGCATCCTAGGGGGCCCTCGGGGTCGGGGGCTCAAAGTGTCCGCTCGGGTCCCGTCCTGGGCGCCTTTCGGGCCGTCGTGGGGCCCTCTTGGGCCGTCGTGGGGCCCTCTTGGGCGCTTCTGGGGATGTCTTGGGGCGATCTTGGGAGCCTCGTGGGCCGACTTGGAGCTTCGGAAAGCCGAAAAGGCGAGGAATGTGATGGAAAACTCAACGATTTTTGCCTCTTGGGATCCTCTTGGGACGCCTCTTGGATCACTCTTGGGACGTCTTCGGAGCCTCTTGGGCCGCGGTGAGGCCGTCATGGTCGCATTGGGGCACTCTTGGGCCTTCTCGGAAACTTATGCGGCCTTCTTGCGCGCTTTGTTCGCCCATGTTTGGCCGGCTGCGCTACCTGCGGACGCGCGCGACACGCCCGGGGAATCCCGGTGAATGAAACCGGTGGCCCGGTCAACGGCACCGTAATGGGTACTTACTAACGGGTACTTTGAAGTTTTGCCGAAAGTTGCCACTTTAGGGCCTTTTTCCTTGCATTGCGGCTTTGCCCACATCGGGGAGGGTTGGGTTCGCTGGGTCACTGGCCAAAGTACCCGTTAGCGGAGTCCCCGTTTGAGGGGCGCTGACCCGGGCCTCTGATACATGTTAAATCGGTGCCAGGGAGGGGGGCCCAGAGGCGGGCCTCCGACAGAATCTACGTCGACTGCCGTGCGCGCGGCCCTCGCAAGCTCCGACCCTCGCCCCGGGGCGGGCTTGATATCTCCTCCCCCTTCTCTTCCTCCTCCTCCTCCTCCTCCTCCTCCGACGACGACGACGACGACAGCCACGACGACGATTCCTTCTCCATCCTCCCCCTCTTGGGGTATATGATTGCTTCCCCCGCCCTTTGTTCTTCTGCATGCTCCCCCACTCCCCTGATCACCTCAACTCCCCTGGGCATCGTTTCTGGATGGGCTGGTGGGGATACTTTTTGATCGCGAGCGCAAACGGAAAGGCCGCGCGCCGTCCAGAGCTACCGCTAGCCAGCAGGAGCCTAAATTATTTAAATTGCACACGAGAGAGAGGAAGAGAGAGAGAGAGAGGCTGGTGCCGATACGTGTTTTTTTGTTACAGCCGCGGGCGGAAGCGCCAGCGGCGGCGAGTAACGGTCGGGCTGCGGCCGAATCTAATTGGCCGGACGCGCGCGCGGGCCGCGGCCGGCGCCGGGGCGGCGGGTGCAAGGGTGCTGCAACCCAGGGAGTCTGACGACCAAGGACCAGCACCCAGGGAGCAGTAATTACGCTGCCAAAGTGGCGCGATGCAAATACCCCCAAAGTGGCGCGATGCAAATACCCCCAAAGTGTCAGTGTCAGCGTCAACAGTTGACGTTTCTGCCGTGCGCGCGGGCCTCGGAAGCCCCGACCCTCGCCGCGGGCCGGGCTTGAGATCCCGAGTCGCTTCTTGACGGTCCCGACGCCAGGCGAGAACCCTGTGGAGCCCGCTTCTCACCACCCACCAAACCACCCCAACCCAACCCGAAGGCTCAAATTTACCCTCGATTTCCAGTTGGGGGGGGGGTCGGGAACCATCGAAAAAACACGTATGGAACCCTTGCCCCCCCCAACCCGAAATTCGGGTCTTCGGGTTGGGTTGGGGTGGTCTGGTAGGTAGTCAGCTTCTTTCTGGACGCAAGGGTGGATCAAGGACAGAACGGGGGCAAGCGAACGCCAAAACGAGCACGAAAAGCACTGCTTAGCTCGAGCCGTGGACTGTGCAGTTCTATTGTGGGCTCTCTGCAGGCGGAGCCCGGGCCCAGGCGCAGGCTGGCGCGGCTGTGCCTCGGGGGCTGCGTGGGCGGCTGGCTGACGGCCCCGTTCCGGGAGGCGCGCGCGGCGCTCCTGGGCCGGCGCAGCCAGCCGCGTTTCGTGCTGGCCCTCTGCTTCCCCGGGTCCGTCGCGATGCCGCCGGAGGTGGGCGAAGGGGAGGACATGTCTCTGCACGAACGACATGGGCACGGAAAGAATTTGTACAATGGCCAACAGTGGATCTCGTTCATTTTGAACAGGACTCGCTGTCCACGCCGCCGCGGCCTGTGTTCATTCGAGACAGAAGGCCGCCTGCCCAACAGCGGCCGCTGTTGGTTTGGGACAGCATTTGTTGTTGGGCATTGTACCCATTCTTTCCGTACCCATTTCGGGCGTCCAAAATGTCGGCGGCCACAATGGGTGCGGTAACCCCGGGGTGCCGTTTGCGATCGGCGTCGTTTGGGCTTCTTGGGGGCCACCACGTTGCGCCAGAGGCTTGACGAGCCGTCGTCGGGGCACGGCAGAGGTCTCTGTCGAGGTCCTCGCCCGCCCCTTCAGGCGCGGTTTGCAGACCACACCCTCTGCAAACCACACCCTTAAGAGTCCCCGAGAAAGAGTCGCGGCGGAATCCGAGCCCTGCCTTCGCCGATCCACGACCCAGGCAGGTAGACTGTCGGCGGGAGTACGGCGTGGCGAAATCCGAGCCATGCCCCCGCCTCCAATCGAATCAGGAGAATCGATGGATTGCAAAAAAAACAAAGGATTGCAAATAAACCCTTCGTTCAGGGTTTTTTGCAATCCTTCGTTCAGGGTTTTTTTGCAATCCTTCGATCAGGTTTTTTTGCAATCCTTCGTCCAATCGAATCAGGAGAATCGAATCAGGAAAATATGAAAAGTTGAGGCACCAAGAGTGGCAGAAACGTACACTGTAGTAGGTCCGCGCTGCTTTCTTGGATCGGCGCTTGACCCTCCTCCCTGTCGCGCGGAGCGCGCCATCCTGGCGCGGATCCGCCGCCAGTAGGCTCCAGCGCCGAGCCCAAAGTCCGCTTAGACCTCCGTTCTTTGAAGAAGACGTACCGATACCGCTGCCCCTCCCTCGGTTCTGACCCTTCGGTCTCCTGGGAGGCCCTCGTCTTCATGGCTGGATTCGCTTCAAAATCCAGGTCAGAACGCCTTCTGGGCAAAGTCCAGGGAGTAGCGATTTCTCGAGGGCCCCCCGACGTGGTGACCACACCGCGTGGTGAGTCAGTGGGGATTCGGGGTCACCGCAAGGTTGTAGGACTCGGGCAATTCTTGGACGGAGTCTTTCTAGGCTTCCCAGGCGGGGTCCGAGCAGATGGGTCGGTGGATTGCGCCGCATCGCAGATGTATCGGCGATGCGGCTCGATAAGGAGCCTGACCTTCTCCGCGCCAACGTCGCCGATGCATCGCCGACGTCGCCGATGCATCGACGATGCGGCGCGACCCTCCGGCCCCATCCGCTACGGCCCCATCCGCTACGCGTGGTGACCACCCCGCGTGGTGCGTCGGCGGGGCTCGGGCCGTGCTCCGAGGGTGTCGCGGACGACGGAGGGCCTCCCGGGCTTGGTGGGCCCCGGAAACGACAGGGCCGTTTCTCGTCGTTTCCGAGAAAATGTTTCTTGAACGTGGAAATGGCGAAAAAGCGGCGGCCGGAAACGGCAACAGAAACAGCTCTGGGATTGGAGCCGTAGCCGGAACCAGGGCCCACTAAGGGCCAGGGTCCCAATTCAGCCTGGTGACGCAGCGCGCGGTGAGGTCGTCGTGGGTTCCCGGGCCACGACGTGGTCCGTCACCACACGGTTCGGGGGGGACCCGAAGGTTTGCTTGTGGCTGCGGGTAGTGTTCGGGTGCCGGGTCCTCAAGTGCCTTGTGCTCGCGGAGGCTGGCGGGCTGGCCACCCTCGGGGAGGCGCCCTACTTCGGAGGGGCGCTCGAGGCATTCGCCGTGGGGCGGGCTCTGCCCGGTGTCTACATAGAGTTCGTGCAGGATTAGCGCCAGCCTGAAGCTCTTCCCTATCGCTGGAGTCAGCGTCACCTTCTCTCGGTGCCGATGGTCTCGGGGGTTCGCCAAGCTCCTGAGGGCATATTCCTGAACTCGTCACCTCGTTGGGCGTGCCCATCTCAGCCACGCGCAGAGGGGGGTGGGGGGGGGGGGGGGGGCTTCTTAGAAGCACCCCTGCTTCTTAGAAGGCGCGGGCTTATCTACAGATGTAAGGCCGGCGCCTTCTGAGAAGCAGCCTCCTTCTAAGAAGCCCCCCCCCCTCCCTCCACCCCCCCCTTGTGCGCGCCGCCAACCATCTCAGGGATAGGGGGTGAGCTGCAGGCTGGTCAGGAGAGGGGCGACCTGCTGGAGAACTGCTGCGCCCCTGGGGCGCAGAGGCTGCGCGCCGGCACGATGCGGGTGCGCGGCAGCTTCGAGATGAGCCGTGGAGATCTGAGGCGTCGCTGGAGGTCCTCCGGGAGCTCGTCGCTGCTCCCAGAGATCCAACGCATCGAACAAAATCAAGACGGAGGTTTTTCTCAATGTTCGGCCTCTAAGGGCACTCGCCGGGCCCCGGGACCGTCAACAAAACGACTCGGGATGAAAAATTGGTCCTGGGGAGTAGGTCTAGACTTCGGAGGACCGCGTAGTGAAAAAATCACGACATCGGATCTGAGGGCTCGAGGGTGCCCGGGGCTCAAGAGGCGGGGGTCAATGCAAACGGGGGTCAGCCAGAGCACCCGATCTTGCAGGATCCTGCAGGGCCAGGGTCGCATTGACCCGGGTTTGGGTGCAGGATCCTGCAGGATCCTTCGCATTGACCCGGGTTTGGGTGCAAGTTCTTGCAGGATTTTGCAGGATTTTGCAAGGCCTGACTGACCAGGGTCTGGATAGACCTGGGTCAGAAGATCTCCGAGGTGTCGTCCGGTCGCTGCCTCATCGCCTGTCTTCTGGGGGAGGGGAATGTATCGATGCCGCTACCCCGCCCCTCCCTCGTGTTGGCCTCTTTGGGCCGGTGGCTGGCGGGGGAAGGGCTCGGGTGCCGCCACCTGAACGTCGTTCAGGTGGCCTTTCGTCGGTACCTCTTCCTCCTTTCGTCGAAAGGAGGAAGAGGCACCGACGCCCATGCCCCTCCCTCGTTTTTGCCTCTCTGGGCCGCCTGGGAGGCCCTCGCCTCCACGGCCGGACTCGCCTCGAGCTGCGGGTCACGCCGCGCCCCTTGGAGAAGCCCGGGGAGCGGCGGTCGGGGCTCGCGCGGCGGGGGTCGGCGCCAGCTCGGCTATTGGGAGCCACGTGGGCCGCTTTCCCCCGGCCTGCCCTCCGCCGGCCCGGGTTTGGGGAGCTGCGCCGTTGCCGGCCTGGGCTCGCGGCGGTGACTACCTACCAGACCACCCCAGCCCAACCCGAGACCCGAGTTTCGGGTTGGGGGGGGTAAGGGTTCCACGCGTGTTTTTGTCGATGGTTCCCGACCCCCCCACTAGAAATCGAGGGTAAATCTGAGCCTTCGGGTTGGGTTGGGGTGGTTTGGTGGGTGGTGAGGCGGGGCCCTGGCCGACCCGTGTTTGTGCAGACGTCGGCCCACGTCTCGAGTCATGTCCGATCAGCGAGTTTCACTGTGCAGTTGGTCTGCTGCCTCAAGCGGTTGCCTTCAAGCTCTTTTTCTGTTTGAGACACCTGCAGAGTGCACCGTGCAGTGCACCGATCGATTGAGGATGATGGGGAGCAGCATGCTGGACTCTCGAGGGCGCTGATTTCCGGCCCAGCACTCCGTGCCCGCAGCGGTAGCGGTGCCTTTCGGTTTTTCCCCAGGTCTGCTGGCAGATCCAGGGGCAGCCAGTGGGCCCCGACGCCGCTGGAAGCCGGCCCGCCGCCCGACGAGGGCGCGGCCATGGAGGTCATGCGCCCACGGGTGGTCGGCCTGTGCTGCGAGGAGACCCAGGCCTTGCCAAGGGAGGTCATTGCGGTCACAACCAGGCGTGAATGGAACTCGGGCAGGAGGAGCTCGGCCAGGCTGAACTCAGTGAGCTGGACTCGGCCGAGGTGATTTCGGTCAGCTGGGCTCGACCAGGTTGATCTCGGTCAGCTGAGTTCATCGTGGCCGAGTTCGGCCTGGCCGATTTCAGCAGGCCGAGTTCAGCCTGCCCGAGTCTGTCCCTCGGGGGGCGCCTCTTGCTCGAGGAGAGGCCACTTGAGCGACAGAGAAAAATTGGGTGGACTGCGCGGACATTCGCGCAGTAAGCTTCCGCGTGAGGTCGCGCGGAATCGTCCTCCTCTTCATGCGGTGTGCCACGCTGGCGACCCGCGTAAGCCGCGGCGTAAGGTCGCTTTGCACTCTCGCGTACGACCCGCTTCTCGTCGTCGCTCATGTCTTCAAGGAAATGGGCCCCGAGGAACGCTTCAGAGCCCTCCAAAACGACCCCGAACAACATCGATCCTCGGGAGGATGATCCCCCCAGTGGTAGAAGCCCCTTTCGGAGACTAACAGAGATTCAGAAACAAACTGTCGGAGCTTCGCGCGAATTTCTCGGATCGGCGCTGGAGCCCCCCTGGCGGCGCTTTCGACGTTGCCCCTGGGGCGCTCCGCGCGCCAGGGAGGGGGGTCCAACGCCGATCCGAGAAGTCCGCGCGGTCATAGTCATTGTTTGTTCCTCTACCCCTGGCACTGCGCGAGGAGACGGTCTACGTCCTCGGCCGCACGGGCTCCCTCGAGATGGCGCCCTCGGGCTGCGTCGTGTGCGACGCGCTGGAGCAGCTCCTGTGCTCCTCGCCCTCCGTGCCGTGGCTGGCGGGGTCGGCTCAGCGGGGGGTGGTCCAGGGACCGATGCCTAGCCGCCGTTGTCTCAACTCGCCCTCCGAGTCAGGGGGAGATCGGCTCAGAACAGGTTCGAGGTTCTCGGACAGGGCTGGACCTCAACGGTGTTTTGGCGATTTCGTGGGCCGTTTTCGTTTCGATGTGGTTTTGCGGTAAAGGCGGATTGAAGACAAAACAAGGGAAGACGAAAACAACACGAAAACGAACAACACCGTTTAGGCTCAGCCCTGTTCTCGGACGTTTCCGTGGGTGCAGGTCGGTCTTCCGGCCTCGGGCGCATTCCCGCAGCTGCGCCGCGCCGAGTGGGCTCCCCAGGTGCGGGGACCGTCCCGAACGGCTGTGGAGAGCCAGGTTCTGGCCCGGGTGGGATGGGCCCAGGGGGGGAACGCATCGACCCCCAGTCGCCCATTGATCGCCGACAGGGGCCTGATAGCTCACCCCGCCCAGGAGCGTGCGGATTTCTGCTATCGGCGGCCGATCGCCGATCCCTCGGCGAGGGGTCGCCGATGCCGGGTGGACGTCTCTTCGTCCATTGATCGGGGGCGGAAAAGAGGGGGGTGATGATTGGGGGGGGGGGATATCATGGCGGGGGCCACGATATCTCCCCAGATTTCGCGGCGCCTCTTCTTGTTTCATTACGTCCCTGGCCCCCCCGCTGGGCCGCGCACATGCCGCCGGTCATGATTTGCACCCCCCCCTTCTTGGACACCCCCGTCTTGGCCGCTCCCGAATTGAGCTGGGTCGCTCCCGAGAGTCAAGACGCTGAGATAAGGACCGCCTTGAGTGTTCGGAAGGGGCTCGCTGTTCCTGAGGTTGCTTCGCGCGGCTGTCCCCCTAGCCCTCCTCGTGCTCCCGGGCGCCGTTGGTGCCACAAGAAGGCCTCGTTCCTTATGTATCACTCCTTGCTTCAGAAGCCCGACTGTCAGGAGGGAAAAAACACACACAGACACAATTAATCGTCGACTCCCAGGAGAATATGGGAAAATATGGGAAGTGGGGGGGAAAACAGAAACTCCGAAAATATGCGAAAATATGGGGAATCTGTTTATTGGTGTGTATTTACTTGTGTGTCCCAGGGCCCCTTCAGACTGTACCGTTGCCCCCGAGGCTGCTGCAGCTGATGCTGACCGCGCGCGGGGACCGCGGCGTGGTCGGCCTGGGCGTCGTGCAGCTGGAGCACCTGTGGCGCCTCGCCTCCAGGATCGGAGAAGCAAACAAGGCATCAACGCGCAACCACGGTGTTCGCGGTTCGGTCGGTTCGGTTGCGTCGCAGTCGGTTGCGTTCGGTGGGCGTCGCTCCAGTCGGTTATCGTGTCGTTGCCGCGTCGCGTCGCTCTTCTGGGCTGCATGCGGCCTGTCGACTTCGGTGAGTGCCGATTCCGCTGTCGGTTCGGCCGGTTCTCGGTTGTGCTGTCGCCGTGAGCGGCCTGGTATACGCGTTCCTTGGATGGGATTTCTTGGATTTGTGCTTGGCCTCGTGGGCGCGCTCCGCGCGCCAGGGAGGCTGGCACGCATCTCGTCAAATTCAGCACCCGCACTGGTAGATCCGTGTTGGGACACTGGCATGATTCAAGTCACGGTCCTGTTCGATCCCGCTCAATCCGGCTTAACCCCGAGCTGAATCTGGGTTAATCTTGTTACATGCCCGCTTAATCGGGCCTTCGTCAATAGTCGTTCTTGCGAAGACCTCCCACGAGTTCCTTCCTAAGGGTTTGGGCCCCGCGCTGACCCCAGAAATCTGCTCGGAGCTCCAGCAGTTTCCCCACCACGGGAGTTCAAGTTTGAACGCCGCCAGTGGCCCAGAATTGGCCCACGTGGAACGATCCCGATTTGGCGATCGAAGAGCCGCCCGTCGTTCAAGGTTTCACGATCCACGCAGTGTCAGAAACCAACGCCGGGGTCGTCACGCCCCCAACTGCCGTGTAAACTTTCGGAGGTCCGCGCGGATTTGTTGAATCTGAGCTCGGTTCCCCTGGCAGTGCCTCTGGCCCCGCCCCTGGAGCGCTCCCCTCCCCTGAGGTCCGGCGTTGCGAAGGAGCATGCAAAATCGCGAATCGTCACCACTGGAGCCCTGGACCCAGTCTTCCTGTCGAATTTCTCGAGCTGTATCGATCAGTGGTGGTCCCAGGGCCCGAAAGTTGGAGAAAACGCCCAGTGTGACGACAGTGCAGCACCCATATCTCAGGGTTCGCGCCCCAGGGAGTGGGCCAGCACCGATCCAAGAAGTCCTCGCGGACCTCCGAAGGTTCCTCGCGGCCGAGCGATTCAGAAGTGCCCAGGGGAGGGTCGCAGCGCCCCACTGGGAAGTGGACGATGGACAAGTTGTTCCGGGTTTGTCGTCGTCCGCTGTCAGCAACCCCGCCGAGATATATGTTACTTATTCAGCCGTCCAGGCCCGATTTGTCTTTAATCGCGTGGTCGCATTGAGCGTACGCGGGGTTTGGTTCTTCCTCGCATTTTTCAATCGTTCGCGGTTGCGGCCGTTACTGGCCCCGCCCCCCCCCCCGAGGGAGCGTCACGATTCGTGCTTACGTCCGGATTGATCGTCATTCCTAGACATGCCCACACGGCAGTGGCGCGAAGCGTGACGTTATTGGTGCCCCCCCATCCTCGCTCCCCCCCTCCCACCCCTCCCTGGAACCGCCCGTGATCGCCTGCGGATGTAACACCGCTCTGGCAGGAGGCACTTGCTCGCGGACGCCAGCGCGGAGCAGCTCTGCCGAAGCCCGGAGGTGCGGGCGTTCTGCCTCGGGGAGCTCCGGGGCCTCGCCAGCCAGCTTGGGGTGCCCGAGGAGGATCGGGGGAGGCAAACCGACCAGGAGCAGGCTCGGGACGAGGAGGAGGAGGAGGGGGAGGAGGAGGAGGGAGGAGGAGGAGGAGGAGGAGGAGGGGGAGGAGGAGGAGGAGGAGGAGGAGAGGAGGAGGAGGAGGAGGAGGAGGAGGAGGAGGGGGGGAGGAGGAGGGTTTTTTGTGTTCCTCCGTGGGGCGCCGAGCATGCCAGCTGCGGGGAGGAGGAGGGGGAGGAGGAGGGGGAGGAGGAGGAGGAGGAGGAGGAGGAGGAGGAGGAGGAGGACGGGACGTCGGTGGAAGAGAAGGAGCAGGAGGTTGGGAGGCAACACAGGACTGTTTGTTGTTTAGGCTGTGGGCCCATTCTTGCGCCCTGGAGGGGCAACGCTGAGGAGGCGCCCCTTCTTTGATCGAGGGCCTTCAAGATGGCTTCGAGACGGTCCGAAACGTTGCCAAGACATTATACACTTTGCCCGAAGAGGCATCGGAAAGGGTTCCCCACGGGCACTCACGAGGGCCAGCCGAGCCGACGGCGGCCTCCTGGCTGGCGGATCTGCTCGTTCTGGGCCTCCTGGAGGCTTCTCGCCGCAAAGGCTGGATCCGCCTCGGAAAGCCAGGTCGGAGTCGAGGCAATGCCGGCCCTCGTTGGCGGTGCTGCTCTTTGTGTGCCCCGAGGCTTCTTGCCGCCACGGCTGGATCCGCCTCGGGAGATTGGCCAGGACGGATCCCCCCAGAGGGGTCTGGGGAACGCCTTCTCGCACGATCGACGATTGGGCCAGGACTTGAGGAGGAGCAGCAGCGCGCGCTCTGCACCCGCGGTCAACGGCAAACGATACAACATAAGCATAAACACTTTGACGCCCTGCGCGGATTCCTCGGATCGGCCCTGGTCCACCTCGCGACCCTTGGCGTTCTCCGTGCGCCAGGGAGGGGTGGGGGCTGGCAGCGCGGATCCAAGGAATCCGCGCGAAGCTCCAGCTTCGGCCAACATCAGCGGCTCTCGCAGTTCACAGCCCGTACTCCACGTACACGCGGGGGAGAGTTGAGAACACGGCAGCTCGAAATCGGTCCCCGAACCCATCCTGGGGTCCAAACCCACGAGTTTCCCAGGCTGCGTCCAGCCGTGGCGACCAGGTTCTCGTGATTCATTGCCCATGGTGCGCGTCTCGGCGGAGGAGAGGCGCGGATCCAAGACTGGGGAGGGAAAAAACACACACGGGCACAATGAATCGTCGATCCCCCAGAAAATATGGGAAACTATGGGAAGTGGGGGGGAAGACGAAACTTCAAAAATATATGGAACAAATATTGGGAGTCCTGTTATTTATGTGCATTGGTTTGTGTGTCCTTGGGCCCCTTCAAAGACATCCGCGCGGAGCTCCAAAGCATTATGTTCACGCCGATGGTTCTTCCTCCAGAGGAGCAGCCGCGCGCCTTGCACCTGCAGCTGGAGCAGTTCTCCCAGGAGAAGGGCCTCCAGACCTCCGAGCTGCTGCTGCGGCGTGACCGCATCAAGGAGGCGTGCCGGGAGCCGATTGAGAGGCTCGGGAGGGAGAAAGTGTAGCAACGACACGTTGCCGTTGGCAGCCCAGCAGCACGGTACTCTTTCGCTTGTTGAGTTACAGGCACGGCGGCGTGTCATTGATACTGTACTTGCTCCCCGGAAGGCTGTTCGACCAGCTCGCGGAGGAGGCGTCCGGCGGAGGGCCTGGGTAGGCGGCCAAGAGGCGAAGCAGATGCGCCGACGACGACATTCAGAGGAGGGCGGCTTGAGGCAACGGTAACATTCGGTGGATGTCCGCTCATTCAGAAGCGGAAGCGGTACCCATGCCATACCGCTACCCTTTCTTCGTTCTCCCCTTTCTGGGCCTCCTGAGAGGCCCTCGTCGCCACCGCTGGATTCGCCTCGGAATTCTGGTCAAATACGGTCCAAATCAGGCTCACATCGGACAGCGCCGGGGACGACGCAGGCTCCCGTTGAGCGGACAGCAAACCTTCGGGGGGGGGCCCTCGTCGCCGCGGCTAAGCGCAGCTCGGAAAGCTCGTGCGTTTGGACCCCGAGAGGGGTTCGGGGACCGATGTGGAGCTGCCGTTACCTCAGCTCGCCCTCCTCCGAGACGTGGACAATCGGCGGTGAGCTACGAGGGCCGCTGGTCTGGTCGAAGCAGACTGCATAAACAGAAGCTTTCGTAACTCAGCGCGGGTGCCTCGGATCGGCGGTGGACCCCCCAGGTGGCGCCTTCGGCGTTGCCCCTGGCGCGCTCGGCGCGTCGGGGAAGGGGGGGCCCAGCGTCGATGCAAGAAATCCGCGCGGAGATCCGGAAGGTTGATGTGTAAGCAGATTTCTCTTCCTCTATTAGAACCAGGCGTCGGCGATGATGGCCGCTGTGGGCGATGACGGACTTGTTTTCGCAGCTGGATTTCGAACCGTGTCGCCCAGATCTGGGCAAACCAGACCACGTGCCAGTACAACGGACGCGCCATGAAATTGGTCGAGGCCGCTGCAGACTTGCTGATCCGAGCAGACCCGGAAGTGCTGGCATATCAGTGTCATACAGGTCGTGGATTGCGTGTGCTGGCCCGTGTCGCCTCCCCTGGCCACAGGTCTCGAAGATCAAACAACGCAAAACACAAGAACGTTTGGAGCTGCGCGCGGATTTCTTGGATCGGCGCCCGAACCCCCTCCCTGGCGAGCGGAGCTCGCCAGGGGTTGCGCTGGAGGCGCCGCCAGTGAGGTTCAGCGCCAATCGTAGAAATTCGCGTGGAGTTCCAACAGGATGTGTCAATGCTGCTCGTTCTTCCACTACTCCTCCGCCTTCCCTGGTCACGGATCGCACGCAGGTCTTGTTGTTCCGATGGCGGGCTCGTCGGACAAAAAAAAGCCGCCACGCGCCTCGAGGAAAAACGTGTGCAGACAGGCTCGCTGGTTGACTCGGCAGCAATTGGAGTGAGGATTGAACTCTAACGGCCCCCCGTCTTTTGGAGCTCCGCGTAGATTTCTCGGATCGGCTCTGGGCCCCTTCCTGGCGGCACCTCCGGCGCCTCCCTTGACGCCCTCGGCGCATCATGCAGGGGGGCCCAGCGCCGATTCAAGAAATCCGCGCGGAGATCCGGAAGTTCGCGCTTATGCCGCATGCCTCTCTCTCTCTCTCTTTTCTCTCTCTCTCTCTCGTTCTCTCTCTCTCTCTCTCTTTCTCTCTTTGTCTCTGTTTGTTATTGTTCTCTCTCTCTCTCTCTCTTTCTCCTTCTCTTTCTCTCTCTTTCTCCCTCTACACCTGATCCTCACGGATGAGTTGTTCCTTGTTGACCGGCTGGTTGGGGATGTGTCTGTTTGGTGCGTATCTTCATGTTCCAGTTGTGTCGTCGCCTCTCGTTTGGCGTTGTTTTGGGGCTCGTGCCATCATGTTCGGAGGGCTCTATCGCCGCGCCAGGCCACTCCAGCATTCGAGAAGTTATCTTGAATGCGTTTTTGAAAAGTCCGGGGCATCAGAGATGCCATTATCTTTGAGACACCGTGTGGCCGTCTTCAGACCTTGTCGGTCATGTTTGAAGCATCTTTGAGTGGCGTGTTTAGGGTCATTTTTTGGGGAGGGCATATATGTCTTGCCCATGAGAGCGTTCTAGAGACAGTGTCGTGTCAGGTTGATAGCAATTCGGGCGACATTCAGGTCTCACGGTGAACAATCTGCGTACGTGGTGGTGGTATTCACGTGTTCGGGCCTCCCCAGCACCAGAGTGTTGGCATGTAGGAGTCTGTTGGGACAGTATTGGGGCAATATTGGGACGCCTTGGGTATTGTGAAGGCCTTACGGCCGGTGCCGCCGACCATGAAGACGACGACGACGAATGCGAGGAGGAGGAGGAGGAGAAGGAGGAGGAGGAGGAGGAGGAGGGGGATTAAGGTGGAAGGGAGCAGAAGAAGGCGAAGGAGATGTTCCCCATGTGGGCCGAGGGAGTCGTAGCAGAGACAGACAGTGAGCCTTGTGGCCTGCGGCGCTTCCCGCCACTGTGCTTGGGTTGTGGTTGAATGGCCTGTTGGGGCCTCTGTTGGGCCTCTTGGAGGTCTCTTGGGGGCCTCTTCGGTCCACTTGAGGGGCTCTTGGGGCCTTCCGGGGGCTTCTTGGGGCGGGAAGCTCGAAATGTCGGTTCGTGGTCCTCTTCGGCCCGGGAGAGCTCGACGGCGCGCGAGGATGGGGGGTAATTGATGGCCTCTTGGGGCCCGCTTTTGGGCATTTGGGGGTTTCCTAAGGCCTCCTTGAGTGCCTCTTGGATGCTTCTTGGGGGCCTCTTGGGGGCCTCTTGGGCCCGAGGGCTCGAAGAGGCCGTTCACGTACCCGTCTGGGCACGCTCTTGGAGCGCTCCTGGGGGTTGCTTGGGCCGTCCTGGAGCGTCTTGAGCTGTCTTAGACTGCTTTTGGACATTTGTGGGACTCTCTTAGAGACCTCTGGGGCCGTCTCGAGGTGTTCATGCAAGCCTCTTGGGCCGGCTTGGATCGTCGGGAAGCGGACGAGGCCAGAAAGCCCAATTCGTTTCAAAACGCATCGGAAATCAATGAATGTTGCCTCATGGGAGCCGTCTTGGGAGTGATCTCGGATGCTTCTGGGGGCGTCTTGCGCGCCTCTCGACCCGTCTGGAAACCGTGAAGGCGTCTTGGACAGAACGTTCGGCGATTCGGGGCACTCTTGGACCTTCTTGGGGGCCTCTTAGGGTACACTTGGCGCGTCTTGGCGCTTTTTGGGGCTCCGAGACGCCCAGGGGCGGATGCGTATCTGACCCCCGCCCTCCCCGGGACCCCCCACGGGACCCCCCCCCCTGGCGGGGGGGGAGGGATCAAAGGGAAGGGGCTTCCCTTCGGCTGCAGTGCGACGTTGCTACGGTTTTTTCTCGCTGGCAGGCTTGAAGAGGAGGGTGCAGGGAAAGGGGACGACGGAGACGCAGGGAAAGAGGACAACGGAGGCGTCGACTGAGCGTACGCCGGCAAGGGGTCCACACGCCGACATGGTCGGCGGATTTCTGTCACTTTCATTTGCTTTGGAAGCCGTGGGGTGGTGGCACACATAGACGCATGCTGCAGCTCTTGCTGGCCCACCAGGGCACCAAACAGTGGAGACGCGTTGCTTGAAGAACCTCCAGGACGCCATATCTGTATCTAACGTGTTCGCGTAAGCGATTGTGTAGTCCTGAGTTTATATCCGCGAGTGAATCCTTTGCTGCGTCCGAGGGAAGAGTGTGCACTCGAACTCCAGATGTCTGGACACGGGGCGCCCCACACAAGTTCAGAGCACAGCATCCAAGGGGCCAGCCCGTGCACTTGCAAATGCGTGCGTGTGCGTGTGAGTGCGTGCGTGGATTCGCCAGGACTCAACACACACATACACACTTTTCCTCCGACGCGCCACTGGGTTCTGACTAGCAGTGAAAAGTCAAGAAGCGAAAATGCCAAGACGATCGATCCACCTTTCTGGATGCGTGCAAACAGAGAAGTCCCATCGAGAGACGAACATGGCCAACCGCTGATCTGTGGAACGAGCAGAAGGCGTGGCCGCAGCCAAGATCCCCCCCACCGTAACGATAACGTTGCAAGCCGGGCAAAAGCGTGAATCCTTGCAGCTTCCAACGGACATTGGGCGTTGCGGTGCACGCGGCTGCTCTGGTGTACACAGGCGTTCTTGTGTACGCATGCGTTACGGTACAGCAGAAGGCTATCAGTGGACGGACAGGACGATTGAGGGGTACTAGGAGGTGGTGTACTGGTGAGGTGGGAAGGGGAAGGGAGCCAGAAAAGATCATATTCACCGCTTGGTGGCACCACTGCGGGGGGGGTCCTGCGAGCTCTCGTTATCGTCCGTTGTTGCCTCTGGCCGAAGACGGTTCGCTGGCGCAGAGAAGGCGCGTCGGCGACCCCAGTTCGGGCGTTCAAGCTTGCCACGCGCCTCCGAGGGGAGGTGACCTTTCGGGCTCCAGGTTTCTCAGAAACGATTCTGTGTGCGAAAGCATGATTCAATATTGGATCGAGAGCTGCCGGTTGCGCAAGCGAACCATGCAATATCGAACGGTCCACGCGGTGTTAGGAACCAATCCAGAACGTCACGACTCGGACCTACCGTACAGCCGACGCCCCGCGTCTCCTGTCCTTCCCCATCTCTCGCCTCCATGTACTTCTTCTCCCACCTGCTCCCAACTCCCCCCCCCTCCTCTCCCCACCTCATCCCACGTCCTCCCCAGCTCTCCCACCTCCTCACACGTCCTCCCGAGTCGTGCCGCTCCCACATCCTCCCATCTCCTCCCACCTCCCCCTTTCTCTCCTCCCGGGTCCCCCTTCCTTTTTGTCGTCCTCCCTGGTGTTATTGCCTCGTCCTTTTTCCTCTCACCCCCACCTCTTCCCACATCCCCCTGCCTCGTCCCACTTTTTTATCGAATCTTCCCACCCCTTCCCACGCCAACCACCGTGGTGTACACAGTCGCTGTTGCGCACGCGGATGCTGCATTGTACACAGGCGCTGTGGTGCACGCGGGCTGCGTGGTTTTGTGGTGCGCGTGGCTGCTGGGGTGTACGGAGACACTGGTGTAACATACGCAAGCAGCGCTGTGTTGCACGCAGGCATTGGGCATTGTCGTGTACACAGGGATTGGCACGCAGGCGTTTGGCATTGTCGTGTGCACAGGGGTTGTGGTGCACACGGGCGGTTGATGTGCTGGTGATTCGGACGCACCTTGGCGAATGCACGCCGCGGCCGCCGTTTCCGTTCCCCCCCCGCCAGCGCCCCCACCCCCGGGTAACACGCGCTACCGCCAACGAATAAATGAATGATCTCTTGCGTTGCGTTGCGTTGTTGTCGCCGTCCCTCTCGCGACCAGGCCCGCTACCCACCCGCGACCCGCCCGCGAACCACCCGCGACCCGCCCGCGACCCATCCGCGACACACCCGCGACACATCCGACCCACCCGCGACCCACCCGCGACCCACCCGCGACCCTCCCGCGACCCATTCGCGACCCACCCCGCGTCCGCCTTCTCATTATGTAGCACACCGCAGTTGCGGGTAAGAGAGAGGGGGCGGGCGCGGGATGGGTCGCGGATGGGTCGCTTGCGGGTCGCGAGTGGGTCGCGGGTCGGCCGCGGGAGGGTCGTGGGTGAATCGCGGGTGGGTCGCGGTTGAGTCGCGGGTTGGTCGCGGGTGTGTTTAGGGTGGGTCGCGGGCGGGTCGCGGGTGGATCGCGGGCCGGATCGCGCAATGGACAACGACAACAACGCAACGCAACGGAACGTTACGCAAAAACAGTCCGCACCGCGGAACCCAATTTCAGCCACGCGCCCAGGGACAGTGAATAATTGTTCGTCCCCCTCACTCGGACGTGAATGTAGATGTACGTATATGCGCATGTATGTGCACCAGTACTTTTATCTGTATATTCATACGCACATGTTCGGCTTGCTCTTCCAATTTGCACGGCGCCTATGGCATTGGATTCTCTGCGCTGCTAAACAAGACCACGATCACGCTCACGCGAAGCACGTACATGTATATACTCTCAAAACAGTGTTTGCATTCAGGGGTCCTACTTCTGGAACAAGGAGCTGGGTCTTCGGGTCTGCCTGGCGGCTACGTCGCAGTGCCGCCCTGTCGCCGCCGCGTCGCCGCCCGTGTTCCGGGCGTGAGGGCCTGCCTGGCGGCTACGTCGTCGCCGTCGCCGCTCCGTCGCCGCCCCATCGCCGCTTCCCGTCTGAGCCTGCGGGCCGGTCTGTCGGCTGCCGCCGTCTCCGCCCAGCGGCTTTGTTGCCGCCTTGTCGCCGACCGTCGCCGCCATTACATTGCTTGCTTGCTCGGGCTTGCACTTGCTTTGCATTCATTGCTTTGCGTTGATTTGCATTGCTTGGCATTCGTGTGCATTGGTTTGTCTTGCTTCGCCTTTCTCTGCGTTGCTTTGCGTTGGTTCGCATGGCGCATGGCATTGCTTTGCGTTCCGTGGCTTTGTTTTGCATTGGTTGGCATTGTTGTGCATTTGTTGCCCCCAGAACTGAGCTATCCGGCGGCCACATTGGGACAGCTTCGGGGCCATTGTGGCCCTAGCTCGGGCCCTGGTGAGGTCTCCGGGGCCATACTAGGCAACGCTGAGGCTATCTTGTGGTTTCTGGGGCCCGTCTTGGGGGCATCTTGGAGTTTATCTTCGGGCATTGCTGGGCCATCCCGGGCGATTTGGGCGGCACTTCGTGGCTTTGGGTGCCAAGTGTTGCCGTTTGGGGCGATTTCGGGGGCTCTGTGGGGGCCGCCTTGACGCGATATTGGACATCTTTGGGGCAAAACGCGCGACAGGCAGGAAACATCGGAATCATACTGCGTTTTCAGCGTTGTTTGTCCTGTCAGGGTGTGTCTTGGGGTCCGTCTTGCACGGTGGCGGATGTTCACACGCGCGTGCTCAAACACGCTTCGGCGTCGCGGACGCGCACGCGGCGGCTATGCGTGGGTCAAAGCGGTTGGGAACGCGCCGGCCAGGCCAGCTCACGTGGCGTGGGCACACGCCCACACCGTACGTTACTACATTCATGCAGATTTGGAAGTGTGTGTCATATTTCTGACATTTGGCGACATCCATGTGGGGCACCATGCAGCGACCGAGCCACAGGACTGCGATCAGCGACATTGATCATCGCCGCTTCTGCTGCATGTAAGCACGTCGAAGATATCCACTCGCCGGAAGCACGCCACACCTGCATAGGAAAGAGCTTGCAGAAAGACAATGCTCATCCTGAAATCTCAAATCGGATGCACGTGCTAGACTCTAGACCGTCAAGCATACCTGGCAGTTGCAGCCTGGCGGCCGCGCTTGGAACGGATACCTATCTGGATAAGCAACACGACATGAAGGCATAAGGAAAGGAACAATAGACGCTAGGGTGAAGATAAGGTGGAGGAGAAAGAACAGCAGGGATAGGATGAAGGGATAGTGGAAGAAGAGGAAGGGGTTGAGGAGGAGAATGATAATGAGAATGAGAATGCGCCATCGCAGAGTGATCCAAAGAGAGACTACCTCGCTGCCCTTGCTGCCTGCTGGGCGCGAGTCAGGGCCTTGGGCTATTCGCCGAGATCGATCCGACGAAGATACTCCCGTCGACCGGCTGGGAGATAGAAGGATGGAGAGGGGGAAGTGGAGGAGAAGAACGGGGGAGTGAAAGGATGAGGGGGAGGAGAAAGAGGGGTCCGATCTCGAGAAAAATGAAGAGGAGGTGCAGCAGCAGCAGCGTGCCCCTCCGTCCTCCTCAGCCCGCCCCTCGCTGTCTTGTCTCCTGGACCTGTCCTGGGGTTCATTGGGACCAGAAGTTCGATGGGAACCCAGTCGTGGCCACGAGGGCACCCACAGGAGGACCCAAAAGACTAACCAAAAGAGCGGGCATGGAACCTCGATCGCTGATTTTCCTTGCAGGACCCATCTGTTTCTTTGATGTTTTCGCAGCGTGGTTCCCCAGAGATCTGGGCCCCCTCCCGGGGAACGGCTTCTCATTCTGAGTCGCTTTTCGACAGTCCCAGGGCCGAGTCAGGCCTCCGAACCTGTTCCGTCGGGTTTCAGCTACCAGCTTGAAACATCTCTCTGTTCACATGATTGGCAGCACCTTGTCTGTGCCGATTTAAGGGGACCCTCAGTTTCTGAGGGCGCGTCTTTAAGATTGCAGTCATCCTGGGCTTGGCAGCCTCTGGGATGGGAGTCAGCAGCCGAGGTGGTCATCTTCAATGCGGACGGGCTGCCCGACGCAGAAGCCCAGCGTAGCAGCTCGCTGTCCCACGCGGCGCGCTGGTTTGTAGCGTTTCTGAACCTGCAGTTCCTCGCCTACGCATTCCTCGTGGTCATGAAGCTCCCGAGGCTCTGCTGGCTTCAGCTGGCGGCGCGCAGCGGGTGGTGGCGCGAGGGCCGTGAGTTTGAAGGAGGCGGGGGAGGGGGGCTCCTGAGAAGGCGTTCGCCTTCTTAAAGGCACGTGGGTGCTAGGCAGGCGTCTGATCAGCTGTCAGGGCTTCTGAGCGAAGCCCCCTTGCCTTCGTAGAAGCTCTCCTGGCGTCTTAGATTGCCGCCCCTCTTTGGCCCTCCCTCCTCGTGCGCGCCGCCAATCCAGAGCGAGTACTACCCAGCACTGGACATGGAGTGCGAGGTGCTGCGCTGCATGTTCCTCGAGCGCGCGGTATGCACCGGAGTCATCGCTTCCTTGTGCATCTGGGTATTCTCTAGCTTCGCGTATGTGCTCACCTTCGGGGAGGCGGCCCACGTCGACCAGGCGCATTTCAAGGAGCAGATGGAAAAGATGCTGAACCTGGACGACGTCCACGCCGCCGAGCTAGAGGAACAACAAGCAGACGTAGACTTTCGAAGGTCCGCGTGGATATCTTAGATCGGCACTGGGCCCTCCTCCTTGGCGCGCGGAGCGTGCCAGGGCCGGCGAGGTCGAGCGCCGATCCAAGGAATCCGCTGGGGCTTTGGAGGGTTGATGTGTGTGCCGTTGCTGTTCCTCGGCGAGCACCGCCTCGGCATCGACGGCTATCTGCAGCCCTTGGAGCAGCGGCTCGAGGCTCAGCATCGTCTAATCGATGCGCATCCCTTCTGGGCCATGGTATCTCAGCCCCACCAGCCCACCCTCCCAGTTGGGGATGGGCCCCGCGAAATGCGACGGAACCAGCAGATCTGCTCCAGGGCCCAGTTGCCCCCCAGCCCCAATGCAGATGGGATTTGGCCCCCCCCGCCCAATACGTCTCCCCTCCTGTGGGTGTGGGTTGGTGCTGCTGTGGAGCCCTGGTGGTGTTGCAGAGCTTCAGGGAGCAGGAGGTCGTCGTCGTCGTCGTCGTCGTCGTCGTCGCCCCCACCCCCATCCCATCTGAGGGGGAGGCCCCGCGGGGCCCTGGGGGGGCCCTGGGGACGCATCCCATCTGGGGGGGGGGCCCGCGCCAAGGATCGCTTTTCCCGACGGAAAGGCTGGCGAGTCGGCCACTGGGGCCAAGGCCACGCCAGCGGGGATGCACTAAACGATGCCCAGAGGCACGCCTGGAGCGGCTGCCGGCCGCCATGGAGCGCCTCGGCGTCGACGGCTACGGCCAGGCAGCAGCTCCGCCGCCCGCCGGCGCCGCGGCTTCGCGGCTCCCCGTGGCCGGGGCGCTGGCCAGGCAGCTGCGACCACGGGCGAACCCTACAGTCAGAAGCTTTGGCACAGCGCGTCGCGCCGCCAGTTCTGGCGCATCACGCTTTGGAGCGGCACGCTATCCACGTCGCGGTCTCGAGGCGTCACTGTCCCGAGCTGTTCCCGACCTCCCAACCCGCTGAACGGCGCGACACGCTATCCGCTCGCAAGGCATCGTGTGTCGCCGGGGCCGCCGCCGCGACACGATAAGCAACAGTTTCTGACCGTATATCCCTGCAGGTGAGTTCGGCGCCCTGTATCGGGCTAGGTCCGCGGGGGGCTTGTGTGCACCGTGCCGCGTCGGCGTCGCCCGAGGCGTCGTCGATGCTCAACCCAGGCACGGTACGGTGCGTAGTTTTATGGCCCCCGGGGCCGAAACGATTACATGATCCGGCTTGAATAAGGAGCACTTGCTTTTCAAAAGGGGCTCCGTTCTTTGTATTTCTCAAAAAGGACTTCGTAGTCTTACTTGGAAACAAGTGGTCCCAATCCTTATGTACCGTTCCTTCAGTCAGGCTGAATGCTTCATGCAACGCTTCTCCACGCGGGGGGCCACGCTGGCGGCCCGCCGCTACGTGAGGTCGCTGTGTCTTCTCGCGTAAGACAGGTTTCGTATCGTCGCCCCCTTGGCTGCAGACATCCTTCGAAGTCTGAATCCCAGACCTCCAACGTATTGAAAAATCAAGACGGAGGTTATTCTCGACTTTCGGCCTCTAGCGGCCTTCGCCGGGCCCCAGGGCCGTCAAAAAATGATTCAGGATGAACAAGCGGTCCTGGGGATTGGGTCGAGACTTCCGGGGTCCCTGTATTGAACAAATCACGACATCGGATCTCTGGGATCCCAGCTGTGGCTGCAGAAACCTCACATTCAGGCATAGGGTTGGGCTCGGAGCAGGGTGAGATGAGACAACGGCAGCTCAAAATCGGTGTCCCGACCCCTTGCGGGGTTCAAGCGCACCAGCTTTTCGAGCTGTTGCCAGCCGTGGCGGCCAGGACCCCCCCCGAAGGCCAATCATCCCTATCCTTCCTGGTATCCTTTTCTCGGCAGGCTTGTGCGGCCACGAGCGTAAATGACGCAGCGCCAAGTTCTGATCACCTCACGGATCGAACATCTTCGGTGTTAACAAGCCATGCGTCTTCTTGTTGTGAGGCGGGCCTGGGGGCCTGTGAGCGCATTGCTGCCGTGCTTGTCACGGCGGCGCCTGGGATGGCAGCGGAACCGATCCTACCGTTCCAGGCATGCGGTGTCTTGGTTTTGTTCCAATGCGGGGTATTTGGGAAGTCCCCATCCCTGGCCGGCAAGGGTTTTTTTAGACGGCGCGAGCGTGTTGGAGCTTGTCGCCACCTCGCCCCCTTCCGACAGGCACCAGCTTGCGAGCGACGCGCCCGCCGCCGCGCACCCCGCCGCGGCGGCCTCGTCGCGGCACCACACGCGCCACCATCGGACGACGGCACCTGCACACCGACACCGCTCCCGTGCAGGCCTAGCCTTTGGCAGCGGATTTCGAGCCTTACCCTCGCCGATCGACTCGAGGGTCGGCGGGGGCAGGGTCCGACCCACGCCCCCCATCGATATCAGGGAAATCGATGGCTGTTCGGATGCCGCCACCTCGTCCTGGGCCCGCGGATCGGAGCAATGGGCTGGGTTCGGAGGGCGCACGCGCCGATCCAGTGGCCCAGGACCGGCCTGTCTCAACAGCGCGTTTCGGCGTATAGTCGAAATCGAAAATAAGGATGGGGTAACCTTCCCAAGGGTACCCTTGCATCCTTGCCCCTCTAATTCGGTCCAACCTTAACCACTTTCGCTGGCCAACCCCGCTCGAAAAGGCTTGGCTTGGGCGTCCGAAGGGCTTCCAACGTGCAAGCACAGTTGCCGTCGTCCTGCATCACGGGCACCATTCTGCCCGCGGCAGCGCTGCCGGCGGCGGCCACCCGCCACCGCCCTCCTCGGGCGTTGTGTATTGGGGTGGCTAAAAGAGATGTGGGGGGGAGGTTGATAGACCTCTTACCCTGACACGTCGATTAGCGAATTGGCCGTTTTCGGTTTGCGAGAGGGCGTCGCGGCCGTCATGTTTGCCGGTCCAGGTCCATAGGTTTCGGCCCTAGGCCGTTTTCACTAAAGGGAGGTTTACTAAAGGGAGGTTTGTCCACCGCCGAGAGAAGGGGGAGATAGGTGCACCTCTTGCTCCCTGAAAGGGGCCCCACAAAGGGGCCTTCTGGGTCTCACGAGGGGCGCGAAAGGGGCACATGCACGTGTCTTCCCCTCCCATACCCTGAGATCCGGCATAGCGAACAGCACAAGATTACGAACCATCGCGACCAGAGCCTCAGACCCCATCCCATCTCCTTGCACCTTTTTCCGAGCCGGATCGGTCTGTGAGGGCGCCCGAGGCAGGATCCAGGGCCGCCAACGCCCAGGTCGGAAACCATGGCGACGCCAGGATTCCCCGGGGCCCCTATCCCAGACATGCGACGCGGTCCCCGGCAGGCCCGACCCTCCCCCCAGGGTCGGCTCTTCCTCCCGAGTCGACCTTCGATCGGGGCCCCGCGAGGGCTCCCAGAGAGGCCGACACTCTGGAACACCTTCCGCCGTGATGTTTGTTCCTGGCCCGAGGGGGCCCTGGAGCCCCCCACCACACTGCGCAGCGCCCGCCCTCCTTGCACGGCGGCGGCGCCGGCGGCGCGGGCGCCGGCGGCAGCAGCCGGCTCCTGGCGCCCATGCGCCCGGTGGCCGCCCCGCCGCGCGCGGGGTGCGGCGCGGGGCGGGGGCCCATGGCCCGCGCCGGGAGCTCGATGGTCCTCGGGGGCGCCCACAGGTCAAGTAGACACAAGAGTGACCTTTCACCAGAGTGGCCTGTAATGCGGGCACAGGTGAGTCCCCGGATGGCCGAAAGGGAAGCAGTAGCAGCTGCTGGCGCGCCCAGGTTTGGTCCCCCCGCGGAGCCCCAAAAGTCGTGCACCAAAGGTCATTCTTACCCAGGGTCACTCTTGCGTATGGCCGAACAGAGTCCAGGCCTCCCAGATAGGATCGGAGTAGAGGGGGGATCGGAGGAGCGCGCCGCCTCGCCGATGCATCGCTGGTGCGTCTCGATGTGGAGCCCGATTCTCTCCAAGCTGGCGTCGCCGATACATCGCCGATGTCGCCGATGCATCGGCGATGCATCGGCGATGTATCGGCGATGCGGCGCGATCCTCCGACCCCATCTAGGAGGCCTCTGTACGGTCAACCCGCACAGTAAGGATGAGCAACTTTCCAAGGTTACCCTTGTATCCTTCCCTTCGGCCGTCCTTGGCCGCTTTCGCTAACAGCGCCTCGCTCGCAAAGTGTCGACATGGCTTTCCGACGTTACCGTGTGTCCTTATGAGACGGGTTGACCGTAGTGACTTAGTGCTCAGATCTGGTCCTCCCAGATGGGGTCCGAGGCGCATCGCCGATGCATCGGCGATGCATCGGCGATGCATCGGCGAAGCGGCGCAATCCTCCGACCGCATCTACTCGCCCCCCAGCGGTGGTCCTCTGCAGATCGAAGAAGAAAAGTTGTATGACCACGCTTCGCGCGGATTTCTTGGATCGGCTCTTGGGCCCCCCTGACGGCGCCTCCGGCGCCGCCCCTGGCGCGTTCCGCGCTCCAGGGAGGGAGGTTCAGCGCCGATCCAAGGAATCCGCGCGGATTTCCGAAGTGTATGTTTACGCATTTTTGTTCTAGCACATGCCCTCGCTGGGCCCCGGGACCGTCAACAATCTACACGGGATGACAAGTTGGCCCTGGAGAGAGCGTCGGGCCTTCTGGGCACCGCGCATTGAAGGAATCAGGACATCGTATCTTTGGGTAGTTCTCCCGAACCCAACACTCGCCGATTGAGGATTCAGGCAACTCGATGGGCCGCGGGGGTAGGGTCAGGAATTTGTCGAGCACGTGGCGAAATCCGAACCTTACATTTGTCTCCCATCGAATTCGGATAATCGATTGTTGACGAGAGTAATGTTCGGATGTCGCCACTTGGAGCAGGCGCCGACACTGCCACCCTTGCCCTGTTTATGGCGTGTCGGGCCGCTGGGGGGGCCCTCGTCACCACGCCTGGATTTGCTGGAAAATTCGAGTCAGAACGCATCACGGGAGAGGCCCGGGGAGTCGCGGTGTCGGCATTTGTTGGTTCCCCCCGCGTGCCATCGCAGTGCCCGGTCAGGGCAATCCCGAGCCCCATGGAAACGTGCATGCGCCCTCAGGGCCGCGGCCCAGGGCCCAGGGTTGCCCTGGCCAGGCGCGGCGGAGGTGCGCAGCCGCCTTCTGCGCAGGTCACCTCCGCCTCCCAGGCGGAGATGCAGCCCTTGATCAAGCCCCCGGTGGCCGTGTACTGAGGAGGGAGGGGGCCCTCCCACGGGCGCCCCGCGGCTGCTGTGCTGCGCGCGGTGCCTCCGCACGCAGGGCGCGCAGCCCACGCCGCAGACAAGAATTCCCCCCCCTCCCAAAGCTCCAGGTGAGCGACGCAGAGAAACGGGCGCGCAAGCTGCCTGCGCGAGATGGCGCGTCGGAGCCTTCGTCTCCAGTGTAGCGTGCCGCGCTGGCGTCCTGCGTAAGCCACCGCATAAGGTCGCTATGCCATCACGCGAGAGCCCCGTGTCGTGTCGTCGCTCGGGTGTCGTGGCAGAAGTCCGAGGCCAGAGTGTGTGCGTTTCCGCCGCCTGGAGGGCCGACGCCCCAGGACCACAGGAAGCAGTGGAGATGATCGATGCTCTTAGGCCCTGGGGTGTGAGGGCAAGATTTCCGCATCCAGGGCATCGGCTGGAGGGCGGTGTGCATGTAAACGTTCAAAAGCTCCAGCTTCGCGGCGGGTAGGCAAACACACAACTGCTGGCGCGTGTTCGTGAATCGTCCGCCGGGGACCAGACTCTGGAGCCCTGCAGGGCCAATCGAAACGACGACGCGCGACGACAGATCGGTCCGAGGAGTGATGTCGATAGGCCCCATGGGCCCGGGCCTCGAAGGCCTGTGCTTCAAGGAGAAGGGGGGGCAGTCGCCCCCACTGCAGGTCTGCAGAGAAGTCCTCTCGGATAGCCCGAGCCGCCCTCTTCGGACGCCTCTCCTCGCTTCTCCTCCATGCTATCGAGGTGCTCCTCGCGAGCCAACTGGGCTGGCCGTCAAGTTCAATCCTGGGACTTCTTGTCCCAGGGGCACGGTCTGCGCTCCCCCCAGAAGGCTTACGCTCGTCAACGCGAGAGGAGTGGGGAGGGATTCGGAGGATCAGGGAGGGAGGAGGAGTACTATGACCTCCTCGCGTCGTGGCGCAAAATCCGGCGGGAAGGTTTCTAGCAGTCTTGTGTGGACCCTGGCCGAGCCTTGGGACCGTCCATACAACGATTCGGGCTGAGAAGCCTCCAAGACTTTGGGGAAGCCGCGCTGGACAAAAAGACGGCGTCGGAAGTCCAGGTGCGAGGAGGAGCAGGGGGAGCAGGAGGAGGATGAGGAGTGAGGGACGATCTGCAGCATATCTGCAGGCTGCGTTATATTACACATAGCGGGACGTCGAGGAGCAACACGGAAGGAGGAAGACAGTGAGGACGAGGAAGTCGAGGATAATGATGATGATGAGGATGAGGATGAAGAGGATCAGGATGAGGATGAGGACGATGATGATGATGACGACGATATTGTTGGTGTTGATGATGGCGATGTTGTTGATGATGATGTCGATGCATGATGCTGTTGATGGTGATTTCGATGGTGATGATGAGGGTGATGGTGTCGATGTTGATGATGGTGCGTGCGAGTACGATGGTAGTTATGATGAGTACGATGATGATGCTGCTGATGACGATTACGATGATGGTGATGCTGGTGATGATGGTGATGATGATGATGCTGCTGATGATGTTGATGATGCTGATGATGATGACGATGATGATGATGTTGATGGTGCCGGTGATGCTATTCAAGCTGATGGTCATGCTGGTGATTGTCATGGTGATGGTCGTGGTGATGGTGATGGTGCAGTTGACGACGATGATGCTGCTGATGACGATACAGATGATGCTGATGATGTTGATGGTTATGCTGATGATGCTGATGAAGAAGATAGAGGTGGCGGGGGGGGTGGTGATGGTGGTGATGATGATGGTGGCGGTAATGATGCTTGTGATGGTGATGATGATGACGATCACGATGATGATGCTGCTGATGATGATGCTGATGATGACGATGATTACGACGATGATGATGCTGATGATGACGACGATACTTATGCTGATGTATATGCTGTTGAGAATGACGATGTTGATGATGGTGATGATGCTGATGATGATGATGCGGATGCTGATGATGGTGATGGTGATGGATGACTTGGATAGTGTTAATACTGTCTAGCATGAAGATGATGGCGATGGGGACGGTGCTGATGTTGAAGATGACGACGAAGGTGATAGCCATGACGGTGAGGATGCCGCTCCTGTTGCTGATAATGTTGAGGATCCCGAGGATGAGGATGGTGACACTGATGATGGGGATGGCGTGGAGGATCATGATGAGAAGGATGTCGGGAAAGTGGAGGACACATATGGAGAATGGGAGGAGGGGGACGATGGGGAGGGATAGGAGAAGGATAAGGAAACACACAAGAAGCAACAGGGGAGGAGGAAGAGGAGTAGGAGGAGGAGGAGGTGGAGGAGGCGGAGGCGCTACGCAGGGAGAGAGAGAGAGAGAGAGAGAGAGAGAGAGACAGAGAGACTTTGGACTGGAAGGAGGAGTGGCAGGAAGGGGAGGAAGGTACTACTCTATTTTCCACTTAGGGCCAGACACCACATCTGCATTCGACATGGACCTGCGAGGATTTGATAAGGCAGTTTATGCATTTTACGCCAACCTGCCACCTGACCACGAATGCATTTCTTGGTCGGCTTCATTCAGCTCCAGCATTCGTAAATCCGTAAGCGGAGGGCATCACAATTGGGCTGAACCCTGCTGAATCCGGATTTGTCCATTGTGGATGGTCTTAGTCCTTCGCTCAATTTCGTTAACTTTGTCTGAATTGTCCGCCGAATCCTAATTCATTGTGCCTAATTTGGCTCGATGGTCCATTGCTCGGGCTGAATCGCCCTTAACCGTTCTTTCGAAGGCCTCCCCAGGAATTGTTTCCTGAGACTTGTCGGACGCGAAATCCGAACCCTAGCCTCGCCGATCAACGATTCAGGCAACTCGAGGGGCGGATGGGGTAGGCTTCGGAATTCGCCAGACACCCCCATCGATTCGACAGAGTTGATGGTTGTTTGGGGGGATAGGGCTCGGATGTCGCCACCTCGTCCTGGGTCCACTGGTCGGATGGTCGGAGCATGGGGCCGTCCTGGCTGGGCCCAGAGGGCGCGCGCGCCGATCTTGAGGCCCCAGACTGGCCTGTCCCAGCAGTGCGTGTCGGTGTAAAGTTGCCGCCGTCTTACACCACGGGCACCACTCCGACCGCGGCAGTGCGGCGGCGGCGGCGCCGCCAGCCGTGGCGGCGACAGTTTCTCCTCGCCTCCTGTGGTGGCTCAAAGCGGGGTCCTGAGGGATGGGGGGTCCCATGGAGTCAGACAGGGATCCAAATGTGGATCTTGGACCCCGTCCCTGATGACCCCGTCCCTGAGGACCCCCCCTTTGAACCACCGACTCCTGTCGTCACGTAGATGGGGGGAGGCCCCAGGGGGTTGAGGGCGGACGGGGTAGGAGGGCAGAGTGCACGTTCGCAATTTGGGGCGGGCCGCCCGCGCGCGCGACGCGCGACGCTGCGGCGCGCCGCGTGGCCCTTCCACGGCACGAAAGAGGCGCGCGCCTCGCGGCGCGGCTCGCTGCCGCGCCGAGGGCGGCGCGCGCGCAGGGCGGCGGCGAGCGCGGGGGCCGCGCGCAGGCGGGTCACCACCAGGCCGTGCCTGGCCAGGGCTCTTCAGAGGTCCCCCTCCTCCTCCTCCTCCTCCTCCTCCCCCTCCTCCTCCTCCTCCTCCTCCTCCTCCTCCTCCTCCCTCCTCCTCCCTCCTTTGACCAGGTCGCTCGGCACCGCTCGGACGCGTGCCTGCTGTCTCGACGGGGGCCATCGAGGAGCATGCCGGAACCTCTTGCCACAAGCAGCACGCACGGGACCGCAACAAAGGACACGGGGAGTGGACGCCCGAGCGACGGCGGGTGCAGACCACGGCGGCTGGCCTTGCGGGTCCAGGCTTGAGGTTCGAGGTTCTCGGGTGTTTTCGTAGGCCATCGGCGGCTTCCCGGCCTCGGGGTGCCTTCGGCGGCTGCGCCTCGCCGAGAAGCGGCCCGGGGTGCCTGGATCGTCCCGAACGGCCCCCCGGGTGTCCGAGTCATGGCCCGAAAATCACCAGGGGCAACGTTCGGGAAGGATTTGTCAGAGGAGGGCGAGTTGAGTCGCCGGTGGTTGGCCTTCGGGGCGTCCCTCCGTCGCCACGGTTGGCTGCAGCTCGGGAAGGTGGTGGGTTTGGACCCCGGGTGGCGTCTGGGGATCGATGCTTGAGTTGCCGTTGTCTCACTTCGCCCTGCTCCGAGCCATCCCGGCCAGGCACGGCTCTGGTGTGCGGCTGCCTTCTTCCTGCCGGTGAGGGGGGATGGAGCAGTCGAAGGAGAATATACAGCGTAGATCTAGATTTGCCGAGCTCTGCACGGATCTCGTGGATCGGCGCTGGGCCCCGCCGGCGGCGCCTGTGGCGCCGCTCCTGGCGCGCTTCGCGCGCCAGGGAGAAGGTGCGGACCTCCAAAGGATTGGGTGCTCGCTTTGGGACCTCCCAGGGGCCTTCCCGGTCACTCGGGCCGTGAAGGGACGGTTCAGAACGAGAGACTATCCAGGGGAAGCCCCCTGAGTAGTGATCAGACGACCCTTTCCCCTCATCCCACGGACGGAGGGGGCGGGAGGAGGAGGAGGAGGAGGAGGAGGAGGAGGAGGAGGAGGAGGAGGAGGAGATGGGACATGGGCAGGACGAGGGTGGGACGGGTGAGGGGCAAGGGTGGTGAGCTCCGGCTGGTCCGGAGGCCTGGGGCTGGAGCCGACCCGCGCTGTGTGCGCGCAGAGTCACACGGCGTACGTCGTCACCTCGGCACCCATTGCCGATCGCTTCGCGGCATCGTCTGAAGCTCGCGCTGCAGGGGCCGCCCCATGCCCCTGGCCTCTCTCCCTCTGACCCGTCGCTCCCCCTCTCGCCATCGACCCTCGACCCTCGACGGGGCCGCGGGCGACCGCTACTGAGGCTCATAGGTAGGACGGGGGAGAAGGGAAGGAGGTCCCCCCCCCTCCACAATTACACAATCTAAATCCTGCTCTCCTCTCTCCCCTGGTGGCGTCCGGGGAATTACGGCCCCCCTCCGCGTACTGGTTTGTTACATAGGATTTCTGGGAGGAGTTGGGTTTTCGTTTTTTTCTTTTTTCAAAATGCTGCTCTCGCTGAAGCGCTGGCCTCATTTTCGGGCTACCTCTCGTTCCGAATCGTGTTCCCGGGGCAGCGCTGGCCTCATTTCCGCGCTTCCGCTCGTTCCGAATCGTGCTCCCGCTGCAGCGGTGGCGTCATTCTTTCGAGTACCATGCCCTGGCATGGCTTTCGGTCCTTCCAAATAAGCTTCAAAATCTAAAAAGCACCCTCCCAAAGAAACCATCGGAAGTGACTGCACATTCGGTGTCGATTATTTGATTGTTTGGGCCGCAGAAGCTCCCCCCCGCCACCTTGGGGCGTCGCCACGCCATGCTTTGTCATGCTACGTGTTGATCTTCGACACCATGCTATGCCAGGTAATGCTATGCCATGCTACGACATCCGATTGTGCGAATAGAGAGGAGATCTACGCCACGGGACGGGATGGGAGGGAGGGGTAGGACGTCAGATAGGACCCTAGCTTGTCCTTCTCCCTCCTCCTCCTCCTCCTCCTCCTCCTCCTCCTCCTCCTCCTCCGTTCTCCTAGCTGTGGTACAGCGGTGGTGGAACATCGGCCCTTCAGAAGCCGCGATCGGGCCGCGCGCGACCGCTCGAGAGGCTGGCCCGACAGGGCCGCGGCCTCTTCCGCCGGCCGCGCGCAGGCGAGCGGCCTCTGGTGCGCGAGCCCCCCGCCCCCGCGCGGCCCTACGCCTCCCGCGGCTCGCGCCTCCCGCGCCTCCCCGCCTCGGCTCCACTTCCTCCTCCTCCTCCTCCTCCTCCTCCTCCTTGTCCTCCTCCTCCTCCTCCTCCGCTGGCTCGCCCTGGGGCCGCCCCGCTCTGAGGCTCGAGCGGTCGCCCGCGGCCCAGGGGCGAGGTTCGAGGGTCGAGGTTCCGAGGTCGAGGGCCGATGGCCGAGGGTCGAAGGCCCGAGGTCGAGGATCGAGGCTCGAGGATCGAGGATCGAGGGTCGAGGATCGAGGCTCGAGGGTCGAAGGGTCGAGGGTCGGAGGGTCGAGGATCGAGGGTCGAGGAATCGAGGGTCGAGGATCGAGGCTCGAGGGTCCGAGGTTCCGAGGTCGAGGGTCGAGGATCGAGGCTCGAGGGTCGAAGGCCGAGGGTCTCCCTGGGCGAGCGCCGCTCGCCCAGGGAGATCGGCGTTCGCTGGGCTCCCGCGATCAGGATCTGGGCCTCCCAGGCGGTGTCAGGGCTGAAGGGGTCGGAGCAGATGGGGCTGTCGGCGATGCGGCTCGATGTGGAGCAATGTCTCCTCCACGCCGACATCGCCGGTGCATCCTCGGTGCGGCGTGATCTTCCGAACCCATCTACGCTCTCTGACCCCACCTGGGAGGCCGCTGGCAAAGTGGCATGGCATCGGGGGATCTTCCCTGTCCCGCAGATGCTCGCACCCGCATCAAGTGACGCAGGATCTACCAGCACCGCCGGCTCCGAGCAGCTTGTGCTGCACGGAGACGGTGGGTGGGAAAGGAAGGGAACGAGATGTGATCGCTGCGTCCCACGGGAACGACGATCGACGGACGAAGATCGACGACGGCGACGACGACGCTCGAAGATCGACGACGACGACGACGACGACGACGACGACGACGACGACGACGACCGAGCCTGTCGTTCTCACCGCTGCCGTCGTCCTCACCGTCGCCTTCCAGGTGGCCCTCTCCGCTTCTCGCCTCGCTTGGCGGCGCGCGCCAGGGGGCTGGGGGAGGGGGCAAGAGCTCCCCTGGAAAGAGCCTGCTCCTCAGAGGTCGCCGGCCCTGCCCGCACATGCAATGTGCAAGGCCGGCGACTCCTCAGCGGCGGCCTCCCTGCAGGAGGCCTCCCCCCCTCCCCTCGTTATGTGCCCCCTCCTGCACGCCGCTGACCTCCGCTCCCCGCCTCCCTCCTCGGCCCGCGCCGCCCGCCGGGGACGCCGCCGCCGCCGCCGGCCGGCGACCGACGACCGCCCGGCCGGCGCGCCTGCGACGCCCGACGACGCCGGCGCCCGGCTCGCAGCCGCCGGCCGCCAGGCGCCCACCCTCCGCGGGGAACCCCCCCCCCGTTGGGAGCGGCGCCGGCGCCGGCCTCGGCGATATTCCTTCTATAAGGCGGGGCGCCCGCGCCTCCTTCGGGCCGCGCCGGGCTCGCGCGGCGGCGAGGCGTCTCGGCTTGCCTGTATAGGGGGCCCAGCCAGGAGTGGTTGGAGATCCTGTTGTGGCTTGCGCGGCATGTTCTGAAGACATGTCGGGCGGAGGCCGTCCTGTTTTGATGCGTCGACGTTCTGCTTTGAGATGAGGGCCTCTCTCTCTCTGTCTTGCCAGGCGCGGCGGCTCGGTCGGCTGCGCTTCCAACGGCTGTTTATTGGAAGGTTCCGGTTGATATGTCATACAATGACACCAGGACGTACGTGTTTATATGCTGCTTATGCTTGTTTGTTTGTGAGGTTTTGAAGGTTGTCATGCGTGTGTTTTGTTTTCGGAGGTGTTAGAGGCCAGGGTCCTCTCCATCAGCCGCACAGCGTCGAGGGCCTTCTCGGGAGGCTGGGTTCGTCAGACCCATACTCGCCACAACTTCAGAAGGACCCTGGGGAAGGGGCCAGGAGTCGGGGGCACCCCGCATTGGCAAAATCCAGACGTCGGATCTTTGGGGTGGTTGCGGCGCAGTCCGTCGCGGTCGGTCGGCTCGGTCAGGTCAGTTGTTGCGTCCTTGCGCTCTTGTCGGCTGCCCTCGATCTGTCGGTTCGGCCCGTGGCAGCTCCCGTTGTCGGTGAGGCTGGTGCTTGTCCTTCGTGTCGCCGCGGACGTCTGCGTGTGTGTGCATCCAGGGCGCTCCAGAGAGGCCTCGCTGTCTTGCAATCGGGAGGTCGGCATCCCGCTCTCCCTGGGCAGAGGCCGGCGGGAGCAACACGGGTGCGCGCCCGCCCGACTTGCCCCGCCGGCCTTGCCGGCGGAAGCAGAAGGCTCCCCCGCCCGAAAGGGTGCACTGGCATTCAGTCGGGCGTGCCCCCCTGCAGGGGGATTTTCGACGAAAAGTGAAGAATGTGCAGAGCGAACATTCCACAATGGTCAAGACGTATTCAAAACATAGTGCCCTGACGATTGTTGGACTCTTTCTGGATGTTCCTCCTGTAGAGGGACGGGCGTGCCCCCCATACAGGGGGATGTTCGACGAAAAGTGAAGAATGCGCGAAACAAATACTCCACAGTGCTCAACACATATTCAAAACATAGTGGCCTGACTATTGTTTGGCTATTTTGGGAATGTTCCTCCTGCAGAGGGACGGGCCCGACTTCACACCTGCAGGAGCGGGGGCGCGGCCGCGCTGCTCTCTCGCCGGGCCTCGGGCAGCGTCGGCCTCCAAGGGCTGCTTTCTGGGGGGGGGGTCGGCGGCGCGCCCGGGGGGGGGGGGGGGGGGCAGAGAGGGCGGGCCTCCTCGGCAGGCCCAGCCCGAGACGGCACGGACGGCTTCCCAAAAGGCTGGGGTGTTTCTGAGAAGCGTTCAGATTGCATGATTCGAAAGTTGTTTGATTTCTTTGGGGGGGCAAGACCCTTTCATGTCTAACTGTTGTATCCTGGGCCTCGCCTTGGCCATGAGGAGCCCCTACCCCTCACCCCAGGGGCCATTTGCGGTCCCGGCTCCGCTGAGCAGGGCCCCGCAGGCCCGATCGGCAGCGCGCCGGGGAGGGGGGGGGGGAGAGGGGCCGTCAGAAGGCTGGTAATTTACACGTCGTTCATTTCTAATCGTGCTCGTTTCTAACTGCACTCGTTTCTAATTGTTCCTGGCCCCTAGTGGTACGGCACGGTGCCCCGTACATTTCGGCGGGGGGCTTCTTAGCGCTGCGCCGTAGAGGAGATGCTGTTGGGCAGGTTGACTCCCCACCCCGCGCCCCCCAAGTAGCGCGTATGGGGCGGGCTTCCGTCCATAGGCCACGCCGAGCAACGGTACAGAACCGCCCAGTCGCCATGACGCTCCCCAGCGGGGCGGGGTCCTGACATGGGGTGCCCCCGACATGGCTTCGCCTTCGAGGGCCCAAGAAGTTGACATCTAGTCCTCTGCGGAAAGCGGCGGGGAATGCCAGCGGACGCAAAACGAACGTGGCTCAGCCAGCGGAAGCCGATGGTCGCAACAAATGCGCCCACGTACACATATATACACCATACGTAACACCCCGCAATCGCGGATAAGAGTAAGGGGGCGGGCGCGGGCGACGCGGGCGTCGGGCCGGCGGACCGCCGCAGGCGCCGAATTTTTGGCTTGTTCAGTGAACGTAGTTTGGGTCGCGGGTGGGTCGCGGGCTCTCCACCTCCACCTGGAAGGAATTCAAAAACAGCCCGCCGCAGGCGCCGAAAATTCTGATTTGTACACTGAACGCGGTTTGGTCGCAGGTTCTCCACCTGGAGCGAATGCAAAAGAAACCCGCCGCAGGCGCCGAAGTTTTGGCTTGTTCAGTGAACGTAGTTTGGGTCGCGGGTGGGTCGCGGGCTCTCCACCTCCACCTGGAAGGAATTCAAAAACAGCCCGCCGCAGGCGCCGAAAACTCTGATTGGTACACTGAACGCGGTTTGGGTCGCGGGTGGTTCGCAGGTTCTCCACCTGGAGCGATTGCAGAAGAAGGCCGCCGCAGGCGCCGAAAATTTTGGGTGTGTCGCGGGGTGGGTCGCGGGTGGGTCGCGGGCGCGGTTTGGGTCGCGGGATGGGTCGCAGGTTCTCCACCTGGAACGAATGCAAAAGAAACCCGCCGCAGGCGCTGAACATTTTGGGTGAGTCGCGGGGTGGGTCGCGGGTGGGTCGCGGGTGGGTCGCGGTGTGTCGCGGGTGGGTCGCGCGTGGGTCGCGCGTGGGTCGCGCGTGGGTCGCCGGGTAGGTCGTGGGTGGGTCGCGGGTGTGGTCGCGGGTGGGTCGCGGGGTGGGTCGCGGGTGGGTCGCGGGGCGGGTCGCGGGTGGGACGACGACAACAAACAACAAACAACAAACAACAAACAACACCAACAACAACAATAATCCGCATCTCGGAATTCCACTTCAGCCACGCACCCAGGGACAGTGAATGACTGTTCGGTTCAGCCCCCTCACTCTGATATATATATATATATATATATATATACACGCACACGCATGCATTCATATATGTATGTACATATTCGTATGTGTCTAGATGTACGTATATGCATACATATGTATTGTATTCAAGGATTCTGCAACGGCCCACATGGGGAGGTGGTGACGGGGATTATGTCAGTCGTTGTGTTTCTCTTTTCGTTTTCGTGTTTTTCCTTCTCCATTTGATGTTCTGCGTTGCCTCTTGGTTCATTATGCCTCAAGCCCCATTGTTTTCTGACGTTCTTTTCTGCTATTCCTTATCATCCCTCCTCCTCCCTCCTCCTGCTCCATCTGCTGATCTTACTCCTCCCTCAGCCTTCCGCCCCCCTCCTCTTCGATCGTCCTCCTCATCTTCTTTTCCTCCTTCCCTCCTTCCCTCCTCCTTCTTCCTCTGAGGAGATCACCTACGTTCTTGTTCCTCCCACCTCCTTCCCCCTGACCATGCCACCAGCGCGAGGGCGCAAACGGGCAGGAGGCTGACCGAGAGCGTCGCGCCTTAACCCTGGCGCGGGCTCGGGTCCTCTGCGCCGACTGGGCACGGCCATGCTGCGGGCGGCATCGGGGAGCATGGCCCAGGCGCCCAACGTACATGCAAAGCAGCACATGCAGAGCTCCCGAAAACAGCCTGGCGCTCCACAGGCTAGAGAAGTCAACAACGGCGTAAGCATACATGCTCGGAGATCCGCTCGGAGTTCCTGCATCGGCGCTGGCCCCCGCTGGCGGCGCCTCTGGCGCCGCCCCTGGCACGCCCCGCGCGCCAGAGAGAAGGGGAGTTCAAGTGCCAATCCGCACCGACCTCCGAAAGTTTATGGTTATGCCGTTTTCTCTTTCTCCATGCATGCCCGGATCGAGCGAGTGTCTTGTGCGCACGCGGTTTCTGATGAGAGTCCCCGCACTCCATGCTTCGATGCCGCGCACCGCAGATTGCCGGGAACCGGCATCACTGAGGCCTGGTCGCACATCTCACAGGGGCCGGCGACTGCAGTCATTACGGTGCATCTCATGGAAGTTGAACGTCAGCCCCCGACTTTTGGAGGGAGGGCCCCCCCGCTCTCCCTCATGGGGGGAACAGCCCTCCGATCGGCGAGAGATCCATCATTCTTCCCCCGCGGCTGCGGCGGCTAGGCAGCTTCGGCGTTTCGGCTTCTGCCGCCTGCTATGATTCGCGTGATGCCGGGAGACGCGGCTTCAGGCGCTAATTGTTAATATCGTTCTCTCTTTCCCTCTCTCTATCTACACTTATCTCTCTATGTACATACGTATGCATATAGCGATCGGCTTATTTCGCTTAGGCTCACATCGAAGCCAGCATCGGCGTTGGTGCATCCGTTGTCAAAACCCAGCCTAATCCGACATACTCCCGTCTAATTCCATCTAATCCCGTCCAGTCCGGCTAGTTCCGGCTTGATCTACCTTTTTTTTGAGGTTGAGCTGGCCTTCTCCGAATTAATGGCCCCGTAATATTGCTCAATATCTTTGACTCGTTCTTACGGGGGCCTCCCAAGAGCTACGCCCTAACTGGAGAGGGGCCTCTGCAACGTTGCAGGCTCCAGGGCCCGCTCGAAGGTGGCGCGTCCCGCCCTCACGAAGCGGCTTGGGCCAAACCGGCCACGGCCGCGCCCTCGGCGAGGACCGCTTGCCGCCTCCATAGAAAGTTGGGACCGAACAGCTACCCCGATGACATGATAATATGTTTAGCTTGCCTCTCGCTTGCCCCTCCTCGCCTTGGCGGAGGCCCTCCTCTCGCCCTGTGTTGCGCCTCCTCATTATCATCCTCTTCGCCCTTCGTCTCCTCCTCTTTCTCATCCTCTCCGTCCTCCTCCCTCTCCTCCCCCTCCTCTTCCTGCTCCTCCTCCTTTTCCTTCTCCTCTCAATTCGTTCACAGACGAAGCTCCCGCCTCATACGTCCCCCATATTCAGGCCTCACGCACTCAAAGGTGACGACCGTTACATGTTTTCGGGGGACCCGCTCGGATTAGTAACATGATCTGTGGGCCCAAAAGGGTAAGGGCTCCCGCCTGAGACTTCCTCGCAATTCACTCACGGACGACATTCCCGCTCGAGATCTCCTCCTTGTTCAGGCCCCACGAGCTCAAAAGAAACACAAGTTATAAGTTTTCGGAGGACACGCTCGGATTAGCAACAGAATCCGCGGATCCTATAGGGAGAGGCCCCCCGCCTGAGATTTCCTCGTACTCTACTCACAGACGAGGCTCCCGCCGCAGACTTCCTCTATATTCAGGCCTGGGGAGCCCCAAAGTGATGACAGTTGCAGGTTTTCGGATGACCCGCTCGGATTACCAACATGAAGTGCGGGCTCCATAGGGAATAGGGCCCCGCCTGGGATGTCCTCGCAGTTCACTCCCAAACGAGGCTTACGCTTGATACCTCCTCCATGCGCAGGCATGAGCACTCGCAAAAGTGACGACAGTTACAGGTTTGCGGATGGCCCGTTCAAATTACCAACATGGAATGCAGGCCCCTTAGGGAGAGGATTCCCACCTGAGACTCCCCCGCAGTTCACTCAAAGACGACGTTTCCACTTGATACTTCTTCCGTGCGCAGGCATGAGGACCCTCATCAATGACGGCAGTTACACGTCTTCGGATGGCCCGCTGGGATTACCAGCATGAAGTGCGGGCCCCATAGGGAGGGGGTTCCCGCTTGATACCTCCTCCATGTGCAGGCATGAGGACCCCCAACAGTGACGACAGTTAAAGGTTTACGGATGACCCGCTTGGATTTCCAGCATGAAGTGCGGGCCCCACAGGGAGGGGGTCTGCTTGATACATCCTCGCAATTCTCTCTAAGACGGCGTTCCCGCTCGAGACGTCTTCCATGTTCTGGCATGAGGGCCCCCAAACGGTTGCGGATGACCCGCTTTCATTACCAACATGAAGTGCGGGCCCCACAGGGAGAGGGGTTTCCGCCTGAGACGTCCTTGCAGTTCGTTCACCGTCGAGGTTCCCGCTGGATACTTCCTCCGTGTTCAGGCATGCGGACCCGATCGGATTACCAGCATGAAGTGGGGGCCCCATAGGGCGGGGGCTCCCGCCTGAGACTTCTTTTTCAATTAATTCACATACGAGGCTCCCGCTCGAGAAGCCTTCCATGTTTATGCCAGCGGGGGCCAACAGTGACGGCAGTTACACAATCTTGGATGGCCCTCTCGGGTTACCAGCATGAGTTGCGGGTCCCATTGGGGCGGGGTTCCCGCACGAGATGTCCTCACATTTCACTCACATAACGAGGCTCCCGCTCGAGACGCTCTCCATGTTCAGGCCAGGGGATCCCGAATGTGACGCTGATGCTGATGATGATGATGATGATGATGATGATGATGATGATGATGAGGCTGATGTTGATGATCATGCTGATCGTGGTGATGATGATGATGATGATGATGATGATGAGGCTGATGATGATGATGATGATGATGATGATGATGATGATGATGATGATGGTGGTGGTGGTGGTGGTGGTGGTGGTGATGATGATGATGCTGCTGGTGATGATGATGATAATGATGATGATGGTGATGGTGCTGACGAGTGGTGATGGATGATGGTGATGATGAGGATTGTTGTTACCATGGTCTGTTCGCGAGTGAGTGAGCTAGTGAGGAATAGAGAGCGAATTCAGTGAGTGAGTAAGGCAGTGATGATGATGGTGCCATGGTAATGGATATGATGGTAGTGATGATCTCGCGGTGCCGACGAAGCCCACGACGACGACGAGCATGATGACGATGATGATCATGAGGATGATGATGATGATGATGATGATGATGATGATGATGATGGTGATGGTGATGATGATGATGATGATGCTGATGATGATGATGATGCTGATAATAATGATGATGATGACCATGTTGATGATTATGATGATTGTGATGCTGCTGCTGCTGATACTGGTGATGATGATGATAATGGTGATGGTGAAGATGATGACGAAGTGTGAGTCCGTGAGCGAGTGAGAAAGTGAGTGAGTGGGTGAGTGAGTGGTTGAGTGAGTGAGTGAATGATGTGGAGAAGAGAGGGATGTGGGGTGTTCAGAAAAAAAACACAAACCCCACTTAGGATGTGGGGAAACATCTGCCGTTCCTAGGCGGCGCGCCTCGCCCTCGGGCAGCGGCTCGGGCCAGCGTGGCCACGGCCGCTTCCTCGGCGAGGACCCACACCGCCTCCGAAGAAGGCTGGGACCGAGCGCACTTTTTCGTCCAAGGGCGGCGCGCCCCGCCTCCACGCAGCGGCTCGGGCCAACATGGCCACGGCCGCGCCCTCGGCGAGGACCGACGCCGCCGTGCATCGGCGGCCGCGCCCTGTGCTAGCAGCGCGCCACGGGCTCCGCGGCCCTCGTCGAGGGCCACAGTGCACGCCGACGGGTTGACCTCCCGCGGCCTGGCAGGGCTCCCTCCTCCGCATCTCCGCGGCCTCGCGGGCGGGGCCCCCTGGCCGCGGCACCGCGAATTGCGGGGCGTTTTGTTCACGGCTGTCCCGCGCAGACCGTGTCCGTGCGATTGCGCATCAGCGGGATTGCGTGTTGAATTTCAGACCACCGCGAGGGCGCGGATATGGATTGGTGTAAAGGTTTTTGCATATAAAAGGTGTGCATGTCGACATACAGTTACTTATACATGCACGCATATACATACACATATATACATTTATATTTACACACACATACATATACATATATTCATATAGATGCGCGTATGTATATATATATATATATGTTTATATACCATGTATATATATAGAGAGAGAGGGGGGCAGGGGTAGAGGTAGCGGTAGAGAGAGAGAGAGAGAACGGAATATATATATAGAGAGAGAGAGATCTTCGCCGCTCGTGAGAGGCCAGAGTTGGTCTTCTGCCACGGTAGTGTGCGCGCCTGTTATACGCGAAGGTTCAATGGCGGGGTTTTGTTTGTAAGGTGGGCAGTCATGATGGCCCTCACGCAGGGGCGGACTCCTCCATACTCTCTTTCCATTGCCCACCTCTTGCCCTCGGCCCCTAGAAGAGCGGCTGCCAGGCATGGCCTCCGAGATCGAAGCTCTACATCCATTTCATCAGGCAAACATACATGAGCACAGGCGCCCAGCAGGGGGCTCAGCGGGGGCGTCAGCCGTCACCTCGCCCTCGGCATCGATTTCCAGTGAAGGAGGAGGGACGGGGGCAGCTGTCTGGAGGGCGCGGGGGATGGATGGAAACACGGCGGAGGATGATTGGAGTGAGGGGGAGGGCAGGACGGATGCATCGGCGCCGAAATCCGAGCCCTACCCGCGCCGATCAACGATGTAGGCGATTCGATGGGTGGGGGGAGGTGAGGTTAGGAATTCGTAGAACATGTGGCGGGATGCAAACTCCACGCCCACCTCCCATCGATTCAGGAGAATCGATGGTAAGTAGGGGTTGGATTCGGATGCCGCCGCCGAAGGGATGAAGGGAGGGAGAGGACTGCCGGTTGGACTGCCGATGCAAGCGAATGCTTATCGAGGACCCCAGGGCGGTCCCCGCCCTGCGGCGACCGCCACCACCCCAGCTCCGTGACATGGAGCTGCGTCATGGCGCTGGTACAAAAAATAATGCGTGCATGGCGAGGGCACGCATGGTGTGCCGCTGGGGACAGAGGACATAACACTGTTTGGGCTTCCCAGGCTTGTTCATTCTTGTCCTTGCCTCGGCTTCCGGGAGTTCTGCGGCCGTTTCTGCAACTCCGTGAAGCCGATGTCTCGGGCAGATGACTCCCGCGGGACGCAATGCAGACCGATTCAGGACCGACAACAAGGTTTGCATATGGTTCTGCACGGTGTTGCCCCCTCAATCTCTCGAAGAAAAAAACATAGCAGAAAAAAGAATATTCTGGAGTTTGGCGCAGATGTTCTAACATCTGCGTTGGGCACCTTGGCGGCACCTCTAGAGCCGCCTCTTGCGCGCTCCGCCCGCCAGGGAGGGGCATCCAGAGCCGGCTTGTGAAATGTTGGCGAATTTTAAAAGAAAGTGTAGGTTGATGCATTTCTTGCTGTTCCTCCTGATGCAACTCAGTGTTGCCTCCTCTCTTTGGTCATCGATGTCACCCTCCTTCGCCTCCACTGCTTGCTTATCATCATTATCATCACCACCACCATCAAGCGTTAAGCTACTTGTCGCAGCTGTTTCCATTGCCGCGAGCTGTTCTGCACAAGGAAAAATCTCCCATCCACAAGGTCCTGCGGCTCTCGCCTAATACTTTCCGCAAGGCGGACTTGTTCGCTTTCAAGATGCATGGCTCACCATGGATGCGCCCGAGTCTGCACTCGTTATGAGTGCTGCCAGCCTTCGGCGGTGTGGCTACCACACCCTTCGAGGCTGGCACTCGCATCTGGAAGAATGGTCGGAGAAAGCCATCCAGTCCATTCCGCTCGTTTGCTGGACAAGGAGCCGGTGGAGTGCACCGTGCTACAAAAAATAGAGCAAGGCTTCCTGCAGCGGGGGAAGTCCAGCGCGTCCTCTCCTTCTCGCTCCGAGCCTCCCTCTTTCCACCGTCGTTCGAGATCGCGATCTCCAAGCGCCTGCATGCGTGGGGCCTTGCTGCTGCGGTTCGCGGGTCGGTTGGCGAGCGGTGGGGGGACTGTGTCGCTGTGTTGCGCACGCTCAAGCCAGCGTGGCAATGGAGTTTACTCGAGACCCTCGCAGGAAGGTGGACGACTTCACGCCCGCGTGCACGTCTGTGGTGTTTCCGACTGCATCCTCCGATGCTGCGATGAGTCGGATTATATTTCCCATTTATTTAATCGCTTCGCTCATTCCGCCGGCCCATACAGTCTCATGTCTGCCGTTTGCCCGAGGGCCTGGTGTCAATGCGGCGCTTTGGGGGTTCCTGGGGCGCTCGGGGGGGCATTTGGGGGGCCTCCTGGGGCCGCTTGGGGGACTCTTGGGGGCCTCCTGAGGGCCTCGTCGGGGCCTCTTGGGGCCTCTTAGGGGCCTCTTGGGGCCTCGGAGGGGCTTCTTGGGGCCGAGGGCTGGAAATGTTGTTTCGTGTTCCCTCTCTTGGGGCGTTCTTGGGGCCCTCTTGGGCCGTCTTGGAGGCTTCTTGGGCCGTCTTCGAGCCCTCTTGGGCCATCTTGGGGCCCTCTTGGGGGCCTCTTGGGCCCTCTTGGGGCGATCTTGGGGGCCTCTTGGGCCGTCTTGGGGCGTCGGGAAGCCGAAAAGGTGGAAGCTCCAAAATCTCTCAAAAACCTAAGGAAAATCAATGAATTTTGCCTCCGGAGGCCCTCTTGGGAGTGCTCTTGGAGGCCTCTTGGGGCGTCTGGGGGCCATCTTGGGCGTCTTGGAGCGATCTTGTGGCATGTCGGACCCCTCGTGTACCATCTTGGGGGCCTCTTGGGGGCCTCTTGGTTTTGTTTGGGTCCTCGGGGACGTTTTCGGAGCCCTGTTGGTGCGCTCATGGGGCGCTCGGGGGGACCCGGCCGGGACCCGGCCGGGACCCGGCCGGGGACCGGCCGGGACCTGGTCGGGGTACTTTTCGTCCGGGGACCCCCAGGGGCCGCCCCGCGCGCGCGAACTAGAGAATTGTTAACCAGTTACCGGAGATCTCAGCACGCCTCTGGCCCGTTGGGCCGGCGAATTTATCTTACCTTGTCCTTGCTGAGCTCCTCTCCTTGCCTCCCTCACCCCACTTAATCTTCGGCCTCGGAGCCGAGAGCGAGTACAACTGCGCAGACTGTGCGCTTAGCCGCCGAGCTGCGATGCGCCTAAGCGTGTCCTGTTTTCACACCTTGCACAAGCTCAAGCGTCGGTGCCTCGCGGAACACCGGCAGACCCTTTGCAGCAACAGGCAGCGGTAGCAGTTGCTGTGCACGCCACTGACCAATAGACGTGCTGGCGGACTGTTGCCCTCAGGTACGGTCGATCATCACCACCACCACCATCATCATCGTCATCATCATCATCATCATCATCATCATCATCATCAACACCATCATTACCGTCACCATTCGCATCATCACTGTCATCAGTACCACCATCTAGCGCGGTTCCCTCCCATCCTCATCTCACCAGACGGAGGCCTTTTCATCGTCATTCTAGTCATTCTTCCTGCGCGTCCTCATCTCGTTCCCGCCCGTATCGTGGGCAAGCTTCGAGTTAAAAAACAGTCAAGACGTTGAAACAACGAACGCCTTGAGTTCAGACTCTGGTTTTCCGCGCTGATCCTTAGATGTAGGACGGGTAGCCTATTCGTGGCCGAGGTTCGCCCGGGCCAGAAAAGACCCGTCAATCTTTGTTCGACGTTCTGGAGAAACGAGCCCGCTCGGCGTCGGCTTGCTTGTCGGGTCGGGCCGTAGCTCTACTCACCCTTGTCATCGTTCTCCGCTCCCACCGCTGCTTCCATGTTGCTTGTCCTCTTCCTCCTCCTCATCCGCTCCCCCCAGTCCCCCTCCTCATGCTCCTCCTCATGCTCCTCTTCGTTGTCGTGCTCCTCCCCCTTGGGGGTAGATCAGTCTTGGCTCGCCCCTGTTGTCTTGCGTGCTCGAGCCCAATCCAGAAAAGATCCTCCTCCGCAGGGCAGGAGGCTGAGTTATCGGGCGCCCCCCCCCCCGCCAGGATAACCCCATACGCTTGTCGGTGGCCGCGTCGGTTGTGCAGGTTCGCTGTGTTCAATGGCGCGGTGGTGTGCGCAACAGCATGTTGGTGTTTGGATGCACGTTGGTGAAGCGTCGGGGCTTGGATCGGCAGGGGAGCAGGACGACGACGACGACGACGACGACGACGACCGACATTTTCCGTAGGCATCCAGAGGTGAATTTGGGCAGCGTGTGCAAAGGCATTGCGTTGTGCACACGCAGCGAGGCGATTTGGTGAACTCATTGGTTGTTGTCGCAGCAGTATTTGTTCTGTACGCAGGAGTCGTGGCGCAAGCAAACATAAGTGCTTGTTGACCGCGCTGCGCACGCGGGCGTCGTGATGCACCCATGCACGATGATGTACACAGGATTAGTGGTGTACTGTACGCAACTGTTGTTGCAGCGACAGTTATGCGCAGGAATCCTAGGCATGGTGATGTGCAGAAGCATTGTAGGTTGTGCACGGCCAGCGAAGTGTATCACACTTCGTGGTTTACACAGGCGGTCGGGGATGTACACAGGCGCTGTGGGATCAAAAGACGGGGCCATTTCCTTCGCTTGAAAAAACAATAGTCACAACAAGCAAACACAACGGGTTACGCTCGGATCACCCAGGATTTTCCAGACCCTCGTCCCGCCGGGGCCTTGGAAGTGTATGCAATTTCGTGGTGTGCGCAAGCACCTTGGTGCAACGGAACTGTGGTCCACAGATGGTGGTGAAGCAGGTACCGTGGCGCACATGCGTCGCAGTGTACACAAGCACTGTGGTGAACACGGGCGCTGTTGCGCACACGGCTGCTGCAGTTTACGCACGCAGTGTGGTGTACGCACTCTCTGTGTTGTTGGTATGTTGTGCGATGTGCACAAGCAGCTGTGGTGCAGTACAAGGGCGTCGTGGCTCAAGTGGTTCAATGGAGCTCACGCTCAAGCTCACGCTCAGAAGCCAAGCCTTCCCTCTCTACCTCCTCCCTTGGCTTCCCCTCGTGCCACCGTTGGACGTGATCGGAAAGCTGCTTCCTCACCTCCCTTCGCGCGACGGCCATGGCAGCATGGGTGAATGCAGCGTCGCTGGCGGCACGCGCGTGAGACGCTGCGTCGGCGACCGCCTCCTCACGCGACGAAAGCTTTGAACGCGTCGTCATCGGGGTGCCGAGGGGCCATGGCGCATGCCGTCGCCGAATGTGGCGGATTCGCACTGTCGGTGGCACAGTACGCCCCCGGATTCGGGCCGATCGTCTTCAGCTGGGGGTCCGCGTCCTGAGCGGGCTGCTGATCGGCCTGTACTGCGAGCGGCTCGCACACCGAGCAGCTTCGCTGGCGGCGGGAGTGGGGCGTCTTGCTCAGGCGACGGCTGCACCGCCAGGACTGACCGTCATGCCGCAGTGGCATCAGACGGTCCGGGTCGAGTTCGCAGCTGCGGCCGGACCGCGGCGCGTGATCCTCCAGCGCCTTTCCGACGATGGGCAGGCCGCCTTGTACCTCCTCGCAGCCGCCGGGGGCGTCACGCGGCGGGACGCTTTGGCACGCGTGTTGGGCGGCGCCGTGGGGGCTTTGACGCCTTACCTGACCCTCCGCCATGACCCTTTCGCGGGCGTGAGGGTCGGCGAGGCTTCGCGGACCCAGGGCCAGTTGGGGACGACGAGCTCTTGCGGGCCATGGTGGATCTGGGCTTTGCCCCGCGGCCCGTCGGAGAGGCCATGGCGACTTTGGGCCTCGCCGAGTGGCCCGAGGGAAAAGTTGTGGGCTTCGCAGCGCCGCCTGGGGATCGCGGCCGCTCTCCCAGCCCAGGGCCTGGGGATGGGCCGCCAGCTGCTGCAGCACCGCCTGCCGACTTTGGCGTGGCGGGTCTGGTCGGTGCCAGCCGTCGGGACGGGCCGCCAGCCCCGTCGCGGTCGCAAGCCTCCCCAGGCGTTGCCGCCAAGGGCCAGGCTTCCGGTGGCCAGGAGGAACCGCGGACTCCAGAACGGGCCCCGTCGCGGTGGCGCGACCCAGGCACCCTTGTAGGCGGCGAGCGGCCAGCGAGGGCTGGGCGCTCCAGCGACGCATCGCCCGCCGGCGAGCTGTGGCCAGGCGCCGACGACGACGAGCAGCCGCGGCCGCCCGTGCTGGAGGTACTTCCGCCCCGATTGCCTGGGCACCAGCCATCTCGCTGCTTTGCTGCCCTCGGTGCCCCGCCTGGTCCACGCGTGGCCGGCCTCGGGCGCTGCTCCTGCATCTGCAAAGGACGCGCGAGGGCGAGCCGCTCGGGCCTCACGGCGCGGCGGTGCTGCGGGGGTTGCGCCTCGGCGTTTGCCCGTGCTGTTCTGGTCTGCGCGCTGAGAGTTGTAGGGCCTGTCACCACTTTGGAGAGACGCGACCGCCTTCCGGGCGAGGGTCGCGGACGTGGTCGTGGTCCCCCTCGCGCCTGCTCGGCGACTTCCGCCGGCGCGGGAGGAGGGCAGGGAACGATTCCTCCTCCCACCGGCATGGGAAGCGCGGATTCGTTCCGTCCCCAGCGCCAGTGAGGCCCACCTGCCGTCAGCAGCGCGGGATGACCTCGCCGTCGCCACGGCCGAGGCGCTCGAAGCGCTTTTGGCAGGCCATGGGGGCTGCATCCTGGGACTGGGCCGTGCCAAGCTGCTTCTTGCACCGCCGCCCGTTGGCGCGCCCTCAGGACAGACATGCCTGAGCGTCTTCGGCTCTGGCGGGAGCGGGAGTGGGGAGCCTTGCTCGTCCGGGCTGAAACCCAGGCTGGGGAACGCGCTCGGGGACGGGCTGGCCGCCTGGCCCCACGGCGCCGCCGCCGCAGCAGCGAGGCCCGCGAGCGCGCCAGCTCGCGCGGGACGGCGCTTACCGAACAGGCACGGCGGCGCTCGCAGGCAGCTTGGCGCCGCTAGCACCAGACGACGAGGTTGCGTGGGCGGCCCGCCTGCTGCCCAGCTCTGGGCAAGCCGAGGCGGCCCGGGCACCGTGGCCGCCGCCGCCGCCGCAGTCAGAGCCACCAGAAGCCCTGGCGGAAGACGACGACGCTGCCGCCGCAGAGCTCCGCCGTGGCAGGGGCGGGAAGAAGGGCCTCTGGCAGGAAGCGCTGGCGGGCGTCCGCTTCCCTCGCCTCGGCGGAGCTGGCCCGACCGGCGCCCGCCCCGAACGCCTCCGGGAGGCGCTCCAGGGCCGCAGCAGGGCAGTGCAGAACAGGCTGCTCCGGGCGGTTGCGGAGCTCCAGCGCCGGGGCGCTGAAGGCACCCTGCCTGTAACTGCGCACTGGATCGCCGACTCGCGGGCGGTCTTCCTGCGTAAGCCAGTCGCGAAAACCCCGCGACCGATCCGCGTCGGCGATTTGCGGCGCCGTGTGGTGGCCAATTGAGGGGTTAGCGGCTGACAGCAAGGCACATCTCCAGCGCCTCTTTCTGGAACACCGGCAGCGCGGGATCGGCTTGCCAGGCGGCGCGGAGGTGCTGGTGCACGTGCGCAGGTGCTCGGAGGCGGGGGCGCCGCTGGGCGAGGTTGTCTCCCTCCTGGATCTCGACTTGCGGAATGCGTTTCCTTCCTTTGGGTAGGCGGCCGTGCGCCAGGCGCTTGACGCCCGCGCCCTGTCGTTAGCAAGCTGGACAGCGCGGTGCCACAGCGAGCTGGCGTGGATCCAGCTCCAAGCTGGCGGCTGGCAGGCCTGCGACCGCGGGGCGGAGCAGGGCGACCCACTTGGGCCGGCGCGCTGCGGCTTCGTCTTGCTGGAGTGCCAGGCCGCGGGGCTTCGTGCCGTGGAGGCTGCTGGCGGTTGGGCGCGGGGCGGCAGGTGCATGGATGATGGCCAGGTGCTGCTTCCACCGCTGCATGTGGCCGCCTACCTCGATGCGTTCGACGCTGCCCTGGCCGCCCGCGGTGGCAGCCGACTGGCGCCCGATGGGACTTTCAAAAGCGCGGTGCGCCTGGTCGGCGGCGGCGCGACGGCCCGCCGCCAGGGGAGCTGGCAGGCAGGGTCCTCGGCGCGGAAATAGCCGGCGCCGCGCTCCCAGCGCAGTTGGCGCAGGCCACGGCAGCGGTCGACGCCACTTGCGAGGCCTTGGCGCTCGTGGAGGACCCCTCCGCGCAGCTCGCCTTCCTCCGCATCTCGGCTAACGCGCGTCGGATTGCCCATTGGACAAGAGGTGCTGCATGCCAGCTCGGTCTCCTTCGGCGCGCAGCAAGCCCTGGCGCTGGGTCGCCTCCTCGGTGGGCCCCTGCCGCCCGAGGCGGTGGATCGGGCTACCCGCGCGGTCGCGGGCGGGGGGCTCGGCCTCCGCCGGGCTGTCGACTTGCGCTACCCGGCTTTCTTCGCCAGCCGCGTGGGGGCGCGTGGACTGGCGGAAGAGGTCCTGGGCGCGAAGAGGTCCTGGGCGCTATGCCAGAGCCGTGGCGCGGGGCGTCGCTGGCGCACTGGGCTCCACCCTGGTGGATGCGCTGACGGCGCGGCGGGCAGAGCTCCCGGCCTCGACGGCAGAGGTCGCCGCCCAGCACCTCTGGGCTGGAGCGACGGCAGCGCTGACGCGGGCAGCGCAATTTGCGGGGCGGGTGTCGCTGCCTCCCCCTTCGGTGCTCTTGCTGCCGACTAGCGCCGATGCGGTCCTCTTTGCCGCCCGGGGCTGGCGATTCCGAGCGCTCTCGCGCCGCGCCGGGTCGCAGCGCACCTCGTGGCCCGCCGCCGTCTCGAGGTCGCGGCGGACGCGCTGCTGCGGCGGCGCGACGCGGCCGGCTTGGAGGTCAGTCGACCTCCGGGCCCCAGGCAATGACCAGGGCTGGCTTTGGGAACTCTCTGGGGCGCCGGCGCTTCCCCCACAGGAGTTTCTAATCGCGGCGCGCGCGCATTGGCGCCTCGGTCTGCGAGGCCCTCGGCGCGCGTTCCCGGCGCGTCGCGGAGCGGGGCGTCGACGGGGCGCGCGCCGCGTGTTGCGCCCCCGAGGAGTCCACGCGCGGGCACTATAGACTGCGGGGCGAACTCTTGGCGCCGGTCTCCCTGTCCGACGGGGCCGCTCGGGCGGCGGCGCCGAGCCTCGTCGAGGCCGCGCCGCTTCTCCGCCCAGCCGACGTGCTCACCGCGGCTGCCTATGCCCGGCGGACGGCGCTGGACGCGGGCATCGCGGCGCCGCGCGCGGCCGGGGCCGGCGAGGGCGCCGCCGCCGCCTACGTGTTCAGCAAGGTCGGCAAGCGCGCGTCGCACCTGCCAGCGTTGGCTGCCGACGGGATCGCCTGCAGGCCGCTCATCTGGGCACGGTGGGGCCGCCCGCGCGAGGATGAGTCGGCCGCGATCGGGCCCGTGGCGGCCGCAGCAGGGAGGCGCCATCAACTTGGCGCGCCCTCGCGCGCGCTCGCCGCGCGGGCCCGCTCCTCCATCGGCGCCGCGATCTGGCGCCGAGCAGCGCGCATGTTCGGCGCGTGTGGCCCGCGGCTTGCTCGAGGGGATGTCGGCGCCTTCCTGCCAGGTGCTTGGGCCGGCGACGCCGACGACGCCGCCGCCTCCGACGTCGATCCGCCTGTGGGCCCTTCGCCGGCGGCGCGTTCCGACTCCTGCTCGTCCACGTCCTCGCCTTCCTCCTCGTGCCTGGCGTCGCCCGCCTGCCCTGCCCGCTTGTCCCCCGCCCTTGACTTAACCGCTCGCGGGGGCACGGTGGAGCCGGCAGGAGGAGCGGCGCTGGCGGGGGCGTTGGCCGGCGCGAAGGACGAGCAGGGCGCTGGCGGACCCGCGGGGCAGGCAGGTTTGGTCGGCGCCGCCCTCCCCCGCGGCCTCGCTACGGGCCTTGCGGCCGCGGTGCCGAATTGGTGGCCGCGTTTGAGTCCATTGCCGGCGCGACTAGCCCCGCGGGAGCCAGCGCGCCGGGCCCTGGCGACACTGGAGGCACTGCGGCGCGGGCTGCTGGCGCAGCGGGCTGCGGCGACGCCGCAGGAACCGGCGGCGGCCCAGCGAGTAGAGGCGCCCGCGGCTGCCAGCCTGGTTTGCCGGCCTCCGGCTGGCTTGCGGGCGGGCCCCCCCGGCGTAGCTGCTGCGCCGTGAAATACGAGGGGTGGAAATTGGACCCTGGCTTTCGAATGGGATCCCGGAGGCCAGCCTATTCTAGCGCCTTCGCCCCAAAAAAATACACAATACATGCATTTTGGTGTGCACGGACATGGTCCCCCGCAAACGGGGGGGGACCGTGCCCGAGTGTAGGAACACGAACCATCATACATAATTCACATAAAGAATTTGCTACATTCGGGCCCACAGTGATCTTCCTGATTTGGGTTCCGTCGGGACATTGGGGGTGCACGGAAGCCTTTTGGCGCAAATGTTCGCCATGCGTTGTCGTGCGCGCGGCTACGGTGGTGTGCAAAAACATCTGGCCGTGTACACAGTCGCTATGGTGCAAGCGGAGTCTGTAGTGTACACAGACACCGTGGTGTACACAGGGGGTGCTGCGTAGACAGGGACTGCGATGTACACAGTCTGTTGTGGTATCTAAAGGGCGCCGTGGTGTAGTGTACACTTCACAGTCAATGTGGTGTACACAGACATGGCCAGCCCCAGACGGGAGAACTGTGGTGCACGCGGCTTTCGTGGTATGCGCAAGCATTGGAGTGTACACTGTGGTGTACCAGGGGGTTGTGGCGCACACTTCTAATGTTCACAGGCATGTGGTGCGCGAGCGCACGTCAGTGTACACATGATTCCGCGGCTACTTTCAGCAATCCCATCCTGCGCATCCAAATGCTAATTTCCCGAACATGCGAAAATTAGGTTATCAGTCGGTCCCTCCTTCTCCAGGATGAATGGGCTGTCGCCGATTGGAAGCAAAAAACAGCATCCAACCGTCTCGACTCCTCCGCAGCGTCCGCTTGGCTCGAGATCCATACCCAGCTAACGAGCGTCCGAGGCAGGAACTGCGCGCTGCCCCAGCCGCAATGGTGTGGGGACGCTCGGCGACGGCGCTCCGGGTTGCTGCCACGGTGGGTTCGCCCTTCCAGGGACCAGAGCCGACAGCAACATCGAACATGCCCTCGCTGGGCTGGGGCCAGGGACATGCCCACACGATGGCTGCAAGCTCGACGCGGCGGCAACGTTGGCGCTCTCCCTCAAGGTCGCAATCCACCAGCGGCCTGAGCAAGGGCCAACCTGGATCAATCCCGGCATTCGGATGTGTAAGATCTACGCGGGGTCAGAGATCAGCGTCCACGTCTGCATGACTTCAGCCAGCCGTGTGCAGTCAGATCCAACAACATTCCCCGACCAGCGCTTGCATTGAGAGGGTTCCCTTCTGCTTTCGCTACTAAACAGCTCGCCTGGACTTCCGATTTTTTTGCATTGCCCGCCTAATAGGCGCCTCGAGGGTGCCTCGTGCGTTGGCTGCCGTTTCTGGATTTGCGGCTGGTGCCCGCGCGCGGGCGCCTCGTGGGAGCCACGTGCGTTGGCTGGCGTTTTCGGGTGTTCGCCGGATGTCCGCTCATGGGCGCCCCGTGGGTGCTTCGTGCGTTGGCTGGCACTTCCGGATGCACGATCATCACACGCAGTTCACAGCTTGCCCCACACCGATGGTGTACCCACAGAATGTGCAAGCCATATACAGGTTGTGCCGCACGGTCTGCACCACACAAAGGTGTCAGGACCTGTATGTCCCATACATCGCCGGGAGCAGCGTGCAAAACATAGCTAGCAAATTCTAGACTGCATCACATACGTAAGTTGCACGTTGCACCACGTAGATCGCACCAAAAGTGCAACACATTTGCGGCACGCCCGAGATCCCTTCCACCCCAAAAAAACAACAACAACAGATTAGACCCCCTTCCGAGGCCAGCGTTATCTGTTCTCCTCCGCATGTGTTTCCCGAATAGCGGTTCGCCAGAAGGTTCGAATTCGTTATCATGTATCAAAGGTCGTTTGAGACGTCATCATATATTCAGGAACCACGCCATCGCCTCCATGTCGGCTACATGTTTGGTCCCGACGGCCACGTCCTTTCGTTTAGGAATGCATTCAGGTGCGGGCCACATGCGATTGTCTGTGCTTTCAAGCTCTCACTTTCCACATGCCATTCGAAACATGTGTTTCTCCGACGCGAGAGTTGCCGTATGCCTGCGCATGCGCATTTGATGACATCATAAGAACGTCATAGTTTTTTGTTTTCTCGAATGTCAACACTCGGGCGCATATCGAATACATGTTGCGAAAAGCATCGGGGTTGCCTTTCAAAACAATGGAATGCAGGCCACACGCGCGCATGTCGGCGGGCACTCCGAAATGGATCAAAAACTATTTAGTTGCCCAAGCGATCCAACATCGATTTGTTCAGACATCCATGGACACCAACTGGTTGTGCAATGGACGCGAGCTGATCAAACATATATGAACATCGCCTATCGACGTTAGCGCTTTGCGCACGCATTTGCTCATCATCCTCAGCAGCATCAGCGTTATCTGCATTGCCAGCGTTATCATTGCCGTTGTCATCAAACCGAGCATCTTCGTCACTATCACCTTCGTCGTCGTCATCATCCACATCATTGTCATCAACATTGCCATCGTCATCGTGTTTGTCGCCGCCCTCGTCGTCAGCGCCACCATCAGCACTGGCCCGCCTGAGACATGGATCTGCATGATAATGTTCCTCGCGTCACTACGCTGATTGCGTTTTGCCACCAACGTGCGAAGGGGTGGGTGCAATGGTTGCCCCGTTATTGGAATGAACGACCATGTGTTGCCCAACGTACACTGCGTCACATACATTGTACCGTACCGTTTGCAGCGTGTGTGACAATCACACACAGGTAGCACCGTACACATGTTGCATCACAGATTCAGGTCATCGAGAGTGCAATTGCCCACTGCTTGGGGTCCACTCCAAGAACTCGTTTCATTATAATTGGCCTGGTGGTGGTTCTCATTGTTGGGGCAGTTGGTCCTGGAGGGGCGGGGTCTCCATGGTCTTGCTGGTTTTTCGTTCCGACATGATTTGGCTGGTGGGGTACGTTGCGGCCGCTACCGCAGCCGGCACACAGTTGGATCGAGGTCGTTTTCCGTTAATATAAATTCTTCTGTGGAAGATTTGTATTCCGACCTCGAACAGATGTATCCAGTGGCGGCGAGTTTCAAATGGGAAGGGAGACGCCCCACGCGCCGCACGTTCATTGCGGTAATAGGTCGCCAGAATGCAGGGAAATCAGAGTTGATAAACAGGCTGTCAGGTGGACAGCATGGGTATGATGTGATTCGCAAGGTTGGTCAAGAGGAGATAGACAGGAGTTTGACATTTGTGGAGCGTGTCCAATTGCACGCTGCGGAGGAAGATCTGGGGCCTCGTGAGACTCAAGCGCGGTATAAGGACGATCTTAATTGGACAGACATTCCACCGAATGACAATCTCCATTACAACACAAATATCCGGCATAGCTATCAAGAAGGCGATGGCGCAGCCACCATCAGTACAGTTTTGTTGGATACCAGAGGAATCCGGTCAGATGACGAGGTGGGAAAACATGCTGAAACTCTTGACGAAAGCGTGCTTAGGTTCATATTTCGGCAGTGCAGGTTGATATTCATATTGGTTCCAGTCCACAGCTTGCGTGGACTTAAAGGAGAACTGAATTATCTGGAAAAAGTGCGATTGAAGTCGCTGGGTTTGTACGAACCAAGTGAAACGTCAGAGGACAGCGCGCAGCGAATCCAGAGAATATTGGCAGAGTACAGACCAACTATGAAAGAGTCGTGCGTGAATCAGATCAATAGTCTTTTCAAGACTATGCGATCTGCTGTCCCCACTGGATCCAAGCTTCCTGCGAAACCAGTCCCGCAGGGGGCGCAGGTCTGGGAGAACGTCAGATTCGTAATTACCCAAATGGATCTAGCCGACGCAAGTGATCTCAAGAGCGTCTACTACGACACTGGGCGGTCGTTGGAGCGTTTTCTAGTACATGCTCCGCACCCCGACCAGGTGTGCTGGATCTCTGTTGGCAAGCCGGGGCGTCCAGTGAGCAACGAGTACGACCTTCCTAAGCTGCAGGGTCTGATGAGAGACGCCAGCGGCTCGACGGACGTCGCAAATCTGGAGTTATTGATTAATTTGTGCGATTTCGTGGCGGAGAAGGCGTGGGGGCCGTGGAACTGGAACGCACGGAGGCGTGCTCGCGCCATGAAGGCCAAGTGGGCACGACATTGCTAAGGGCGTCTGGCCGAGCAGGCTCCTGTTGTACACTTGCAGTTTCCGCACCGACCGGGTCGGACGCGGTCGCCTCTCAGGAGCGGCGAATGTGAAGGTATCCATATCCACGCCATCGCGGTCCGGATTCTGGGGCGCGATCCCGTGAATTCGCGGACGCACGGATACGTTCCGCGCGGAGTATCCGCGAACAAGGAGCGCCTCGTATCCACGGGGTCGTAGCCCAGGGGCTCGGCCCGCGCGGCCGTGGACACGGACATGTGCTCCTCCCGCGAGACGCCGCCCCGTCTCTGTCGGACGCAGCCGCCCCATGGTGGGTGCCTGGGAGCACTCGGACGATGCCCCCTGGGCGCGCCTGTCGCTTAGCCGCGCGCGGCGCGCACCTTCGTGCGAGGGCTGCCTGTCTGGGTGTGTGGTGCGGCATCGCCCGCCACATTCTGCCATTGTCACCCTCGCCCTCCGCATTCCCCTCCGGCCCAGCCTCCACCTCGTCTTTCCCTTGCCTCCCCCTGTCTCCCCATCCTGGGCAGACCTTCTCTTCCGCCTCGGCCTGTGTTCCTCGTCCTCTTCTCCACCCGCTGATGTCGGGAATGTCTTAGACGCTGCCGGCAAAACGAAGGTGTATTGTGCATGGCAAGTTTGCAGAGAGGAGGAATGGGCCAGGGCACACAAAGGCAACGGAACGCCCATCCAAGCTCGAGGACGAGAAGGACGAGGATGGAGGGTTGGAAGTAGCAGCAGCAGCAGCAGGATTGTGGAAAGGAGAGGGGGTTGAGGAGTGCGGGGGCGATGGCAGGGGATACAGGGCAAGAGGGGAGCGAGATGGCTGGCGCTCGGCTCGGAGACTGGATGGGTGTGTGTGTGTGTGTGTGCGTGGATGTCACGTCCTTGACCATCACTAGTCCCGAATCTATCGCGAAGGCCCTGCGGCCGGTGACGCCGACCCTGAAGTGGGACGGCGACGACGACGACGACGACGGCGAGACCGAAAACCACTAAAACACTCGTTACCAATCTTTGATGTTGCCATCCGTTGGATTCTGTTGGGGTGCTCTTGGGGCTCTCTTGGGAGCCTCATGGGGGCCTCTTCGGGGCTTCTTGGGCGCCTCTAGGGGCCTCTTAGGGGCCCCCTTGTGGGGGAACGCTCGAGATGTCGATTGGTGTTCCCCTTTTCGGGAGCCTCTTTGGGCCCTCTTCTGTCTTGGGTTGTCTTGGGCGCATGGCAGAGGATACAGAACAGTAAGGGAGTGAGACTGCTGCCGCTCGGCTCGGGGACTAGAACAGGCGGCGAGCAAGGGGGAAAGTGAGCAGGAGGAGGCCTTCTCAGAAGGCGGCTGGACTTCTCAGAAACCCTCGCGCATTCTGAGAGGTTTTCTGTGTCGTCGGGGCAGGCTTCGAAACCTTGTCAGAAGGCTGGGGGGCTTCCGAGCCTTCTGAGAAGGCCCGCTCCTTCTCGCTTCCCCCCCTCGCCCGCCGTCGATAGAAGGGGGGGTGGATATCACGTCTTTGACATTTTCCAGGTGTCATGGCCCCCTTTTCTTGTCTCAAGACGTTCCCTTGTCTTCCCGCGTCCACACATGCCTCGGGCAATGATGCGCTAACCCCCCTCTTCCTGCCCCCCCCTCTGGTCGGCGCAGCCGGTCGGCTGAAGCGGGAGGAGTTATGCCATTAACAGACGCGTTTTCTTTGATGCGTGCATTTGCCGCGCTTGCCATGAAACTACAGTCCGCAGTCCGGCATCCCAAACTTGCTGCCGACATACACGTTCGAACAGTTTGTTCGCCCTGTGGTTGATTCGTCCTCTGTTTGTGGAACAAGTATTGGCCGCCAGTTCGAAGCGTGAGTGCATGGCCGACGAATGGTCGGTACCTTGCACGCCAGCGCACGTAGATAATGATTGGCGTTCGCGTGTGCGCGCGAGTAGTTTTATTCAGCCCTACCGATTTGTGGTTTCGCCGAGTCCGCGACAACATGTGTGTGACTGTGTGTGTCTGTCTGTGTTTGTGTCTCTGTCTGTGTCTGTGTCTGTGTGCGTGTTGCTACGCCCTGTCGCTGCAAGCTGGGCCGCGACTCCAACAAAGCATGTGTGTGTGTGCGTGTGCGCGAAGGCGATGCGTGCGAGGGTGAGACAGGAAGGGCCAGATAAGGGGGGAGAGAGAGAGAGAGAGAGACGGAAAGCTTCGTTGCGACTTTGGAAGGCCGTGACTGTCCTGTAAGCGGTGGTCTTCTCCTGTATCCGACGTGGGCTCGGTGTAGATTCGACGTGGATCATTCGCGGATTCGACCCGGCTAGCGGCGCGATGGGACAGTCAAGGTCCCTAGAAAGAGAGACAGGCGTAGAGACGGAGAGCGACACGGTCGGGAATGATTGCTTAGCTTCTCGCGCCGCCGGTTCTGGTCCACCACTCTTATCAGCTCGCAGGGCATACGTGTCGCTGGGGCCGCCGCCGCGACACTCTATGATGGGTTTGTTTTCCATCACCACCACCACAAGTTGGAGGGGGAGGAGAAGGAGGAGGAGGAGGAGGAGGAGGAGGGAGGAGGGAGGAGGGAGGAGGGAGGAGGGAGGAGGAGGAGGAGGAGGAGGAGGAGGAGGAGGAGGAGGAGGAGGAGGGAGGAGGGAGGGGAGGAGGGAGGAGGGAGGAGGAGGAGGGAGGAGGAGGAGGAGGAGGAGGAGGAAGAGGAGGAGGAGGAGGAGGATCCCCTCCCCCCTCCAACTATGGTGGTGGTGGTGGTGGAAATCAGGCCCATCGTCTAATCGAAATTTTATGGCCGCAGGCGTAGACAGAGCACGCGGGAACAGCATTCGGCGCGGATGATCCAGCAGAGCCGCAGGTGGGCTGCCTACGCGGCCCGCTTCGTGCCCATGCTTGTCTTACTAGTCACGGTCGCGCTCGTGCTGGTCGGGGTCCTCTATTCGACCAGGCCCCCGCGGAGGCAGGAAGGGTGACCAGGGAGGACGCGGAGGAGGCGGAGGTCATTGGATGAAAAAGTACCCATAATTCTACCCTTCGCCCGTTTTCCCATTTTCGGGCTTCCTCGGAGGCCCTCGTCGCCAGCGCTGGATTCGCCTCGAAATTCTGGTCAGAACGCACCCCGGGAGAGTTCCAGGGAGTAGCGGTATCGGTACCTTTTGGTCTCCCCAGGGGGCGTTTTCATCACAACGGGTTCAGAGGAGAAAGGGCACCGATACCCTTACCATTCCCGGCCATTCCCTCGTTTTCGCTTTTGGGGCAATTCTGAGGCACTCGTCGCCACGGCTGGATTCGCATCGAAGTTCCCGTCAGAACGCGCCCCCCGGGAGTAGCGGTATCGGTACCGCTTGTTTTCCCCAGGGAAATGCCACACGATGGCGGCAGGATCGATGCGGCGGCGAAGTTGGCGTTGGCCTTCAAGGTCGATGTCCGCCAGCGGCCTGAGCAAGGGTCAACTTGGACCGATCAACGCATTCGGATAAGTAAGATCTGCGCTGGGAGGCGCGGTATCGGTATCTTCCGGTTTCCCTACGGGTGGCGCGTCCATGTTGGAGTCCAGCGTTGCTTGCCGTAGGCGCGAGCGGGCCTGTTCCTGGTCTCTGCCGGCACCGCCGTGGGGGTAAGATTGCACAGAGGAGGAGGGACAAAAAGAAGTGATGGAGAAGGGAGGACGGTGACGAGGGGGACGACTTTGCACAGGAGAGGGCGGTCTGTGGTGGGATTCGAGGAGGCAGCGGGAGGATGGAGGAGGGTTTGGGCAGGACGACAGTGAGGAGGGGAGGGGGTGGATGGGAGGGATGGAGAGGGCGAGCGCGGTGTCTGTTCAGCTATGGCGGGTATGGGGGTATGCCGAGGTTGCGGCACGCTGCCGCCCATGCCGCCTCGTTGGCGCCTCGCTGGCTCCCCGTGCTCTGAGTTTATACGACATAGCTTTCACAGCATGGCTTGTACGAGGTAGGCTACACCGCATAGCTTGCACCGCATCCCTGCTACGTGAGAGCTCACACCACTTACACCCCAACGGCTGTCACCTCCAGCTCACACCGCACAGTTTACATCCGACTGCCACACGGCGCCCAGAGCGTGGAGGCAGCCCCCGGAGTGCGCACTGGCCGAGGGCCCGCCGCCCGCTCCCGGCAGTCAGTGCTGCGCGGCGACGGGGAGAGAGAAGGGGAACGAGAATCGGGCCGGACGAAAGGGGGGGATGGGGAAAGGGGGGGATTACGAACTCTGCTGCATGCAGCTGGTTTCGGCCTCACTGAAGGGCCCATTCCTCGATACATAGCCGCCTCTGGCGCCGGGAGGCGCCGGGAAAATCAGCTACGTGAGCTGATTCTCAAACCCTCCTTCCGCTCGACCCGAGAGAAGCAGGCAGACGACGGCGAACGCGCAGCGGGAGGCCAGGGCCGGCGGGACGAAGCCGGCGGCCAGCAGGCGGGAAGGGACAGGGGGGACGGTGTACGCGAGACGCCACATGGCTTACACCGCAGAGTTTCCGCCTCCGCAGCTCGCACCGCACAGTCTGCACGGCATAGCTTCCCGCATCGAGGCACATCCCGCATACGAGGCGTAACGTCCGCCACGCAGCTCGCACCGCACAGCTCTCGACTCCACGGTGCAGTCACGCATTGTTCGTGGCCCACGCTGGCTAACCGCAGAGGGTTCTCAGGTTTGGTCCCCCCCTTTTTCTTTCGGCGGTGAATGGGACGGGTCCTAAAGCCTCCTCGGCGAGGCGGAGATGTTTCTTCTCTCTATTGTTGGGTGGGCTGGATGATCTTTGGGGGGGTCTGTCTCCCAGGGCGTAGTGCTTTCTGCACGACAGAGGAATTTCGAGCACACTCGTAAAATGAATGCAACATGGATCGCGGGTGGAGCTTCTGCGAGTTTCTGCGGATCTTGTGGAGCACGAGTTTCAGTAGTCTTTCTATGGATGAAGTTTCTGAGGATGAAGCTTCCGAGGATGGAGTTTCTGAGGGCCCGCGCGGGGCCTGAGCTTCAACAGTCCTTCCCTGGACGGAGCTTTCAGGAGAAAGTTTCTGAGGATCAAGTCCCTGAGCCAAGACTTTTCATTTGAGCGTTCCTGAGGCATAATGACGAGTAGCCGTCGTAGTCGTAGACGCAATCGTAGACGTAGCTTTCGGCGTCGTTGTTGCGCGGCGGGTGCCGCGGGGGAAACACATTTCCCAACCATCCTGTGGTTTGGGGTCCTCGTTTTGAAGAGGCAGCGCCCCGCGTCCTCTCCTCCTCCTCTCCTCCTCCTCTCCTCCTCCCCTCTTCCCTCCTCGTTGTCATCGTCACGCAACCATCCTGTGGTGTTGGGTCCTCGTTTTGAAGAGACGGTGCCCCGCGTTCCTCTCCTTCCTCCTCACCCTCCTCCCTCTTTCCATCATCGGCATCATCATCACCATCAACATCATCATCAACAACATCATCATCATCGTCATCACTTTCAGCATCATCATCGCCGTCATCATCGTCATCGTCGCAGTCACCATCGTCATCAGCATCTCCGTCATCGTCACAATGATCGCCATCAGCTTCGGCACACCCCTTACACGCTTCGTGGCCCCGTAGAGAGCTCCACCGAAGGTCCCCGTGGCGCAGTTCGCATGCGTCTCCCCCACCCAGTACGGCGCTTCGTGGCCTTATAGGGAGCGCCACCGAAGGTTCCAGTGGCGCAGTTCGCATGCGTCTCCCCCACCCAGTACAGCGTTTCGTGGCCCCATATAGGGAGCCCCACCGAGGGTCCCAGTGGCGCAGTTCGCATGCGTCTCCCCCGCCCAGGACAGCGCTCCGTGGCCCCATAGGGAGCTCCACCTAAGGTCCCAGTGGCACAGTTCGCATGCGTCTCCCCCATCCAGGACAGCGTTTCGTGGCCCCAGAGGGAACGCCACCGAAGTCCCAGTGGCGCAGTTCGCATGCGTCTCCCCCGCCCAGGACAGCGCTGCGTGGCCCCATAGGGACCCCCACCGAAGGCCCAGGGGCGCAGTTCGCATGCGTTTCCCCCGCCAAGGACAGCGTTGCGTGGCCTCACAGGGAGCTCCACCGAAGGCCCCAGTGGCGCAGTTCGCATGCATCTCCCCCGCCCAGAACAGCGCTTCGTGGCCCCATGGGAAGCCCCACCGAAGGCCCCATTGGCGCAGTTCGCATGCGTCCCCCCCGCCCAGGACAGCGTTCCGTGGCCCCCTAGGGAGTTCCACCGAAGGCCCCAGTGGCGCAGTCCGCATGTGTCTCCCCCGCCCAGGACAGCGTTTCGTGGCCCCACATGGAGCCGTCACCCCCATTTCGGCACTCCCTGACGCGTCTCGTGGGCTCCACCGAAGGCCTCAGTGGCGGCGTTCCAAAAGTGGGGTTAGTTCCATGCGCTCGGTTTTGAAGAACGTAACGCCCACTCTTGGACCCGTCCTGTAGAAGCCTGGCATCCCTCCTCGACCCTCAGCGCCGCGGGCCAGGTAGCATCTGACCCCCAGTCGCTCCTGCGAGCTGAGGGTAAACGCTTTCAAGCACTCTGGACTGCTGACTCCGAACTGTTTGGTTACCTGGAACCGAAGCCCTTCCGTCCTGCACAGCATCTGCCTTTGGTGTAACCTGAGGCCCCGCGGGAAAGGAGCAGAGGTTATGGCAGGAGGTCAGCAGTATCGGTCGACGGGTTTCACTTTCGGCACTACGCTTTGCTGTGTGACCAAGCGTTGACAGTGGCCTCGCTTCTTTTCGCCATCATGGAGACGATGGCCACTCTCCCAGAGCAGCTCCGCCTTGTGATGCCCGCCATGTTGCCCAACACCTCGGGAGGTCACAGACCCGTCGGGATCTTCGCGTCACCGCGCAGGCTGCGGGGGGGGGGTGCAGGAGGCAGGGGGCTATGTCATGGGAGGAGGATCACAAGCATGACATGTTCGCTGCCTACGGTTTCAAGTCAGTTTCCGACGCTGTCTGGAGGCAGGCCGCCAGGAGTGAGGCCGCTATAAGACAAGGGTTGTGCTCGGCGTCGCTTCTCTGGGACATGTGCAAGTTTTACGAAACGATGGATTTGAAAGATCTTGAGGCCAGATGCGAAGTGCTCGGTTTCCCGACGGTGGTGTGTCGCTTGTGTATTTCAGCGCATAGGACCCCGGGGTACGTCAAACTCAGCGGTTTCCTCCAGGGGCCCTTTTTGGCCATTCGTGGGGTAATTGCTGGGTGTAATATTGCTACCAAATTCGGCAGAATCTGGTCGATGCAGGCGTCTGTCTCTGTCCAGCTGAAGCCAGGATCCAGCCTCGATCTGTACATCGACGACCTGGGTGTCTCGGCCCGAGGGCGTTTCCAGGAGGTGCATGATGCCATCGCCCACGGTGCCGTCGAACTGTTTAAGGCAGTTGAAGCGGACATCAAGTGCAAGATCGCCCCAGATAAGGCGAGCCAGATTTGCAGTCAGCGCCGCCTGGGGGCCAAGCTCCAAACATTCTTGGGGGTTTGGGCTGGTCCTGGGACAACCACCTCGGCGATCAACCTGGGGACCGATGACACCGCAGGGCGGCCAAGGAGGGTCAGGGGTCGTTGTGAGAAGGCTAAGCAGAGGCGCGCGACGTTTGATCAGCGTGTTAGCAGGATTCGCAAACAAAGACAAGTTTTAGGGCGTTCAGCGAAGAAGGTTGTCACTGGCGGCGCGCTCGCATGCATCAATTTCGGCTGCGAGATCCACGGTGTTAGCGATGTTGAGCTGGGCCACATTCGCCGCCGAGCAGGCAAGTGCTTGCGGCCGTCTGGCGGTGGCCGCAGTCTCTCCTCCGCCCTTACTTGTGAAGATGGTCCCACTTACTATGGCGCTGTGGCTCCCAGTATTCGCTGGGGGAAGGAGGTATGGGCGGCACAGCATCACCCACGCCTGGGAGGGGTGACGCACAAGGATATTGGACGGTGTTGGCGTTCTGTTTTCGAGGGGAAGCTCAAGCCCAAGACTTGGCGATCTGTTGCAGGCCCCACCACGGCGCTATTCCTGTCTGTCCAGCGGTTGGGTTGGACCGTGCCCAACTACGCCACACTGCAGTCGCACGATGGCACCTCCGTCTTTCTTACCTTTGTCAGCCCCAGGCTTTTGAAGGACATTCGCCGGCGGGCGATAGTCAGGGGCATGGGGGAGAATGCGGGGGAGAAGCTGGAGGTGGGATGGGAGCGCGCGTGTTTCGATGTTTGCAAGGGTCAGCTGCGTTCCAAGAAGTACACTGCGTTGGAGAAGGGGTCCATCAGTGCCCTTTGCTGCGCTGGGGCCTGGACAGCCGACCGCGCGGCTGCCTTGGGCTACCAACTGGAGGAGAACCAGCTGCTCTGCCCGCGATGTGGTCTCTGCAGGGATACCATCCACCACCGTTTGTATGATTGTTCGGCTGTCCAGTCCAGGAAACTCGTGCCGAGCTTATTCCTGCAGAGATCCTTGAGGAGGCTCGGGGGCCTTTATCGACTAGTGATCAGATCCTGTTCGGTCGGGGTATTTTCGAGCATCCCTAATCTTCCTGGCCGAAAGCTCTTAGTTCGGGGGGAGGGGTCATTTTGCCGTCAGCTGAGGATGAGGACTTCTCGGAGGAGCGCGCAAACGGAGACATCCAAGGTCGCATTTTCGTTGACGGGAGTTGTTTCTGGCATCACATCCCTGAATTATCGAGGGCAGGCTGGGGGGTTTGCATGGTCTCCCCCCCCAGGGCTCCCTCTTGTGTGCTCCCCATGGCCTTGTCCACGCTCCAGTCAGTCAGACTGCGCCAGCTGGGGAATGCAGCGCCCTGGCCATGGCTGCGCTGCATATCGTTGCCCAGTCTAAAGTATTATCTGATTGCCTTGCGGTAGTCAATCATTTCCGCCTGCCCCCCCAGTGAAAGGCTGTCTTGACATCGAAGATAGGCGGGGCACTTTTTGCATATCAATAATGCCCCGCGCGCCCGTGAAGTGGTCAAGGCCAAGACCCATCAGGACGTAGCTAAAGTAGGCATTTCCGTTTCCGAACGACTGTTAAGGGTTGGGAATATCTATGCGGACCAAGCCGCCCAACGAGGCGCTCGACCCCACCCGCAGTCGTCTGTCGACGAGGTTGATCTCGTCACCCGATGCGTCAACATCAGTAAATTTGTTCGTCGACTTGCTGCCAAGCTTTTGCCTTTATGGCCTCGGCTGGACCTGGGGGGATTGCCCGCTGGTTAACCCTTGTCGCACCGTCGCGGTTCCTGCGGAACCCTCGGCCCCGCACGCGTGGCAATGGCAGCATTATGTTTGGAGGTGCGCGGTATGTAGAGTGGGCTCACGTTCGGCCACTAAGCCACCTGGTGGGAAATGCTTACTGACCGCCAACCATGATTTGGATGTAGCCGACTCTTTAGGGCACAGCGTGGTGGCCCTTCCGTGCTCTGACGGAGCCGATTGTTGTTCTGCCCGAAATGCGGGGGACATATGCACCAGGCCGTTTTCGTGAACACCGCCCTGTCCAGGACATGCGCACAAGAGCTCAAGGGTCACGGCCTCGCGAATTTCAATAAGATTATCCAAGGGCGGCACCCTCGCAAGTCGTTCTTGAAAACTGGCAGGCCTGAGGGGCCGCCTGCCGAGTATGTTCCCCACTCCTGGTTCGAGCCCCCCTCCCTCGACGACGACGTGGACGATGTCGTTCCCCAGGTGCCCCGACTAGCGACGGCGGTCCTGCGCTTGGAAAGCGCCGCCGCGGGAGCCAGCGGCAGGGCCGCGGGCTCTGCTCCTTGTGGGCGAGGTCAGCAGGAGCTCCACCGCCAGGAGGAGTCCGACAGTTCGGATTGACTAGCCGCTCTTTCTTTTCTGTCTCTGGCAGCTGGCCTGCGGCTGCCCTTGTTTCTTGCGTTTCTTCTCTGGCGCACGGCCCGATGCGACTGCCCCTTCTGGCAGGCACCCGTGCATTGCCCCACTTCTGGGGCGAGGGCGGGGGTCATGGTGCCCCGACCGCAGCCTCCCCTTCTGATCTCGTCGCCCTGCTAGTCTGTGTCCCTTTCGTTGGAGCGGAAGGCGGCGGGTCCTTGATCGCTCTGCTCAGTTGGTCTTTGGCCGTATCTGGAGGGCCCGCCATGGGGGCGCTGGCTCAGGGCGCGAGACGGGCCCACGCCTGGGGCAGTCCAGGGGCCGCCCAGGCGTCCGCCCTCAGGGTTAGGTACACGCGGGGTTTCCTGGCTGTCGTCCTGGCGTCGCCCTTTCGTTTAATGTATAAGGCCCGATGTGTTTGACCCCAGGGCAGCTTTCAGTGTGCATGCCCCGCATCTGGGGCGAGGCTTGCCGTCGTCCTGGCGCTCTTTGCACCTGGGGCGGCTGTCCTCGTCGTCCTTGCGTGGGTGGTATTTTTTTTTGTCTTTCCTTTCTCGAGTTTCGTTTATTTGGCCCCGGGCCTGTGCAAGGTCTCCTGGGAAGGAGGTCGCCGTGAGCATACCCCACATCTGGGGCGGGGCTTGCTGTCGTCCTGGCGCTCTCTGCACCTGGGATGGCAGGTCTCGTCGTCCTTGCGTGGGCGGTGGTTTATTGTTTCCCGTGTGGTTGCATCACCACCGCTCGTCCTGCCTAGTGCGTCGTGCACTGCGCGCGTTCGGTGCGCGCGCACGTTTCCGTTTCTGCACGCGTGTCAGGCACCCCGCCTCAGGGGGAAGGCGCGTGGCACACTCGCTGACGTGTTGCGTGCTAGGTGTGGGCCTGGCACGGGAGCTCGTCGCCCTGGCGTTGCCTTGCTCAGCCTCTTTGTCTGTCATCGTCCTGGCGTATCGTTCGCTAGGTACGAGGGCTTCCTCGTGCGCGTGCTGCGCGCAGGCTGCTTGCACATGTGTCAGGCACCCCAAGTGTAGGGGAAGGCGCGATGCACGCGCGATGGCTCTCTGCGTTTTCTCGAGGGAGGAGGCTGTCGCCCTGGCCTCTCCCCTTTTTCTTTGTTCGGGGGCGGCTCACCTGGGGCGCGGCCAGGGGCCCTCGGGGGCCACTGGCGACTGCTGCGCAGGCGAAGCCAGTGGGGGGTTTCCCACTTCCCCTTCCGCTCAGCGCGGAGGAGGCAGCCTCCCTGGGCGCAACGACGCCCAGGGTGGCGTTTCGTGCGCCAAACGAGCGTCCTCTGAGGGTTTCGCCAGCCCTCAGTTGTATCGTGGCTGCTTTATGGATGTTAAAAACCTCTTCCTCGCGCAGGCCGCCGGCAGATCTGCCCCGGCGATGAGCAGGAAGGGCGCCGCCAAGATGATGAACTGTGCCAACCCGAAGAACACCGGTGGCATGCACGGACTGCTCCCGGTGCACGTGGGCATGCGGATCCGGCTCCTGGAGGCGCTGGACCTCAAAAGCGGCCTCGTCAAGGATGCCGAGGGGCAAATCGTGCACGTCGTCGTGGGTCCTCGGGATCGCGGCGACGTCGAGATGGCCGAGAGAGACGGGGAGACGAGGATCTATCTGAAGCACTTGCCGCTGGGGTTCTGGGTGTGCATGGAGAAGTACGCGAGCGCGCTCTTCGTGGGCGACCTGAAGCGCCACGACGACGCCCTCACCGGGGACCTGACGGCCCCGCTGGTGTTCATCGAGCCTCGCACGTTGGAGCCGTTCACGCTCCGCACCTCCAAGGTCACCCGGGCGGGCCCCCCGTGCTCGCACAGCAGGGTCATCGCCGCGGTGGCGCGCCAGGGGCGCACCGTGCGAGAAGGCGACGGGGCGGGGGAACAGCGCCCCCCGGGCAGTCCACGGCCAAACCTCCTGGGCACGAGCGATCCGCAGACTTATCTTTTCGGGTTCTGTGGATTCTCGCCGTTGGCCGTTGGCTGCCCCGCGCGCTGCCCCCTCGGCCGACGTCGCCCAGGCGTGATCCTGGACTGCGGCCGCCACGAGATCGGGAACGGCAAGAAGGACGACGACGACTGGCGGCTGGAGCTTGACGCGCTGCTCTCGCGCGCCACGCGCCGCGGGGACCTCCTGCTCATGCGGGCGCCACGCATCGCGGTCTTCCTGGCGGGGCCGCCGGCGGGCACGCGGAAGCAGTTGGAGCTGTTTGCTGCGCGCGCGAAGCGGTGCAGGAGGGAGGCCACGACCCTCGCCATGGAGCTGGGCTTAACCGAGTTCTTCCGCGAGGCATGACCTGGGGAGCGGCCCGCCCGAGCCGCGCCATATCCAGGCTGTCCCGCAGGTCGGCCGGGCGCCGCGGACGACCCGCGCGCGTCGCTGGGACCCTCTCGGGGCGACCGGCGTGCTTCGCGGGGGCTCCGTGCTGCGGGCTGCCCAGCGCCTCGTTCGCCCGTCGTCGCTCTGCCCGGCGCCCAGAGCCTTGCCCGCTCCCAGCCGGCCAGCTAGCTCACTTTGCTCCGCGCAGCGGACGGCCCGCGTGCGTTGCTGGGACCCCTTCGGGGCGACCAGCGCGCGTCGCGGGGACTCCGTTCTGCGCTGCGCCCGCAGCCTTGGGCGCTGGACTGCGCGGGCAAAGGGGGGGAAACAGAGCGGGGGGAAGCGGGGGCGATCCACGCGAGGGGGGGTGCCGATATGGGCGTCGACATTCATCCACGTAGACTCCCCCGCACGCAGACTCATGCACAATCAGACCCATTCGTGCTCAGACTCACCCGCTCTCAGGCTCTCGTTATCAGACCTATCGTCTTCTTCCGCGTTGCGTTCCCCGCCATGCATCGGCACACGTAGGGAGCTCCACCGAAGACGAGATTCACAATTGCGGCGCTCTCAACTGCGTATGGTTGGGTCGTTCGCCAGGCGAATTCCCGACCTGGTTCCTCAGTCTTTGCAGAGGTGGCGGTGCCGCCTGCCTGACCGCCCCATTCAGGAGTGCCGATTCTCGATGATTTTCGTCGCGTCTGGAGCGGCATGTGGAGAATGGGAAAAAAGGAAACAGAGACGCCCCCCAGAGCCCCAGACTTTCTCCTTCTGGCTGCAGCCCCTCTGGCTCCAGCGGGGGCCCCGTTGCAGGTCAGAGTCGAAGAAGCACCCCCGGCCGAGCTGCGCGCGCCGCGGGCCGCGGGCCGCGGGCCCGGCCTCGCCCGCAGATGGTCGCGGCAGGCGTTTCCTACACCGTCCTGCTCCGGAGCGACGGGGCGGCGGTGGCCTGCGGCAGCAATGATGGGGGCCAGTGCGACCTGCCGCCGCTGGCCGCGGGCCAGGCGTACGCCCAAGTCGCGGCAGGATATTGGCACACCGTCCTGCTCCGGAACGACGGGGCGGCGGTGGCCTGCGGCCGCAATGATGAGGGCCAGTGCGACCTGCCGCCGCCGGCCGCGGGCCAGGCGTATGCCGAAGTCGCGGCAGGCGATTACCACACCGTGTTGCTCCGGAGCGACGGGGCGGCGGTAGCCTGCGGCAGCAATCTCTATGGCCAGTGCGACCTGCCGCTGCCGACCGCGGGCCAGGCGTACGCCCAAGTCGCGGCAGGCGGTTCCCACACCGTCCTGCTCCGGAGCGACGGGGCGGCGGTGGCCTGCGGCTGCAATGATGGGGGCCAGTGCGACCTGCCGCCGCTGGCCGCGGGCCAGGCGTACGCCCAAGTCGCGGCAGGATCGTGCCACACCGCCCTGCTCCGGAGCGACGGGGCGGCGGTGGCCTGCGGCAGCAATGGCCGGGGCCAGTGCGACCTGCCGCCGCTGGCAGCGGGCCAGGCGTACGCCCAAGTCGCGGCAGGCGTTTCCCACACCGTCCTGCTCCAGAGCGACGGGGCGGCGGTGGCCTGCGGCAGCAATGGCCGGGGCCAGTGCGACCTGCCGCCGCTGGCCGCGGGCCAGGCGTACGCCCAAGTCGCGGCAGGATATTGGCACACCGTCCTGCTCCGGAACGACGGGGCGGCGGTGGCCTGCGGCTGCAATGATGGGGGCCAGTGCGACCCGCCGCCGCCGGCCGCGCGCCAGGCGTACGTGCCGCACCTGTTGCCTTCGCTGCTCCTGCAGGCATCCGTCGAGGGCGGTTCGGTTCGCTTCACGACCCTCGGCGGGGTGGGCCGCTGCGAGATCACGGCGGCGCCGGACACTCCGCTCGCCGCCGTCAACGGCCAGTTGCGGGCGGAGCACCGCGCGGGCAGGCTGGGCCTCGGGTTCGGGCGGGTCGACGCCGTGCTGCCGGAGGGGCGGCTCCTGAGCGAGGCGTCGGCGGAGGAGACCGTCCACAGCGCCTTCTTCGGCACCACCCAGCGCGACGCGGCGCCCAGTCAGGGGGCCGGGCCATGGCATCCGCGACAGGAGCTGATCGGCTTCTCGCCGCGGAGGGCCCGCGCGGGGCGCGCGCGCCGCCGCCCGAATTTTCCCCCCTGTAGGGGTGGGCGGCGCGCACGGCCGGCTGGGCCGCGCGCGCGGGCGCGCGGGCGGGCTGGGCCTCGGGCTTCGGCGGTGCAGAGGCGGGGCCCCTGATCGGCGGCGAGCGAGGGGGGAGGGAAATGAGGAGAGAAGGCCTTACCAGAAGGCGGCGGGGTTGCTCAGAGGCCCTCGCGCCGTCTCTGAGAGGTTGTCCGAGCCTTCGGGGAAGGCCGGGGGACTGCCAAGCCCCCTGAGACGGCCCGCCCCTGCTCACCTTCCTCCCGGGGCTCGCCGCCGAGGCGAGAGGCGTTCGGTCCATGCCCCTGCTGCCCCCGTCCCCGCTCCGCGCGCCAGGCGCAGCAGGGCCTGGCTCTGAAGACGTCTGGCCTCGGAGGCCCGAACTTTCTATCCACCTCCCCGCTCTGGCCCCCCGTTGGGGGTTCGGGGCGCGAGCATCTAGGCCTCCCAGATGGGGTCCGAGTAGATGGGGTCGGAGGATCGCGCCGCATCGCCGATGCATGGGCGATGCGGCTCGATGTGAAGCCCGATTTCCTCCACGACGACGTCGCCGATGCATTGTTGACGTCGCCAGTGCATGGCCGATGCATCGCCGATGCATCGGCGATGCATCGCTGATATATCGGCGATGCGGTGAGATCCACCGACCCCATCTATTCGGACCCCATCTAGGAGGCCTCTAGAGCAAGGGTTGGGTTCGTGAATTGACTACAGGTGGTCCATAGGAATACCTGCCTAAATCTTCAAAACATCATCGGCCGGAAACTCTAACTCCAAAAAAATGTTAAGGAATCTTGAATGGGAAACTCACAATCCAAGACAACCTGAGAAAATCTCAAACACAAAACCTGGGGAAAACTAAAACACAGAAGAAACTTCAGAAAATCTTGAAGTCGAAACCTGGGAACAAATCGAACCCACAACAAACTGAGAACAAACCTGAAGCTTACACCCGGAAAACAACTCAAACCCGGAAGGCTTTTACCTAATAGCGAAGACTGATAGGTTTCTAGTGGTCTCAAAAGAGAGCATCATGACTCCCCAGGGGGGTCTGGGCAGATGCCGGACAGATGCCGGACGGGTGCCGCGGGAATCCGGGGACTCTTTTTTAGCCAACAGTAGCGCATTTCATGGTCTTCGAGATCCCAGAACTCCATTCCTGGGCATGATTTTGAATGCCCGGAGCCAACTGTACGCCACTTCGTATTCTTCGAGTTCCCAGAATTCCATTCCTGGGCATGATTTTGAATGCCCGGAGCCAACTGTAGGCCACTTCGTGGTTTTCGAGTTCCCAGAACTCCATTCCTGGGCATGATTTTGAATGCCCGGAGCCAACTGTAGGCCATTTCGTGGTCTTCGAGTTCCCAGAACTCCATTCCTGGGCATGATTTTGAATGCCCGGAGCCAACTGTAGGCCACTTCGTGTTCTTCGAGTTCCCAGAACTCCATTCCCAGGCCACATTTTGAATGCTGAGGCAGGCTGAGGCTGAGGCTGAGGCAGGCTGAGGCTGAGGCAGGCTGAGGCTGAGGCCGAGGCTGAAGGCAGACTGAGGCTGAGGCTGAAGCAGGCTGAGGCTGAGGCTGCAGGCTGAGGCTGAGGCTGAGGCTGAAGGCTGAGGCTGAGGCTGAGGCTGATGCAGGCTGAGGCTGAGGCAGGCTGAGGCTGAGGCTGAAGGCTGAGGCTGAGGCTGAGGCTGAGGCTGAAGGCAGACTGAGGCCGAGGCTGAAGGCAGACTGATGCTGAGGCTGAAGCAGGCTGAGGCTGAGGCTGAGCAGGCTGAGGCTGAGGCAGGCTGAGGCTGAGGCCGAGGCTGAAGGCAGACTGAGGCTGAAGCTGAAGCAGGCTGAGGCTGAGGCTGAAGGCAGACTGATGCTGAGGCTGAAGCATGCTGAGGCTGAGGCTGAGGCAGGCTGAGGCTGAGGCTGAGGCAGGCTGATGCTGAGGCAGGCTGAGGCTGAGGCTGAGGCTGATGAAGGCTGAGGAGGAGGCAGAGGCTGAGGCTGAGGCCGTGGCAGAAGGCAGACTGAGGCTGAGGCTGAAGCAGGCTGAGGCTGCGGCAGGCTGAGGCTGAGGCTGAGGCAGGCTGATGCTGAGGCAGGCTGAGGCTGAGGCTGAGGCTGATGCAGGGTGAGGCTGTGGCAGGCCGAGTCTGAGGCCGAGGCTGAAGGCAGACTGATGCTGAGGCTGAAGCAGGCTGAGGCTGAGGCCGAGGCAGGCTGAGGCTGAGGCAGGCTGAGAGGCAGGCTGAGGCTGAGGCTGTGACTGCGACTGCCGTTGCCACTGCGACTGTCATCGCGAATGCGACTACGACTGCGAGAACAGCAGAATTCTACAGCTGGGTTCTCATCTGAATCTTAAGGGGAATGCTCCCAGATATGCTCCTACATGTCGCTGTTAGGTTGCTTTGCCGGGATAAGTGTTTAACATGCTTTTAGAGTTTTTCCAGCGTTGTTTTGTTCCCAACCATCCTGTGGTGTTGGGTCCTCGTTGAAGAGACAGCGCCGCGCGTTCACTCCTTCCTTCCTTCCTCCCCCCTCCCTCCTCCCTTCCTCCCCCCTCCCTCCTCCCTCCTCCCACTATCACGGCACACCCCTCACACGCTTCGTGGCCCCATAGGGAGCTCCACCGAGGGCCCCAGTTGCTGCGTTCGCATGGCGGCACCGCACACATTTCGGCACACCCCTCACACGCTTCGTGGCCCCATAGAGAGCCATACCGAAAGCCTCCGTGGCTGCGTTCGCATGGCGGCACCGCACCCATTTCGGCACACCGCTCACACGCTTCGTGGCCCCATAGGGAGCTCCACCGAGGGCCCCAGTGGCTGCGTTCGCATGGCGGCACCGCGCCCATTTCGGCACCCCTCACACGCTTCGTGGCCCCATAGGGAACTCCACCGAAGGCTCCAGTGGTTGCGTTCGCATGGCGGCACCGCGCCCATTTCGGTACACCCTTCACACGCTTCGTGGGTTCATAGGGAGCTCCACCGAGGGCCCCAGTGGCTGCGTTCGCATGGCGGCATCGCACCCATTTCGGCACACCCCTCGCACGCTTCGTGGCCCCATAGGGAGCTCCACCGAGGGCCCCAGTGGCTGCGTTCGCATGGCGGCACCGCACCCATTTCGGCACACCCCTATCACACGCTGCGTGGCCCCATGGGGAGCTCCACCGAGGGCCCCCGTGGCTGCGTTCGCATGGCGGCACCGCACCCATTTCGGCACACCCCTCACACGTTTCGTGGCCCCATAAGGAGCTCAGCCGAGGGCCCCAGTGGCTGCGTTCGTATGGCGGCACCGCGCCCTTTTCGGCACACCCCTCACACGTTTCGTGGCCCCATAGGGAGCTCCACCGATGGGTCCCAGTGGCTGCGTTCGGGCGGCACCGCACCCATTTCGGCACACCCCTCACACGTTTCGTGGCCCCATAAGGAGCTCCACCGAAGGCCCCAGCGGTTGCGTTCGCATGGCGGCACCGAACTCATTTCGGCACACCCCTCACACGCTTCGTGGCCCCATAGGGAGCTCCACCGAAGGCCACAATGGCTGCGTTCGCATGGCGGCACCGCACTCATTTCGGCACACCCCATCACACGTATCGTGGCCCCATAGGGAGCTCCCCAGAGGGCCCCCGTGGTTGCGTTCGCATGGCGGCACCGCACCCACTTCGGCACACCCCTCACACGTTTCGTGCCCCCATAAGGAGCTCCGCCGAGGGCCCTAGTGGCTGCGTTCGTATGGCGGCACCGCGCCCTTTTCGGCACACCCCTCACACGCTTCGTGGCCCCATAGGGAGCTCCACCGAGGGCCCCAGTGGCTGCGCTCGCATGGCGGCACCGCACCCATGCCGGCACACCCCTCGCACGCTTCGTGGCCCCATAGGGAGCTCCACCGAAGGCCCCAGCGGCTGCGTTCGCATGGCGGCACCTCGCCCATTTCAGCACACCCTTCACACGCTTCGTGGCCCCATAGGGAGCTCCACCGAAGGCCCCAATGGCTGCGTTCGCATGGCGGCACCGCACAAATTTCGGCACCGCACAAATTTCGGCACACCCCTCACACGTTTCGTGGCCCCATAGGGAGCTCCACCGAGGGCCCCAGTGGCTGCGTTCGCATGGCGGCACCGCACCCATTTCGGCACACCCCTCACACGCTTCGTGGCCCCATAGGGAGCTCCACCGAGGGCCCCAGTGGCTGCGTTCGCATGGCGGCACCGCACCCATTTCGGCACACCCCTCACACGCTTCGTGCCCCCATAAGGAGCTCCACCGAGGGCCCCAGTGGCTGCGTTCGCATGGCGGCACCGCGCCCTTTTTTTCGGCATACCCATCACACGTTTCGTGGCCCCATAGGGAGCTCCACCGAGGGCCCCAGTGGCTGCGCGGCACCGCACCCATTTCGGCACACCCCTCACACGCTTCGTGGCCCCATAAGGAGCTCCACCGAAGGCCCCAGCGGCTGCGTTCGCATGGCGGCACCGCACACATTGCGGCACACCCCTCACACGCTTCGTGGCCCCATAGGTAGCTCCACCGAAGGCCCCAGTGGCTGCGTTCGCATGGCGGCACCGCGCCCAGCTCACACGGAGCCCCATAAGGAGCTCCACCAGGGCCCCGCGGCTGCGTTCGCATGGCGGCACCGCACCCATTTCGGCACACCTCTCACACGTCCTTCCTGGCCCCATAGGGAGCTCCACGATGGCCCCAGTGGCGCGTTCGCATGGCGGCACCGCACACATTTCGGCACACACCCCTCACACGTTTTGGCCCCATAGGGACTGCCCCAGTGGCTGCGTTCGCAATGGCGGCACCGGCACACCCCTCACACGCTTCGTGGCCCCATAGGGAGCTCCACCGAGGGCCCCCGTGGCTGCGTTCGCATGGCGGCACCGCACCCTGCCGGCACACCTCTCACACGCTTCCTGGCCCCATAGGGAGCTCCACCGAGGGCCCCAGTGGCTGCGTTCGCATGGCGGCACCGCGCCCATTTCGGCACACCTCTCTTACGTTTCGTGGCCCCTTAGGGAGTTCCCTCTCATTCGCTCAACCTGCTTTGCGGTGCTCGTAACTGCATATGGTTGGGTCCATCGCCAGGATAATTTTGTTGTGCCAGAGTTGTTATAACAGTTGTTTTAGAGGTTTTCAAGCGTTTAGAGTTTGTCGGGAGTTGCCATGCGTTGTTTTACGTTACAGTCGTATGGAGGTTTGGTTTCCAGAGTTGTTTTCGAGTTGTTCCCAACCATCCTGCGGTGTTGGGTCTTCGTTTTGAAGAGACAGCGCCCCGCGTTCACTCCTTCCTTCCTTCCTTCCCCCCCCCTCCCTCCTCCCTCCTCCCACTATCACGGCACACCCCTCACACGCTTCGTGGCCCCATAGGGAGCTCCACCGAGGGCCCCAGTGGCTGCGTTCGCATGGCGGCACCGCACCCATGTCGGCACACCCCCCACACGTTTCGCGGCCTCATAGGGAGCTCCACCGAAGGCCCCAGTGGCTGCGTTCGCATGGCGGCACCGCGCCCATTTCGGCACACCCCTCACACGTTGCGTGGCCCCATGGGGAGCTCCACCGAGGGCCCCCGTGGCTGCGTTCGCATGGCGGCACCGCACCCACTTCGGCACCTCTCACACGGTTCGTGGCCCCATAGGGAGCTCCACCCGGGGCTCCAGCGGCTGCGTTCGCATGGCGGCACCGCGCCCATTTTGGTACACCCGTCGCACGCTCCGTGGCCCCATAAAGGGGCTCCACCGAGGGCCCCAGTGGCTGCGTTCGCATGGCGGCACCGCACCCATTTCGACACACCCCTCACACGCTTCGTGGCCCCATAGGGAGCTCCACCGAGGGCCCCAGTGGCTGCGTTCGCATGGCGGCACCGCACCAATTTCGGCACAGCCCTCACACGTTTCGTGGCCCCGTAGGGAGCTCCACCGAGGGCCCCAGCGGCTGCGTTCGCATGGCGGCACCGCGCCCATTTCGGCACACCCCTCACACGTTTCGTGGCCCCATAGGGAGTTCCCCTTCATTCGCTCAACCTGCTTTGCGGTACTCGTAACTGCAGATGGTTGGGTTCATCGCCAGGATAATTCCTATGTTTTTGTGGGTTTGAGTTTTTGGCAGGTTCGGTGTTTGAGTTTTCTTTCAGGACGTCGACATCCCCAGGTTTTGGTTTCGAGAATTCCTGGTGTTTTTTCTGGTTTGGGTTTTTCCCCATCATCCTGTGGTGTTGGGTCGTCGTTTTGAAGAGACGTCGCCCCGCGTTCCTCCTCTCCTCCTCCCCCCCCCCCTCCCCCCCTGCGTTTCACCCACCCAGTACGGCGCTTCGTGGCCCCATGGGGAGCTTCACCGCGCCCATTTCGGCACGCCCCTCACATGTTTCGTGGCCCCATAAGGGAGCTCCACCGAGGGCCCCAGTGGCTGCGTTCGCATGGCGGCACTGCACCCATTTCGGCACACCCCTCACACGCTTCGTAGCCCCATAAGGAGGTCCGCCGAGGGCTCCAGTGGCTGCGTAGGGAGCTCCACCGAGGGCCCCAGTGGCTGCGTTCGCATGGCGGCACCGCACACATTTCGGCACACCCCTCACACGCTTCGCGGCCCCATAGGTAGCTCCACCGAAGGCCCCAGTGGCTGCGTTCGCATGGCGGCACCGCGCCCATTTCGGCACACCCCTCACACGCTTCGTGGCCCCATAGGGAACTCCACCGAAGGCCCCTATGGCTGCGTTCGCATGGCGGCACCGCACTCATTTCGGCACACCCCTCCACGCTTCGTGGCCTCATAAGGAGCTCCACCGAGGGCCCCAGTGGCTGCGTTCGCATGGCGGTGCCGCACCCATTTCGGCACACCCCTCACACGTTTCGTGGCCACATAAGGAGCTCCACCGAGGGCTCCAGTGGCTGCGTTCGCATGGCGGCACCGCGCCCATTTCGGCACACCCCTCACACGTTTCATGGCCCCATAGGGAACTCCACCGAGGGCCCCCGCGGCTGCGTTCGCATGGCGGCACCGCGCACATGTCGGCACACCCTTCACACGTTTCGTGGCCCCATAGGGAGCTCCACTGGGGGCCCCAGCGGCTGCGTTCGCATGGCGGCACCGCGCACATTTCGGGACGCCCCTCACACGCTTCGTGGCCCCATAGGGAGCTCCACCGAGGGCCCCCGTGGCTGCGTTCGCATGGCGGCACCGCGCACATGTCGGCACACCGATCACACGCTTCGTGGCCCCATAGGGAGCTCCACCGAAGGCCCCAGTGGCAGCGTTCGCATGGCGGCACCGCACCCATTTCGGCACACCCCTCACACGTTTCGTGTCCCCTGAGGGGGCTCCACCGAAGGCCCTTGTGGCTGCGTTCGCATGGCGGCACCACGCACATTTCGGCACATAGGGAGCTCCACCGAGGGCCTCAGTGGCTGCGTTCGCACTGCGGCACCGCACCAATTTCGGGACACCCCTCACACGTTTCGTGGCAGCATAGGGAGCCCCACCGATGGCTCCAATGGCTGCGTTCGCATGGCGGCACCGCGCCAATCGCGGCACACCGCTCACACGTTTCGTCGCCCCATAGGGAGCTCCACCGAGGGCCCCAGCGGCTGCGTTCGCACTGCGGCACCGCACCAATTTCGGCACACCTCTCACACGTTTCGTTGCCTCATAGGGAGCTCCACCGAGGGCCCCAGTGGCTGCGTTCGCATGGCGGCACCGCGCCCATTTCGGGACACCCCTCACACGCTTCTTGGCCTCATAGGGAGCCCCACCGAGGGCCCCAGTGGCTGCGCTCGCATGGCGGCACTGCGCCAATTTCGGCACACCCCTCACACGCTTCGTGGCCCTATAGGGAGCCCCGCCGAGGGCCCCAGTGGCTGCGTTCGCATGGCGGCACCGCACCCATTTCGGCACACCTCTTACACGTTTCGTGGCCTCTTAGGGACTTCCCCTTCATTCGCTCAACGTGCTTTGCGGTACTCGGAACCTGCATATGGTTGGGTCCATCGCCAGAATAAGTTTACAGTGTGTTTAAAGTTTGTTCCAGAGTTGCTCCCGAGTTGTTTCCCAGGTTTCGGCTACGAGATGTTTTGAGTTTTTGTTTGGTTTGAGATTTTCCCCGGGTTTGAGCTTCAGTTGTTCCAAACCATCCTGTGGTGTTGGGTCTTCGTTTTGAAGAGACAGCGCCCCGCGCTCACTCTTTCCTTCCTTCCTTCCTCACCCCCCTCCCCCCTCCTCCCACTATCACGGCACACCCCTCACACGTTTCGTGGCCCCATAGGGAGCTCCACCGAGGGCCCCAGCGGCTGCGTTCGCATGGCGGCACCGCACCCATTTCGGCACACCCCTCACACGCTTCGTGGCCCCGTAGGGACACCCCTCACACGCTTCGTGGCCCCGTAGGGAGCTCCACCGAAGGCCCCAGCGGTTGCGTTCGCATGGCGGCACCGCGCACATTTCGGGACGCCCCTCACACGCTTCGTGGCCCCATAGGGAGCTCCACCGAGGGCCCCCGTGGCTGCGTTCGCATGGCGGTACCGCACCCATTTCGGCACCCCTCACACGCTTCGTGGCCCCATAGGGAACTCCACCGAAGGCTCCAGTGGCTGCGTTCGCATGGCGGCAACGCGCAAAATTTCGGTACACCCCTCACACGCTTCGTGGCCCCATAGGGAGCTCCACCGAGAGCCCCAGTGGCTGCGTTCGCATGGCGGCACCGCACCCATTTCGGGACACCCCTCCCACGCTTCGTGGCCTCATAGGGAGCTCCACCGAGGGGCCCCAGTGGCTGCTTTTCGCATGCGCGCAACCGCGCGAATTTCGGCATCATCAACATCCCCTCACACGCTTCGGGCCCCATAGGGAGCGCCACCGAGGGCCCCCGTGCTGCGTTCGCATGGCGGCACCGCGCCCATTCCGGCACACCCCTCACACGTTTCGTGGCCCCATAGGGAGCTCCACCGAGGGCTCCAGTTGCTGCGTTCGCATGGCGGCACCGCGCCCATTTCGGGACACCCCTCACACGTTTCGTGGCCCCATAGGGAGCTCCACCGAGGGCCCCAGTGGCTGCGTCCGCATGGCGGCACCGCGCCCATTTCGGCACACCCCTCACACGTTTCGTGGCCCCATAGGGAGCTCCACCGAAGGCCCCAGTGGCTGCGCCCGCATGCGGTTCCACACCCCATTCTGGCACACCCCTCACACGTTACGTGGCCCCATAGGGAGCTCCACCGAAGGCCCCAGTGGCTGCGCCCGCATGCGGTTCCACCCCCCATTCTGGCACACCCCTCACACGTTTCGTGGCCCCATAGGGAGCTCCACCGAAGGCCCCAGTGGCTGCGTTCGCATGTCTCCCCACCATCCATTTCGGCACACCCCTCACACGTTTCGTGGCCCCATAGGGAGCTCCACCGAAGGCCCCAGTGGCTGCGCCCGCATGCGGTTCCACCCCCCATTCGGGCACACCCCTCACACGTTTCGTGGCCCCATAGGGAGCTCCACCGAAGGCCCCAGTGGCTGCGCCCGCATGCGGTTCCACCCCCCATTCTGGCACACCCCTCACACGTTTCGTGGCCCCATAGGGAGCTCCACCGAAGGCCCCAGTGGCTGCGTTCGCATGGCGGCACCGCACCAATTTCGGCACACCCCTCACACGTTTCGTGGCCCCTGAGGGAGCTCCACCGAGGGCCCCAGTGGCTGCGTTCGCATGGCGGCACCGCACCCATTTCGGCACAAACAACCAACTCCTCACACGTTTCGTGTCCCCTGAGGGAGCTCCACCGAGGGCCCCCGTGGCTGCGTTCGCATGGCGGCACCGCACCCGTTTCGGGACACCCCTCACACGTTTCGTGGCCCCCGGTTCGTGGCCCCATTGGCTGCGTTCGCATTGCGGCACCGCGCCCCATATGGCACCGCGCCCCATTTCGGACAACCCCTCACACGGCTTCTGGCCTCATAGGGAGCATCCACCAGGGCCCATGCTTCGTTCCGCATGGCGCATCGCCCATATTCGGCACACCCCTCTACACTTTCCGTGGCCTCAACAGGAAGCTCCACCGAAGGCTCCAGTGGCTGTGTCGCATGGCGGCACAGCGCCCATTTCGGCAAACCCCTCACACGTTTCGTGGCCCCATAGGGAGCTCCACCGAAGGCCCCAATGGCTGCGTTCGCATGGCGGCAGCGCGCCAATTTCGGCACACCCCTCACACGTTTCGTGGCCCCATAGGGAGCTCCACCGAAGGCCCCAGTGGCTGCGTTCGCATGGCGGCACCGCACCAATTTCGGCACACCCCTCACACGTTTCGTGGCCCCATAGGGAGCTCCACCGAGGGCCCCAGTGGCTGCGTTCGCATGGCGGCACCGCACCCATTTCGGCACACCCCTCACACGTTTCGTGGCCCCTTAGGGAGTTCCCTCTCATTCGTTCAACCTGCTTTGCGGTACTCGTAACTGCATATGGTTGGGTCCATCGCCAGGAATAATTTAGTTTTCTGGGTTTGAGTTTTTCGCAGGTTCGTGTTTGAGTTTTTTTCAGGATGTCCTCCTCCCCAAGGTTTTTGTTTCAAGATTCCGGTGTTTTTTTTGGTTTTTTGGGTTTTTCCACCATAACCTGTGGTGTTGGGCCTTCGTTTTGAGAGACGTCGCCCCGCTTCCTCCTATCCCCTCCTCCCCCCTCTCCCTCCCTCCTCCTTGCGTTTCACACCCACCCATACAGCGCTTCGTGGCCCCATGTATGGGAGCTTCACCGAAGCTCCAGTGGCTGCGTTCGCTTGTGCCCCAGCCCAGTTTCGGCGCACCCTCACAAGGATCGGGCCCCATAGGAGCTCCACCGAAGGCTCCAGTGGCTGCGTTCGCATGTGGGCCCCGCCCCATTTTGGCACACCCCTCACGAGGATCGTGGCCCCATAGGGAGCTCCACCGAAGGCCCCAGTGGCAGCGTTCGCATGGCGGCCCCGCCCCAATTCGGCGCACCCCTCACAAAGATCGTCGCCCCATAGGGAGCTCCACCGGGGGCTCCAATGGCAGCGTTCGCATGTGGGCCCCGCCCCATTTCGGCACACCCCTCACGAGGATCGTGGCCCCATAGGGAGCTCCATCGAAGGCCCCAGTGGCTGCGTTCGCATGTGGGCCCCGCCCCACTTTGGCGCACCTCTCACAAGGATCGTGGCCCCATAAGGAGCTCCACCGAAGGCCCCAGTGGCAGCGTTCGCATGGCGGCCCCGGGCCATTTCGGCACACCCCTCATGAGGATCGTGGCCCCATAGGGAGCTCCACCGGGGGCCCCAGTGGCAGCTTTCGCATGGCGGCCCCGGGCCATTTCGGCACACCCCTCACAAGGATCGTGGCCCTATAAGGGAGCTCCACCGAAGGCCCCAGTGGCAGCGTTCGCATGGCGGCCCCAGGCCATTTCGGCACACCCCTCACGAGGAGCGTGGCCCCATAGGGAGCTCCATCGAAGGCCCCAGTGGCAGGGTTCGCATGGTGGCCTCGGGCCATTTCGGCACACCCCTCACGAGGATCTTGGCCCCATAGGGAGCTCCACCGAAGGCCCCAGTGGCAGCGTTTGCATGGCGGCCCTGGGCCATTTCGGCACACCCCTCACAAGGATCGTGGCCCCATAGGGAGCTCCATCGAAGGCCCCAGTGGCAGGGTTCGCATGGCGGCCTCGGGCCATTTCGGCACACCCCTCACGAGGATCGTGGCCCCATAGGGAGCTCCACCGAAGGCTCCCAGTGGCAGCGTTCGCATGGCGGCTTCGGGCCATTTCGGCACACCCCTCATGAGGATCGTGGCCCCATAGGAGCTCCACCGAAGGCGCCAATGGCAGTCTCCTTCATGGCTCTCAGAACCCTTTCCTGCTTCTGCTCTTCGGTCAGGGGGACGCGGACGCCGTCCTCGTGGTCGTCGGCGCCCGCGAAGACGGCCACAAACGTGTCCCTGAGCATGTCGGGCTCCGGCGGGAAGCCGTGGCCACATAAGGAGCGCGGGCGAAGATGGTATTCACAATTGCTGTATCCACAATTGCGTATGGTTGGGTCCTTCGCCAGGCTAATTAGTTTTCCCCCTTGGTTGGGCACCAATCCATGAATAAGTCCGCCGAACAAATAATGAATTACATCTCTTACCTCTTTCGGGGGTTTCTGAAAAAACCCTCAGGGTTATCATACTGTTTGCTCGGTTCGGATGTGCGCATCCAAGTGGGGCGCATCTTGCATATGTGTGTTCTTCTGCGTCCCAGTGCAGAAAACACAGAAAAGGGGCGAGCGCTCCAGGGGCCTGCGGCGCAACACAAATCATCGACACCGGATGCGTGGTCCCGGCAGCATCCCCAGGGACGGTTGTCTATCGAGGCCTGAATCCCAGGAACGAGGGGCATGGAGTAAGGCGCGTGGGCTAGGAACGGGCCCCGGTTCCATACAGAACGGGCCCGTTCCGTCGCCAAGTCAAGCGGCATTGGTCAGTCATTTCGGGTGTACCTTCCCTGATTCATGGATCTGGCATCACCGCGTCAGACCCACAGACCACCAATTCAGGTTGGCGTGCGCCCGACAGATAGCGAAGTAGCAGCACGTCGTGATTATTGTTGCGAGCCGTCCAGGCTGCTGCTGGTGTTCACAGCGGTCTGCAACGTGACGATGTGGCTGCTGGTCTGCTCGGCGGCGACATTCGGTATCATCGGGTCGTGGACACCAGGGGTGCTAGGATGCAGCTCCTGGAACGTTTAATTCAGCATCGGCGCTGGTAGATCCGTGGTCACAAGCAGGCCTGATCTGGCACATGTACTCCTGGCGAGTTCCACTTAATCCGGCCTCTTCCCCCTTCAATCCTGCTTGATCCATCAGCATGTTCCCAGATGAGCCTGGATCGGGCTGAATCGCCATGAGTTCGTCTTGCGAAGACCTCCCAAGAGTTGCCTCCTAAGGGGGGGAAGGGGCTGGGTGGAGACGACCCTCCTGGCTCCCAAATTCTGTCAGTCATGTCTCCCATTGCCCCGCCCCCCCCCTTCCCTGTCTGTCTCAAACTCCCCTCATCCTCCTCCTCCTTCTTCGCCTCCTCCTCCTCCTTGTCATTGTGCCACCTCGTATGGCCTTGGTCCTCGTTTCGGGCTGAGTCGTACTTCCTCCTCTTCTCCCGTATCCTGTTCTTCCTTCTCAGTCGTTCCTCATACCTCCTTCGTTCTGCTTTCCTATCTGCAGCGCTCCACGAGAGCCAGCGAGGGCACAACGGGGCAGAACATGGCTCCAGGATTCCCCCCAAGAGGCAACACACTGGTCTGGAGGTGACCCCCACGCAGGCCCCTACGGCCTCGAGATGGCCGCACGAGGGCCCCGTGAGTTCCCCAGCCTGCCTGCATCGCCGCACGGTCGGGAGCTCTGGCTTGGCGTGCCGCGCCGCGGGTCCTGGCCCACGGCGCCTCGGCGCGACACGCTGACCGCGTCCCCATCTCCCATAAGCGTCGGCGTCCCGATCCTTCCCCAGCCGCTTGCCCCGTGAAGCGGAGCGAGCGGGCAGCGCGTCGCCGGTGCCGCCGCCGCGACGCGCGAGGCACAAGTTCCCGACTGCGGGCCTCTGCCACGCAGCCTGCGGCACCTGCAGGCTGCACCACGACCCTTCGCCCGAGAGTGCGCACCCGGTAGGCTGGAGCCTGGGTGCAAGGAGGGGAGCATCCCGAGGAGGAGGAGGAGGAGGAGGAGGAGGAGGAGGAGGAGGAGGAGGAGGAGGAGGAGGAGGAGGAGGAGGAGGGGGGGGAGGGGGGGGAGGAGGGAGGAGGAGGAGGGAGTGAGGGAGGCGGAGGGAGGCGGAGGGAGGAGGCGGAGGAGGAAAGGAGGAGGGAGTGACGAGGAGGAGGAGGAGGAGGAGGAGGAGGAGGAGGAGGAGGAGGGGCAGCACGGACGGCAAACTCAGGAGAAAGGGATCGGACAACGCCCTTGGGGCCACGGCCCCCCGCGGGCCACCGGGTCGCCCCGCCCCCGCTGTTCGTCGACCCTCTGCCGGCTGGGCCACGCGCTGCGCGCCGCGGGCCCAGCGCCGCAGGGCCACCGGAGGCCGAGAGCGGGGAGAGCCCCCCCCCCCTCGGGGGAGCGTAACACCCGGGTTTGCCGGGACTCGGGTTCACCATCGTTTTTTGACGACCGCGCCTCGGATTTTGACGAGGAGGAGTTTCGTGGGATGTCTGCAGCGGGAGGCCTCGTCAAAATGCAGGCTCGGCCTCGTCATTTTTTTGACGACCTCGTCGGGGATTTCCGAGTCTCCCCCGCAGCATGTTTTGCCGCCCAGAGGCGTCGCCCAGAAAATATTGGGAAGTATGGGTATTTTTTCATGTGTGTATCTATTTGTGCGTCCCAGGGCCCCTTCAAACACTGTGCCTACGCACCTGATCCTGGCAGTCCGGCTATCCCCGAGCGCGGGCGCTTGCTCTCCGCGCCATCCCCCCCCGCTTCGCCACTCGCCGCCGCCGCCGTCGCGCCGCCGCCCTCCGTCGCTGCTCTTCATCGCCGTCGCCGACCTCGGGACTTTCTTGGCATCGCTCGGACGTGTGCATTTTTCTTTCGGCGAGCACCATCGAGGAGCATCCTTGATCATTTGGCGAAAAAGCCACGCACGAGACCGACAAAAAGCACAGGGAATGGACGTCCGAGCGTCGCCCCCTCGTCCGTCCTCCCCGTCGAGCTGCGCGGTGTCCACGTGGGCTGCCGCGCCGTCGACGGAGCACGCGAGCAGGGCCACGTCGCAGAGTACTGGCTGGTCGCGGGTCGGCCGCACGCGCGCGCCCACGGCCAGGTCCGGCCAGGTCCTTCCGGAAGACTTGCCGGAGCTCGCCGTCATGGCCCCCTCTCATCTCCGCCTGGCTTCGGCCCCCGGGAGCAGCCCAGGTCTGTGCTCTGGTTCCTGGTTGCGCTTCTCTTCTTTGGCTGCCACGCGCACAGTCTTGCCCACGCGCCCGCTTGACGCAAGGCTTCGGTCGGTCAGTCAGCACCGTCGCAGGTCTTGGGGCCCCCATTCCGATCCGATCGATCCGATTCTGTGTCGATCTCGGCATGCCAGATCCGATCCGATTCCGATCCTCCGGCGGCCCGATGTGTCCCGATGCCGCGCCTGCATGGCGCCGCCGTGCATCCTGGCATTGGCCGATCCGAGCCGGTGCCGACGCGTGATTCAGCCCCATCTGACGCGCAAATCTCGATCCGACTTGCTGTCTCGCTGCCATGCTGGCCGACCGCCGCCCGCCTCCGCTCGGGCGTTGTGTGATGAGGGGGCGATCCATTGGGGATGGGCACCCTGGTGGCCCCGAAGGCGCACAACATATGGACCGTTTTTTGGGGGGGGGTTTCCCCCCCCCCCCCCCCCCACCCCACATTCGGATGCTCGGGCACATGCCATGGCGACGTGCCCCACCCCGCCCAAGAGTTACCGTTACCTGGGACCCCCCCCCTCACCAGTCGGGCGTTACGTAGGGTGGCGAGAAATGGTGGGTGAAGAAAGTTGCCCATGTTCTGCACCTTACGGGCCATGCATAGGGCCCAAAAGGGACACGAAAGGTGCAAGCCTCGTCGCCCGCCATCATTTGCCACCCACCTTCTTACGACGCAGTGCCTTCGAGTCTGTCTGCAGCATTGTGTGCCCACCCTCTTCCCCTCCTTTACCTCGAGGCGCTAGCTGAGGCTTCGGCAACTTTTCCGTTCCTCGCGTCCTTCATTGGTGATTGGCTCTCTCTTGTTCCGCCTCGCGCAGAGCGTGGGAGGGGAGGGGGGAAGGCTTCTTAGAATCGCACCTGCTTCTTAGACGGCGCGGGCCGCATCTAAAGATGCAGGGCCGACGCCTTCAAAGCAGCGGCCTCCTCCTCCCCTCCCTGCGCGGCGTCACAGAGCAGCGCCCAGCCCGCGCCGGCGGGGGTGCCTCGGGCAGGACCGTCCACGAGCTGGTGCACGAGCAAGGGGGCGGCGGCCCAGAGGACGGCGGCCCCCGCACGCAGCGGGCGCCTGCGGGCGCCTGCGGGCGGCGCGGGGCTGCGCCCTCGCGGGGAGGGGCAGCGTGGAGGTTCGCACCTTCGACCCGCCCCTCGCCTCTCGCGCTCCTCTCGCCCTCCATCCCTCCAATGCCTCCTCCTGTGTCCATCCTTCCTCCTCCTCCTCCTCCTCCTCCTCCTCCTCCTCCTCCTCCTCCTCCTCCTCCTCTTCGCGCCCCTCCTCGTCCCTCCCTCCAACAAAGGCCCCGGGAACACCCGAATGGGTCCCCACCCCGTCACCGGGGGGGGGGACCCCCGGGGGTTGGGTTTATGATCCAGGGCCCCTAGCCACGAACAACGCCACCCTCCTCCTCCCTCCTCATCTCTCCCTCTTCCTCCATCATCCCTCCTCATCCCTCCATCCCTCCCTTCTATGTCCCTCCATCCTCCTCGGTCGGCAGGCCGATACGGGTGGAATTCGCAACCCATGGCATATGTGCATATAGGGCGAGAGAACATGAATATGTAGGTGCAGTGCAACAAGAGCACCCCGCTAGCCCCCATGGAAACCCAGTCCTTCAGATCAACATGAACACACAACAGTCCGCAACGACTGAAGGTGTTTTCCTCCCCCTCCTCGTCTTCCTTCTCCTCCATCCTAGGACACGGCGACGGGTGGCTTCCGCTTTCGGGTCGGACCCATCTGCGTGTAGCTCAAAGTACAGTTGGTCTGCGTCCCTCCACTGCATCCCTCCTCCTCCTCCTCCTGTCTTCTTCCTCCCTCCTCCCTGCTGCCTCCTCCTCCTCCTCCTCCTCCTCATCCCCTCCGTCCCGCCCCCTTTTTGTTCATCCCTGCTCCTTTTCGGTCCTCCTCCTCCTCCTCACATTCCTACTCCTACTACTCCTACTCCTACTCCTACTCCTACTCCTACTCCTACTCCTACTCATCCTCTTCTCTTCTCCCTTCGCATCCGTTGTCTGAGCCTGAGCCGTGCGAAACATGCGATACGTTATCCCAGCTGTCCCAGCTCACGGGTGGGCTCATCGGTTCGTTCTCGCGGCCACGGCGCTCCGCGAGGTCTGACTTGTGTTGGAATGTTACCTCGAAGACGCCGCCAGACGCGGCCGCAGCATTGTTTTCCGATGGCGAGGATTTGCCATCAACGTGTCCCTTCCTGTCCCTCGTGCCCCTCCCCTGTCCCTCTGTGTGTGTATCTCCCTCTCTCTTTCTCGTCGAAGAAGAAGAATCGCAATACTACGAATACTGATGTGAAGAAGAAGAGAAGGAATAATATGATGCAGACTAATCATCAAACTCAGCACATGAGTACTAACAGCAATAGTCATAAGAAGAGGCCGCATACAAATTAACTATTGGAAGGCTCGCGCGGATGCCTTGGGTCGGCGTTGGCCCCCCCCCCCCTCGCGGCACCTACTGCGCCGCCCATAGCGGCGCGAGCCGATCCCTTACATTCGCATGGAGTTACTTGATTATCCCACCTGGCAGAATCGGGCCACCCTTGCATACAGGGCACGTCATTCGCCCACCCTTTCATACAGCGGCCGCCAGATACTAAGGTCCACCTGGATCCCGAGTGTCCAGCCTCCCGCATCGCCTTTTCTACTACCGCCCACCCTGCACACCGCGGCCGCCAGATCCCCAGGACCACCCAGTGTCCCGAGTGTCCCGCCAACCGCCTCTCCTTGTACTACAGTTGTTGCGGCTACTACTGCTACAACTCGAATGAGAACACACCATAGTGTAAGTAGAGAGCCAGAGCGCAAGAGAGCAAGTCATACCATAACACATCATATTTGCACATAACACAATCTTATAATTCTAGCAGAATAGGAAGGTACATATCATAGTATTACGGAGCAGAGCAGATCAACACACATACTTTGAGATTTAGTGGCTTGCGGCCAATCGTGCCACCGTGCTTGGGTTGTGGGTTAGAGTTCTAAGGGGTGCTTCTTCGGGTCTCCTCGGGGCGCTCTCGAGGGCCTCGTGGGAGCAGTTTTGGGGCCTCTTGGAAGACCCTGGGGGCCTCTCGGGGGAATTTGGGGGCTCTTGGGGGCCTCTTGGGGCCTCCGTCGCGGCAATCGAAGTCGAGGGCTCGAAATGACCGCTCGGGTTTCCCATCTGGGCCCCTTCTTGAGTCCGTTTTGGGACCCTTTTGGCCTCGTGGGGGCCTCAAGGGCAGTCTTTGTGCGATCTTTGGGGGCTCGTTGGCCGTTTTGGAGCTTCTGAACGCAGAAAAGGCGAGACGGTCAACCACTTTGAGAACCCAAAGAAATTACCCAGTGCGGACCCGAAAGCGGCCAAAGACGGCCCCAAGGCGTCCCAAAGACCATTCCAATAAACCCCTAGGACGGCCCCAGCAGAGGGCACCACGGTGGCCCAAAGAGGGCGCCAGGTCCAATAGTTTCCGATGACTGAGCGGAAATGGCCCACTGGAGGGGGGGGGTGCTCCTTTGCCGCTGCCGCTGCTGGGGGATCTGGGCGCAGGTGTGACAGTTTCACCTGTTTAGACAGGGGGTTGAGTCCTCCTCCTCCTCCTCCTCCTCCTCCTCCTCCTCCTCCTCCCTCTCCGCCTCGCCCCCCTCCCTCCTCTGGAGGAGGGGGGGGGGCGAGGCGGGGGAGGGGGGACTGGAGGGCCTGGTGGGGATCTGGAGGACCTGCTGCCCTCGCCCCCGCTCGTCGCCGCGCCCCGCCTCTGCCGCCCGCTGCCTCCCCCGCCGCAGGAGGTCCCGGAGGAGGGCGGCGCGCGGCCGCGGGGCCGGGTCAAGCACGTCGTGGCGGGGCCCTCGGCGCAGCGCGGCGGGAGGGGGCATCTAGACACCACCGCCGTGCCAGGCCAGGGTCACTCTGGCCCTGGCACGGTGTATACGCCCTCCTGGCCGAGGCCAGGAGGGTCTATACACCATCCTAGGGCCCAGGATGGCCCTGGCCTGGCACGGTGGTGGTGTACAGACGCCTTCGTCGGAGGGGCAGGTCGCCACGAAGGCAGCGGGTCCCGAGGCGTCACGGGTCCCGAGGTGCTGCTGCGCTCTTGGCCTCCCGGGGCCCTCCACGGGCCACGGGCCCTCGGGCAAGCGATGCAAGATGACCAGCTGGATGAGGGGGAGGCCCTCAGGGTCCAGAGTCCGTTTTTTCTCTCAGGTTCCGTCTTCTTCATGCTAAGGGGGCCCTGACTCTAGGTCCGCCGTATGCCGGGCGAGATCGTGAGGAGAGAGGAGTGCGTGAATTCCCGCCCGACGTTCAAGCCTCTCGTATGTCGTCTTCCGCCCTGCGTTGCCGTCGCTGGTTCCACCATACCTTTGCGGAAGTGTCTGCCCTGAAACCGGATTTGTTGTAGTTTGGTTGATTTCCCGATTTCGAGTTGTGCGGGGAATGCGCCCCAAACGATGCGAAAAAGAGGGCGGATATTTCCGCCCCAGAAAACCAGGACGGATAGTTGCGCAAACGTATGGATATTTGATGCAGGGCGGAAGTTCCCGCGTCATTGTTCAAGCTCTTTTGATGACGTGGTCCTCCCTATCTTGCCGTCCGCGAAGCCAGCTGCCGTCGGCGAAACCAGCTGCAGTCGGCGAAACTGTGCGATCCGACCCGCCTGCTAGGGTCGGCCCGCCCGACCCGACCCGCCCGTTAGGGTTCGCGCGTGCTCGGTCGAGCGTGCCACACACTTCAATGTCCCGCCCGCCCGACCCGACCTGCCAGGGTCCGCCCGCCCGACCCGACCCGACCCGCCAGCGAGGGTCCGCCCGCCCGACCCGACCCGCGTGTCAGGATTCGCGCGTGTTCGGCCGAGCGCGTCCCACACTTCATGTTCCGCCAGCCCGACCCGACCCGCCCGTTAGGGTCCGCCCGCCCGACCCGACCCGACCCGCCCGCGAGGGTCCGCCCGCCCGACCTTGGCCGCCCGTTAGGGTCCGCCCAAGCTCGGTCGAGCGCGCCCCACACTTTAATTTCCCGCCCGCCCGACCCGACCTGCCCGTCAGGGTCCGCCCGCCCGACCCGACCCGACCCGACCCGCCCGTTAAGGTCCGCCCGCCGCCCGCCCGACCTGACCCGCCCGTCAGGGATCGCGCGTGCTCGGTCGAGCGCGCCCCACACTTTAATGTCCCGCCCGTCGGACACGACCCGCCCGTCAGGGTCCGCCCGCCCGACCCGTCCCGACCCGCCCGCTCGGGTCCGCCCGCCCGACCCGACCGACGCCCGACGATGATGACGACGACGACGATGATGATGGCGGCGACGGTGACGACGACGGCGACGACGGCGTCGGCAACACTAGCGCCGGCGATACCAGCGCGGGCGAAACCAGCCGCCGGCGATGCCAGCGGGGCCAAACCAGCGGGGCGAAACCAGCGCCGGCGAAACAGGCGCCAGCGAAACCAGCCGTCGGCGAACCCAACGCCAGCGAAACCAGCTCATGCCCCACTGGGAGGGCTCTCCCCTGGCTCTCGCCATTGGTGGTTAGCTGCTCGTTCTTGCGAGCTTCCCAGGGCCCACCTGGCGGATCTGTCTTGGGCATCGCCTAACGGGGGAGGTGAGGGAGTTGTCTTCTTCGCTGCCGCCGCTGCTCTGCTCCTGTAGTCTCGGAGCTGATTATGTTCGGGGGCTTGGCTCCCTAAGCTTCTCCTGGCCCCCCTTGAGGGCCCTCCCCCGCCTCGACCGTCGGGCGCAGATGGTCTCGACGCTCGCCCGGTAGCAAGCGTCGCATAGGGGGGGGGGGGGGGGGGCGATAATCGGGGTGGGCATCGAGGGCCGCAGACAAGTGCACCTTTCCCCCCCCATTGATCGCCCACTAATCGACGCCAAGCTGCTCGACTCCAGTTCGGCTCCAGCTTGATTCTATTTCGACTGAAAGTCGACTCAATGTCGGCTCAAGCTCGACTCAAGCTGACGGACATTCGACGCATCATGCATGAGGGTAGCGAGTCTTTCCAGGAAGGTCTCACTCCCTCAATGGTGTCGTGTCCTTGCTTCTGGCGGGGTGGGGCAGTGTTCTGGCGTTGTTCAAGATCAGGGCGGACGGTTTCTGTGTATCGGGACTCCAGGAGCCATTTCGATTCTGTCGATTCGAATTGGTTTGGTTTCGAGGATTCCGATTTTGATTCGATTCGACCTTGGATTATGGTTTTGGCCTAGACCTCCTCGAGTATGACTCGGCCTGGGCCCGCGGACGTCGATTCCGATGCCTTTTTCCGAATCTGCTATCCGATGTTTGCTGATCCGATTTCTGCCGATCCGATTTTCCGATTCGATTTGTTTGGGCCATTCTGGCCTTTGGATGCCCCCCGCTCTCTGACTCAGGGCTGCATCAGTGCAAGAAGGATTCCCGACGACTAGTCCTGTGGAGTCCAGAGGTGGTCTTGGGAGCCTTGTGTACCCTCTCAATTCCGTCCCTAGCGTCGATTAGCGTCTGGGGATCGATGGGATAGCGTCGATTAAGCGTCGATGAGCGCTGATTTAGCGTCGATTCGCGTCGATTCGCGTCGACTAGCGTCGACTAGCGCCGATTCGCAGGAACCGACAAACTGGTATGGGAGGCTCCCATCAGTTGCCACCGAATATGGAGTTGGGAGGTGGTCTGGGGAGGGCTTTCCCCGTTCTGTTGGAATCGACGCGGAACATATGCATAATCATACCTATACGACCACCCTGCGGGTGATAAGGAGGTTGGGGGGGGGATGGGGCCAGCAATGGGCAACAGTGGTGATTGTTGTTCTGACGATGACAGTGGAGATCGTTGCGTTGCTGCTCGCTCTTGGGAGCATTGGTGTCGAGTTGTTTACGTCATCTCATTGTCGATCTCACTATTCATCTCACTATCGATTCCACTATCGATCTCGCTATCGATCTCACTATTGATCTCTCTTTCGATCTCACTATTCATCTCACTATCGATTCCACGATCGACCTCGCTATCGATCCCACTCGATCGATCTCACTATCGATCTCACTATCGATATTACGGTCGATCCCACTATAGATCTCACGATCGATCTCTCACTATAGATACCACTATCGATCTCACTATCGGTCTCATTATCGATCTCACTATCGATCTCGCTATCGATCTCACTGTCGATCTCACCACGGGACACCACGGGACAACGACGGGACACCGGCGGGACACCGGCGGGACACCAGCGGGACACCGGCGGGACACCGCGCGCCACCGGTTGCCGGGCGGAGAACCTTTTGGTCCGGCCGCGGCCCAGCCACGACGGGACACCGGCGGGACACCAGCGGGACACCAGCGGGACACTGGCGGGAAACCGCGAGCCACCTGGTGCCGGGCGGAGAACTTTTTGGTCTAGCCGCGGCCCAGCCACAGGAGAATTTCCTTTCGCCCGCCCACGCAGCTTCGCCTAGCCCGCACGCGCGGCACGAACATGAAACCGAAATCGATTTCCCGGTAGGGGGGCTCTCCGTTCCACTTCGATCTCACCCCCCAACCTCCGATTCTTTCGGAGTTCCCCGCGTATTTCTTGGATCTGCGCTGGGGCCCCCTGGTGGCGCCTCCGGCGCTCTGGCGCGCTCCGCTCGCGAGGGACCGGGGTCCAGCGCAGGTCCACAAAATCCGCGAGGATCTCAAAAAAAGCGTAGCACCCCGCAGTCGCGGATACGAGTGAGGGGGCGGAGGGGATGTCGGCAGTCTGCGAGGCTCGGAAGAAGCCCGCCGCAGGCACCTAATTTTACAAAGTGTACAACGAGCCCGCCGCAGGTGCAAATTTTTGTTAGAGCAATGTGGGTGGGTCGCGGGGTGGATCGCGGGTGTGTCGCGGGTGGGTCGCGGGTGGGTCGTGGGTGGGTCGCGGGCCGTGTCGCGGCTGGGTCGCAGGTGTGTCGCGGGTGTGTCGCGGGTGGGTCGTGGGCGGGTCGCGGGATGGGTCGCAGGGTGGGTCGCGGGTGGGTCGCAGGTGGGTCGCGGGGTGGGTCGCGGGTGGGTCGCGGGTGGGTCGCAGGCGGGTCGCGGGGGGGACGACGCCAAACAACAACGAACAACAACAAGAATCCGCATCGCGGACTCCCATTTCAGCCATGTACCCAGGGACAGTGAATGACCGTTCGGCCCCCTCTGTGGAAATGTGTTCTGTCAGCGGCGTCCATCCGGTAGGGTGCGAAGACGTCTCCTTTGCTGGGCACACGCTCTCCCCGCCCCATCCCTCCCTTCTCGCCATCCCGGACATTCCTTTCCCCAGTCTTCTCTCTCTTCCACGACCATCCACCCCTAGTGATTGTCCCTCCCCACCCACTCCTCCAACTTCACCACTCTCCTGCCCCTCCGCTCTTCCTCCTCCGTCCTCCCGTCCCCGCGTCCTCCCGTCCCCCCGTCCTCCCGTCCAGCCCATTCCCGTCCCCTCCGCTCTCCCGTCCAGTACCCTCCCCTCCCCTCCTGTCCAGTACCCCCCGTCCCCGTCCAGTTCTCCGCCCCCCCCCCGTCCCCTCCCTCCCCTCCCTCCGCGAAGCGTCTTTTCTCGGTGCTCTTTTTCCGCCCTCTTGCCTTTTCCTTGCCCCGCCGTTCCCGTTCCCCTCTCCGCGCCCCCGCTCTCTTTTCTCGCTCGCCTTCCATACCCCATCCAGCCCCTCTCTTCCTTCCCCTCCCCCTGTCCCCTCCCCGTCTGTCCTCCCTCTTCCTCGCCCCCTCCTGGTCCCCTATCCTCTCCCACCCCCCCTCCCTCGTCTCCTTTCCACTGGCACCTCCTTCCTCCTCTGCCGCGTCCTCTACCACCCGCTTCTCCCTTCCCATCCCTTCCCCCTCCGACTCCGAGGGGCAGGTGAGAGAGGGAGGCCAGGGGGATGCCTCCGGGCCAGGTCGAGGGTCGGAGCGGGGGGGGCTTTCTGTCGCATGGTGCTGCCAGGGAGCAGAGTTCAGCCCAGCTGTAACAAACTATGCTGCCGGCGCCGGCACGACCTTCACCAACCGCCATCGTCTTCGGGATTGGGGAGCCGTCGTTTCGAGAGGGGCGCGCCGATTTCGAACAAAAAGGGAGCTCTGTAGAGGGGGGCCTGTAAGCCGCTGTCCTCCCCGCCCCGAACACTGCAGACATCGAGAACGTGTTCCCGCGCGCAGTGGCTTTTAGAGTGCTGTCGCGCCCCCTCCCAAAGGGGCTACCTTTAACGTATGCCACGGGTTCGTCTCTGCCGCGTTGGCTACGGACTGCGCAGTTCACTCGAGAGATGTTGCGGTCGTCCCCTTCGCTCTGCCTATCTCTTCTCCCCCAAAGAAACCTTCATCTCAAGGTGCTGCCGAACTACGACGAGGGCGAGGCCATGCTGGCGGAGACCCTGACATCCCTGAGCGAGGCGGACGGTTCGTCAGAGTTCCAGGGGCGAAGACTCGCGGCGAATGCGGGGCGGCCATCCCCCGTGCGAGCGGGATCTGTGCCGCGCAGTCGCGAGTGTTGAGGCAGCGCGCCGTTCCGCTGGCTCCTTGCTCCCCTCCACTCTTCCCCTCCTCCTGCTCGTCATCCTCCTCTTCCTCCTCCTCCCCCTCCTTCTCCTCCTCCTCCTTCTCCTCCTCCTCCTTCTTTTCCTCAGCCTCCTCCACTCCTTCTCCTCTTCACTCCTCCATCTCCTCACCTCCTCCATGAAACCGCGCCACCACGCTTCGGCACGACACGCTGTCCACTTCCTGGTCCCGAGTCGTGAGCGTCCCGAGCTTTTCCCGATCTCCCGCCCCACGGAGCGGAGCGACACGCCGTCCACTTGCACGGCATAGCGTGTCGCCCAGGGCCGCCGTCGCGACACGCCAAGCAAACGTTCCCGACCATGTCTCCTCCGCTTCTCCATCCTTCCTCTCCTATTCCTCGCCCGTGTGGTTGGGCTGCTTGCCCCAGGCAGGCGTCGCCAGTCACCGCACGACGCCATGCGTCTCCAGCTTTGAGGGTGTGCATTTGGAATGTAGCGTAAGCGAACTATTACACCTAAAGCGTTACTTACTAATCTCGTCCAACTGCGATTTCTGAGGCCTGCAGCGCTTGGGGCACGAGCCGATTATGCTGCCCTCATGTTGTGTGTTCCCGGCTGTCTCCTGCTCCGCCAGTGCGACTTCCAGTTATGATCGTGCCCAGCGGAAGGGAGGTTGTCGCGCTTGGACGGGCAGAGCCATTGTGCAGGCCATTGACAGAGTCGACTGTCGGTGGCAAGTCGGTTCGGATTCCGTCTTCTGGAGCTCCTGCGCAGGAAGTCTGGAGATGGAGGAGCAGGAGGGAGTGACGGTTCCGCGAACGGTGGAGGATAGAGAGAAGAAGGAGACACAAGCCCCAAATGCACTCAGTAACCAAAAAGTTTTCTTGGGAGCCACGAGGCCTGAAATTGGCGGCTACCCGAAGCCGCGCAGTGCTTTACCGCTTAGGTATGGGACAAGACCCGTCCGTCGGCGGAGACCTGCGATGTATACTCCGTGGTCTGCCTGCTGCGCACGCACTTCTGCACCTGGCGCTCCAACGCGCTGGGCGGTGGTCCGAGGCGGGAATTCACGCATATCCACCGCCTGGAGGGTCAGTTTTCGGAGCCTCGGCAGGCGGTGGATCTGAACATATTCGGGCCCCCGGGGGCCGAAATATATCCATCTCCACCGCCCGCTGGGGCACCAGGAAGTCGGTTCCCAGGCTGTGGATATCGATACATCCCGCCTCGCAGGTGGTGCTTCCACGATGGCCAGGTGGATCATGCTGCGGATCTCTGCCACTCCGATGGGTGTCAACTTCACTGCCAATGCTGCCGCGGCCATGGCCACTGCTTCCTTCGGATTGCTGAGCTCCTGCTCGATTTTCGCTGTCAAACGGGCCGGTGGCCAATGGACTCAGCATGATGTGGACATTTTGGCGCTCCTGCTGGCCCTTCGTGATTTGTCTGCTCCTCCCGCTTCTCCCACTCCGTAGCAATGTGGCATTTGGGCTCCGACGGTTGCATGCTTGCACCGTGTGCTTCCCACTGGGACTACAGAGCCTTGCCCCTCCTCCTCCTCATCTTCCTACTGCTGCTCCTCCTCATCTTCGTTCTTCTATCCCTGCTTGTTTTGACATGTCATCGCAGGTTCTGGATATTCTTGGCCATGGAGGAGCGCGAGGGTGACAAGGGCAAGAGAAAGGCCCCACTTTGACATGTTATCTCCACTTTCCTCGCCTTCTTCCGCCTCCCTCAGTGATCATCCCTTCTCTCCCCTTCCTCTCCATTCTTGCGTCGAGCGAACACCCTTACTCCCTATGTTTCATTTGTGCTCCGCCTATCCATATTTCGTCATCGCCTGGTCATGGAAGAGTGCGGTCTCGCGGACCAGCCATTGGAACCGCAACCTGGAGATATACATCTCGTGATGTTTCTTCCTCCGCCGTCGTCTGAGGCCTCCCTTCAACTCTCAGGAGGACAAGAAACACACAGACACAATTAATCGTCGATGCCCCAGAAAACATGGGAAACTATTGGAAGCGGGGGGAAGACAAACACCCAGGACATATGAGAAAATATGGGGACTATCTTTATTTGTGTGTATTTAGTTTTGTGTCCCAGGGCACCTTCAAACTCTCCCTCCTCCTCGCCGCGCCCTCCCTCCTCCCAGTGTGTCACCCCGCTCCATCACACCCGTGTCTCCTTGCCACCCTTCCTTCCACACTCTTCGTTCCTCTCCCTCTTGCTCCCTCCAGTCCACTCCCTCTCCCCCTTACCCCTCCCTCCCGTTGCCTCCTCCGCCATTTCTCTCCGCTCTCTCCTCCCGCTCCTTTCTCCTTCTCATCACTCCCTCCCCCCATCCATTCCTTCACTCCACTCCTCGCACTCCATCCCATGCCCTTCCTCCTCCCTTTCACTCCCTTCCACGTTCCTCCTGCTCTTGTCCCCCGCCCACTTCCTACTCCCTAAGCTTCCACCCCTATCCTCCTCATCCTCCTCCTTCTCCGAGCGGCGAACGCGTCTGTCCGCGCGCCCGAGCACTTTGATCTCGATCGGGCTCAGCCCCCCAACCCTGGAACCATCGCACCGCTCAGCGGTGACTGGTTCTGGAGCCGAGGGGGGTGCGCCCGCCGGGGCCTATCGATTCCGATGCACGGGACCGCCACGGAGGACGCGACGATGGCGCCGACCGCACGGCCGCCAGCCGTGAGATGGGCAGCTCACTCGAACTCCCCTCTCATTGCGTCGTTTGCTTCGCTCCTCACCTCCAATCCCTCCTTTGTTGTGTGCCGAACCTTGCAAGGTGGGCCCTTTCTCCAGTCCGTGCTCGTCGGCGCGCCTGGACAATGTCGTCGTCCTCCGCGTCGCCGCGGTCGTGGCGCGTGCTGCTCTATTCGGATTTTGATGCCACTGTGCAGTTACCACCACCACCACCACCACCACCCTCCGCACCCTCCTTCCGATCTCTTCCCCTCCTCCCCTTTTTTCCTCCGCCACTATCTGCTTGCGGCCCCGGCGTCCGGCCCGTGCATTTCAAGACGAGAGTGGCCACCAGGGCCAGGCGTGTGAGGCGTGTGAGAGGGTCTGGGCTTTCTCCCCGCCCCTCCGCCCCGTCTAGGCTTTCTCCCCCCCTCTCTCTGTCGCACTCTCTCGCTCTCTCTCGCTCTCTCTCTCTCTCTCTCTCTCTCTTTTTCTCTCTCTTTCTTTCTTTCTCTCTCTCTCTCTCAAACCATATCGTTATCTCTCTCTCTCTCTCTATCGCTCTTTCTTTTTTTTGATTCTCTCTCTCTCTCTCTCTCTCTCTTTCCCGTCACTGGCCCGCCTCACGGCCTCCATTTCCTCCTCCGCTTTCTGCTACCCCCCCACGCGTACCCCGCGCATCTGCCCTATTAATCCCCTCCATGCCCCATTCATTTCCGTTTCCCTCCACCTCATTTCTCTTCTTGCCTCCCTTGTCCCTCTCTCCTCTTTGTCTTCCTCCTCGTCATCCTCCTTCTCCTTAATCCCATCCTCCCCTGTTCATCGATCCCCCCCACGCGTGTGCAGAACCCCACCTCGACGAGATTTGTACGAGCTTGACCTTTGGAAGTCTTCACCCTTTCCTTGGGACGGGCTTCTCATCACATCGCCATCGCATCTCCAGCGGCACGTGACATGTGTACCTTATCACGGGGTGTCTTCATTCATTGTGGCAGACATCTGGACTCCGCCAAGAAATCACCATACTTACATGCGAATGCAGTGTTGTCGGCGACTTACCCCCCAGCGGCTCGCGGCGGCTTTCCTTGGTGGGAGAGGGCCTCGAGGCACCGGCTTGAATTTGTTTGTCCAACGCGTCCCCGGAGCTTGGCGAAGGGCCCCTCTGGAGGCCACAGATGGCCGAATACAGCATGAGCACAGTCCAAAGGTTTGGACTGATTCTTTTTTGGTTTCGGAAGGGGCTCGATGGCTCCTGGCTGATTTCCATTAGCTCCAGACCCCCAACTTCGTGAATGGTGAATGTTCCCGATTCTTCTAAGAAGTGGTTCCTGTTAATACTTACACCTCTTCCTCCTCTACTACTCCTCTGTTTTCCTCATGTTCCTAGGGCTGGATTTTCGCCTTCACACATACTCGCACGCAGACACATTCAGACTCAGACTCAGTCAGACTCATCCTCACTCGCACCCAGACTCAACCAGCCCAGAGTCAATCACCCGCATGCTCACATTCAGACTCAGTGACACGCGGACTGCCGAAACGAGGGAACAACCGTCTGTCGAGATTCTGTCACGACGCAGTGGTTCTGGGAGTTGCCTCTCATCATGCCCGTGGGTGCAGCCAAGACCAAACGGGGCTCCGCTCTTTGCGTAGTGTTTCGATGCCAAAACCGTCGAACGTATGTTTCATGAACCTCCTCCTCCTCCTCCCGAGAAGCGGGGCCAGCGTTTCTTAACCAGCTTGCCAGGAAATTGGCCCAGATTCTTGAGCACGCTCGCCCCGCGGGCGATAACAACTGACAGTGGCCCAGGCTTGGCTGAAGAAACTTCTGGTAAGCTGGCCCACACTTTTTAATGATGGTGCTCTCTGCTCTGGCGTGCACGGTGTTCTGGGAGTGAGGACGGGAGGGTGCCGTTGCGACCGTGTTCGCGTTAATGCTCAAGCTTTTGTAGCATCCCAATTCTGGGGTTCCGCAGCGGATGTTGGCTTGTGGGCGCCGTCGCTCAGCTTCTGAACTGGTGGCGGACGCAACCGTGCCCACCTTGTCCTGGCTGCCCGAGCCTGGCGTGTCCATCGTGTCCCCCGGCGAGCTGCCCGGCGTGCCCGAGCCTGCGCCGCGACTTCGGAGGCGTCCGAGGCGGCAGCGAGCGGCGATCCCTCGGCAGGGAGCCTGCTGGCCCAGCTGGTGTCCCTGTCGGCGCACCTAGTCCTCGCGGCGCTGCAAGCGGCTGCGCTGGCGGCGTACGGCGGCCACGGGGTGCTGAGGGCCTGGTGCCGGGCGCGGACGCGTCGGCAGCTCCCCGGCGGACGTCTGCGCGTGGGCGTGGGTGTTATGCGTCGGCGAGCGGCGGTGGCACCAGCGCCGCATCTGGGGCCGCTTGGTGAACCTGCCGACAGGTCCACAAAGGGGATATGATGCTGATCAGTAGCACGCCAGAGCTACAGCCGCGACAGTCCCGACATCCTGGCCGTGCGCTTCGGAGGTACGAGACGAGATCATGTCGGCCTAGACCCAGCCCTGCTGCGCGGTTCCCGACGTCGTCTTACGATCGGAAAGGAGACCGCCATCCTAGCCGCCGCGGCCGAGGTGGCGGACGAGACCAACCAGACGCGCGAGACGACAGCAGGCCGCCTGGCGGTGCTGTCCGCTGGCAGGTCGTGGGTCGCGTTCGATTTCGGCTTGGGTGGCGGTGGCGCTGGGGGTCCTGCCGCTGGAGGCGCTGTCGTGGTTGCTGGGGCGGAGGCTGGGTGGGCTGCCGCTTTGGCTGGCTTGGGGCCCGCCCGAGGGCCTGGGCTGGGGGCTGCTGGGGTGGGCGGCGCGGCCGTTGCGCCCGCAGGCGCTGGAGCGCCCGCTGCGGCGGCAGGAGCCTTCGCAGCGACCGCAGCCCCCGCCCTTTGTGCAGCCCCAGCCAGCCCCGAGTGGGTCATGACGGAGTCGGCCGCCGCGGGTGACGGAGGGACCGTAGTGGCCCTCAACGGGACCGAGGAGGGAGGAGACGTCGTCATCATGAGGACCGACATGGGCTGGATCGGGATCCGCCGCGTCGCGCTGAACCCGGCGTTGCGCGCAGGGGGGGGGGGGGAGCGGGGCTGGACGCGAGGCTGTTAGGCAATGCGCTGCAGTTAGTCGGGCGCGCGTCGAGAATCCCGTTTCGAGACGCCGTGGACAAGTGCGCGCAGACCCCCGGGCCAGGCTGGCCCTTGGAGGCGCCGCGCTCGGCCCCCGGGTGCTTCGTGTTCATCGATCGTCGCCGCGGCGGCCCCATCGAGCAGGTCGGTCAGTTCAAGAGCCAGTATCATCTCACGAACGACGATTGTGGTGTGGCCCACTATGGGAGTATCATGAGAATGATTGAGTGTCTCCCCGACGAGTGCGAGGTGGCAGGCGCGGCTGCACGAGTGCGCACGTGCTATGGAGTCGGAGGGGTCCCTGCGCGGTGCGCCCCAAGCATCGGAGGACAAAAAACAAGAAGGGGCGCGGCAGAGGTCGGGGGTTCGCGAAGTTCGCCTTCCTGGGCGAGTCCTCGGCTTGCAGGGCACGTCGATGGAGGGCGGGAGGATGAGGGCGCGCCCCGACCTCCCGAGCCACGCGCCCGCCATGGTAGAGAGGGGCGCGGGCGCCGTCAAGTCGCGCCGGAAAGCGAGGGGGGGGCGCCGCGCTGTCTGGAGTCCGGGGTCAATGAGTTGCCTCTGGCGCGGCTTCGCTCGACCTGTCCGAGATGCAGCAGGGGGCGACTCGAGCTTCCCCGTCTGGAGCCCGCGATGTATGCGGGGTCTGTGATCTTCTTCGCCGATGCGGTCGCCTGCGTTACATCTTCCCGATACCTGTTCGTCAATAATATGTCTTTTCTTTTAACGTAGTCCAGAGTGATAAGACTGATGAGACTCGTTCTGGGTCAGCTGTGCGACGGTTCCAGAGACGCAACCGCCGGAGTGACGCGGCGACTGCAACGATATCTGGAGACTCAGCGTCATGTTCCTGGTGGCGACGGCCTGGGCGACCTTCCGCGTCGGGTTGCCGATCGGCCGTTGCTCGCTGCCCACGCCGAAGTTCGCCGCGAGCTGGAGGGGGCGGCCCGCCGCTCCGGAGAGCCTCCAGTGGGCATCGACGGCCCAGGAGCCCTAGTGGAGCTTCGGGCATCGCAGGCGCACCGCGGGGAGGCCGTGGCGATCGCCCCGGTTGGCTTCGACAGCGTCGACCGCGTCTATCTGTCTGCTGCTGCGACACTCCCTCGGGGTATGGAGCCACTGGCTGGCGACGCGGGCAGGGGAACCACCGGCCGTTTGCAAGATGTGTTGTTAGGCCGAGAGCTGGGTTTGGAGCGCATCCGCGCTGAGGGGCCGGGTCGGCCATGCGTGGCGCCTGGTGGGTTCGAACCTTGCGAGTTTCCAGCTGGACTGCGAGTGCTCGGTGGGGCTTCTCTTTGCTCGCGAGAAAGACGACGATGCGAGGGCGATCTTGGATGGTCGCTACACGTCCTTAGTTTCTGCGAGGCCGACAGGATTGAGCTCGCCTCGGGAGGCGCCTTCAGCCAGATCACTGTGGACGGCGACGCGCCGATCGCTCCGGCGCGCATATGCGTTTGGCAACATCATGTTGCCGCCCTGATTGCAGAGATATGTTGGTTTTCTTCCAGTCGGAGCTGGGGGCTTTAATATGAGTCATGTTGGTGTTGGCACTCCCGTTCGTCACGTGGCGATGGCAACGGTGATGGCATTCCCGTTGTGCCTTGCTTTCGTTGTCCTCCCATGGGTTGGAGTGTGAGCCCGTGGATATGTCAGACTCTCAACGAGGCCATCAGCTCCCGGGCCCCAGAGGCCTCTACGCACAACCTCCCCTGGCCCCGGACCTGGCCCTGGACCTCATTCACACAGAGTACGTGGACAGCGTTGTATGTCTGCCCGGGTCCGGGAAGCGCGCAGGAGACATGGCGAGAGCCGTTGGTCGCGAGCTCAATCGCGTCGGCTTGCCTTCTCACTAAGTGGAGGAGGGGGTGGGCGGGCAGACGTTGGGATGGGAGTTTGGATCGTGCGATGTTGGTATTGGACTGAATCCCCGGCTGCGCCGGCTCTTGCGTTTGGGTCGTCAAGAGATCTTCAGTCAAGCTCGTTGTTCTGGTGATACGCTCCGCAGTGCGATTTGACATTTCGCCAACTACAGAGGCCCCATCGGGCGGGAGCGCTCGAGCGCACTCGGGGTCGCGCGTTCGTTCACGCATATCGCAGGCCCCAAAAAACTTTGTCATTGGGGGGCTGGCCGACGAGAACTTAGATGGCGCGAGCCTTTGGCCGTCATGTGCTTCCCGGAACGATGGGAGGCCCATCTCCGACGTGTTTTCGCGCGCGGGCGCGTCTTGGCGGGGGGTTGGCATCGTTGAGAAGATCGGGCCGCGCGCCGCCGCCGTCGAGCTATCGTCGCACGACGAATGGTGTAGGTTCGGGAGGGGCAACGGGCAGTCGGCCTTGCCCTCGACGTTCGACATCGGCAGGTGGGAGGACGAGGCCGACGAGAGCTTGATGGGCGCGGGCTTCAGCGAGCCTTCCAAGGACCCCGCGGCCCTGATAGGCCTGCGCGGCAAGGGCCCCATCACGGTCTTCCCGAAGCCTCCGGAGGCCAAGTTCAAGAGCGCCCCGAAGGAGATCTGGGGCGGCGTTTGGAAGCGGGCCCCCTCGAAGCCCCGGCGCCGCGAGGGGGCCCAAGTAATCCTGGAAGGGCGGGCCCTCGCGAGTTTCCTGAAACATCATCTTCGGAACGTGGCCAACTTCAGGACCGCTCGCGTCGTTCTCAACGATCCGATGGCTCCGTTGCTGGCTCTGCACAAGGGCCGCTTGTCCTCGGGGCCCTCCCAGCGGGCGCGCAGGCAGGCGGCCGCGCTGACGCTGTGCAGCGGGCGCGGCGCGGCGTGGCGCGGGGTGCCGCTGGGGCCAAACAGCGCTGACCCAGCCTCGCGGAATCGGCCCCGGCTGGCCGCCGAGGCCGGTCGCGCCGCTGCCGCCCGCGCCGCTGGCTGCGCCGCTGAGCCGCCTGTCGGGCGGGTTGCCGAGGGGCGCGCCGCTGGCGGCAGTGGCCGAGGCACCTGCGCGGCGCCGCTCGAGGCCGGCCACCCCCGCAGCATGGTCGAGGACTCCTCGGCCCGTGGTGGAGAGCGACTGCCGCGAGGCGAGACGGCCCCGGCGCCGCCGGAGCTACGGCCAGGGGTCGCCCCACCCCGCAGCCGGGCGTGGCCCAGTCGTTCCTGGAGCTGGAGTCGGCGTCGGCCGCCGCCCGCGGGGACGGCGCTTGCCGGGCGACCGGCTTCAGCAACTGGGCCCGGCGCTCGCGTCTTCCGACGGCGACGCTGCCGCAGTTGGGCGAGGCCTTGGCCGGCTACTTCCACGAGCAGGTCCCGGAGGGCGGGGGGAGCACCGACCCCTGCAAGCCGCTTGCGGTGTTGTTGTTCTCGGGCCCCCACCTGGGCTCGAAGCGCAGCAGCCCGCCGCGGGCGACGCGGGCCACCCGTGGTTGGCGGAAATTGGTGCCGCCCTTCTCGCGGCCGGCCCTGCCGCGGGCGGCCTGCTGCTTGGCCACCAGGCAGCTGGTCGCGATGGGCGGGAGAGCGCTTGCGGGGCTCGCGGCGCTGGCCTTCGCGCTGTACTTGCGGCCGCCGGAGGCGCTGTCGCTCGCGACCAGCAGCCCGGCGCCGCCGTCGGCGCCGCGCAGCGGGCCCAGGGGGGCTTGGAGCGCGACTCTGCACCCTCGCGAGGCGGAGTTTCCAAGAAGCCGCCCCCGGCGACCGCGCCGGGCGTTCGGGGCGAGCGCGGGCTTGCAGCGGCGCCCGCTCAGATCACCCAGGGCGCATGTTGCGCGTGGGGCCCCAAACGCTTGATTGCGCGCATTCGTTGGCGCACCTCCGAACGAGCTGCTCTAGTTAGCCCGAGAGCGACCTATGCGCGGACGGCCACCCTGCCGATTGGAACGCGCGCGCTTTCGGTGCCAGCGGATGCCCGGAGAAGACAGCGCCCTGCGATGTTCCATTGGCCGTCGCATCTGCATATGCGCAACCGCCGTCGGCTGCGGCGCGTCGCCCCCCGCTCCTTGCCACCCCTCCTGGGCGAGGGCGCGGGTGTCTTTTGTGCTCGAGAGCTCCGTTCTTGCCGCCTCGACTTGAGCGGCCTCGACGGGGCCCGCTGCCCCAGGTTGAGGAAAATGTTCGTTTTCGAAGTGTCCTCGCAGGGTGCTCGAGGGAAAGGCTCGCCCGGGCGTTTTTGCACCCAGATCGCCAAACCATCCTAGAGGCCTCTGCGTAGAGCCGTCTCGAGCATATGACAAGCGTTGCGGAATAAGGCGTCTCTTTCTTGAAGTAGGGCCATGGCCTGAAAGGCCAGGGGGTCGTTCGCAATCGTCTCAGCGCACGCGCAGCGTTCCAGTGCTGCGATCGTCTCGGGGGCCTTGGCTCTACGCGGCGTTTGCATCTAGATGCGCGCGGCTCCGGGCCGCAATCGCGCAGATATGCGGCGCGTTCGCCTCTGGAGGAAACGAGCTGAGTATCACAGGGCTTGCGCCCAGAATTCTGCCGAGCATAGATTGCTCTGGCGCGCTGGGCGTTCTCTGCGAGTAAGGGTGGGAGGGCGTTGTTGCGACCGCGTTCGCGTTAATACTAAAGCTTTCCACTCTCAAAATATTTTTTCCGCTCATCAGTTGGAGCTTTAAACGCACTCGCAGGGGTTGCGCTTGCCTCGAGGGCCTTGGCTCCCCGAAGCATCTGCATGTAGATGCGTGCGACTCCGGGCCGCAATCGCGCAGAAATGCAGCGCCGTCGTCTCCGGAGTAAACGAGCTGAATATCACGGCGCTGGCGCTCAGAAGTCCGCTGTACTGTGATTGTACTGCGCTTCAGCGGTTGCTCTTGCAGAGCACACTGGTGGGCGCACAGGCGAGAGGCGGGCACATCCTGGCTTCCGAGGCCGTGCTCCTATCATTCCTTGTACGTGCGCCGGGGAGCTTCCCACTTCGGGAGCGAAAGAAAAACGTGCACGCCGGCCGCTCGCAGATCCCAATCTCAATATACTTCAAGTGCCTTTCTACTTTTCTTTATTCTATGGGAAGGCCTGGACCCAGTCTACCTTACCGCAAGGGCTTCGCCCCCTGCCGCCGGCCCCCATCCATCGGATGATGGGGCATGTAAGAGCTATGTTGTGAGGCCTGGGCGCCGTCGTGAAGCAGCGTCCGAACTCCGAACTTGGGCCATTGGAGATATGAGCGCGCCAAGAAACATGAAAAATTTATGGACGACCGCAGATATTGGCCTCTTGCGCCCCTCTTGGGGGTCCTCCTGGGGGCCTCTTGGGAGCCTCTTGGGCCGTTTTGGGACCATCGTGGGCGCCTTGCACTCTTGGGCCGTCTCGGAGGCCTCTTGTACCGTCTTGGGGCCTTTGATGGAGTATCGTGGCCTCGAAAACGCGAATACCGCATACTTTGCGATACTGTTTGATTTCGGGGACGCGACGAGCGCGTAATGAATGAGTCATCGTGGCTTCGTGGACGCGGATATTTTTGGCTCGGAGACGCGACTATTGCGGAATGTAATACGGTGTATGGTTTCGGAAAAACAAACGCGATCGCAGTGTAATTTGCGAGGGTTTCTGGTTTCGGTGACGCGAACATTGTATCAGGTACAAGGGATGATGGCGTCGGGGGCGCGAAGATCATATGTTTTACTTGTCCCAGGACCCCCCAAACATGTTGAGGAAACCCCCAGGTGAAGGTAACCAGTGCCCTTTTGGGCTCCCCCCCCTCGCGCGGACTTCAACAATTCACAATGGGAAGCAGAACGCAGAGGTGTAACATCGGAGACTGGACACTGGATTTGGAGCAGGGAGCAGCAAGTCTAATAAGAGGAGCCTGATGGCCCCGCAAAGGGGCCGGCATAGGATCGTGCCGCATCGCCGATGCATCAGCGATACGGCTCGATGTGAACGCTTCATTTTCTCCACGTCGGCGTCCCCGATGCATCGCCAACGTCGACGATGCATCGCCGATGCATCGGCGATACATCGGGGATTCGGCGCGATTCTCCGACCCCATCTAGTCGGACCCCAGTTGCAAGGCCTCTAAACAGAACATGACGATTTTGATAATGTTCTACCTCTAAGGACCCCTTGCGGCCCTGGGGCCGTCAAGAGAACCACTCGGGATGAAAAGTTGCCCCGGAGGCCAAGACCTCAGAGGGTGGGATCCCACGTGGAGACCAAGTCACAGCGTCGGGGGACTGGGTCCCGAGACACATACGCCTTGTGGTCTGTTCCTCTTGCTGGAAGTGGTCGTGCATGTACGGAGTTCAATATTGAATAAGTAGGTGGAAACGGTTGTATTACAAAGTTGGTTTCATCGCTTGTCCTTATGGTTGCACTGGTAGATGCATCCACTTCGACAACATCGACTTGTAATGCCCGGTGTGCCCCCGAGTAGTCCGGGGCGGTCTCAGCACCCTGTGCGAAACAGGACGCGTTACTATTTCTTCCCTAGCTCCTCCTCCCTCCCTCCATCCTCCTGTAAGCGTGCAGAAGCCCACAGCCCGCAATCGTGTCGCCAGGGGGAGCGCCTCGTCGCCGACTTCAGGGAGCGCTTCGAGCGGATTGAGGCTGGCAGCGCGCCGTTGTGCCCTTCCCCCTTCCCCGTTCCCCCCTGTGCATCTTCTTGCGCGTTCCGAACGGCAAGACATACATTACATTATTCTGCCGCCAGCGGATGTTGATCGTCATCGTCCCCTCGTTGCGTCGAGTCGTCCCTGGCGTTGCGCCGCCCCGCCCCTCCTCCTCCTCCTCCAGAATTTGACTCGCCGTCGTCGTCGCCGCCCCCAGGCGGACAGCTACTTCACCTCGTCGTCCCCCGTCCACGTTGCGCCGTCATCCCCGGCGTTTTGCCGCAACCCGCTCCCGTGCTGATATTGCATTTGTCGTCGTGGTTTTTGTCCACTTCGCTGCGCACCCCCCCTTGTCTCACTCGCTCGATGCACCGCCAGCAGCGTGCGGCTATGAAGTGAGACTGACAGGTCTAGCATGCTCCCCCTCCAGACCGACCCTTTGCCCTCGCATTGCCTGGGTCCCCCATGGGGAGGGCGCAGGTGACCGCGCTCCGCGCACCACGGCCTGGGTCAGACAGCTGCCCTTCCCCAGCAAGTGACGCGAGAGTGAGGTGCCGCGCACCCCGCCTCGCGGGGCCCGATGCCGAAGTCGGTCCCTGGGCCCCCTCCCGGGGGCCCAAGCGCAGGAGTTGCCCGAGCCGTGTCCAGCCGCAGCGCCCACCCGCGCCTGCGGGCCCAGCCTCGGCCCGGAGCCGTGCCGTGGGCCAGGTGGCCGGCCTCCGCGCGGGCCTGCTGCACGGCCCAGGAATCTGCGCCTTCACGCCGGGAGGCACAGCCGCCGAGCAGGTGGGGTCGGGTGGGCGCCCGGCCGTCTCGGAGGCGACGATGGGGGCGACTTGCCAGGGGGTAGAACATTTGACCGCTCGCGCCCAGGTGGTGGGGATGTCTCAGTTCGTTTGCATTGCAACCACCTGAGACAGGCCACGATTCTTTGACCTAAGACACTCACAGACGGGAGTGCCAGGAGCTGAGATGCAAATGCGGTGGTTTGCGCGTCGAGTAAGGCTTGCACGACGCAAGGAGGTCTGCCGTGCGAGAGCGGTTGCCGCCGCTGCACCTCCTCCACCTCCCCCCCTCCTCGTCTTCGGTCCTAGGTTTGTCTGTCGGTCGGTCGGTCTGTCTGTCCGTCAGTCCGTTTGTCTGTCCGTCTGTCTGTCTCTCTGTCTGTCTGTCTGTCTGTCTGTCTGTCTGTCTGTCTGTCTGTCTGTCTCTCTCTCTCTCTCTCGCTCGCTCTCTCTCTCTCTCTCTCTCTCTCTTCATGAAGCTGGATCTCTGCCCCGATAGGCTCCTGCTCTGATCCTCTTCTTGCTCCTCCTCTCCTCATCCTCCTCCTCGCCCTCCTACCCCTCATCCGCCCCCCTCCCCCTCCTCCTCCTCCTTCTCCTCCTCCTCCTCCTCCTCCTTCTCCTCCTCCTCCTTATCATCATCCTCCGTTCCGCTTCCTTCTGGATAACTCTTTCTTGTCGCACCCCGAGGCCAGTCGGAAGGGCGGGCCGGGCATTTTTCACATATGGAGCACGGGCGGTTCTCAAATGTGAGTGTCGTTTGAGCGCCGCGTGCATTCGCATTAAACATTTGCAAGAGCTTCACGGATTCAGGGCGGTTCCTTTTGAGATGTGGTTCTCGCTTTCGCGTCGCGCTCATTCGTTTCCAACATTCAAAGATTTTCACGGGCTCCCGTTGTTCACGCACTATAAATGGTGTTTTGGAGCGGTTAAGGGTTGCTTGGGCGCAACAGTTGAAGTCCAAGGGATGGCTTATTTGCACGATTCAGGATCGTCACGACGCAACCGTGAGATTGATTCGTGGCGTTGGAGTCCCGAGAATTGTGTGTGTGTGTTGGCACGCTTCAGATTATTCAAACGGTTGTCTCCCAACGGGGCCTTTCCCAAAGTGGAAATAACTCTCTATAGGTGCCTATGAAGCGGGAATTTGGAGGGAGGGTGTATTACAATATCGTTGATGAGTTTTGGGGGGTCGCATTGGCCTTCCTCCTCCTCCTCCTCTTCCTCCTCCTCCTCCTCGTCCTCCTCCTCTTCCTCCTCCTCCTCCTTTCACTTAGTGAACTAACTTGCTCTTGCTCTTCCTCCTCCTCCTCCTCCTCATCCTCTCTCTCTCTCTCTCCTCTCCCTCGCACTCCTCCTGATCCCTCCTTCCGTCTCCTCCTCCTCCTCTGCCTCCTCATCCTCCTCCTCCGCCTCCCTCTCCCAATCCATCCCCTCTTCTCACATCCCTCCTCTTCATCCTCATCCTCCCCTCCGCCTCATCACTTCCCCCCTTTTCCCCCTCGCCCCGCCTGGAAGGCCACCTTCCACCCCCGCGACCTCGTGCAGCATCACGCCGACGGCTCGGAGTCCCCCGAGGCGCCCCCCAGTCCGAGCGCGGCGTCGGCCGCAATAGACGTGACCTGGAGGAGCTGGCCAGCGCTTCTCTGTCCCCTTTCCTCCGCTCGACGTCATGATGATGGCGTCGGGGGTCTCGGCTTCCTGGCCCCCTCGTGCCGCCCGCTTCCACGTCTCCCCCGGCCCTCCGGCCTCTTCCCTCTCCTGCCTCCTCCCTGCCTGCTGCTGCCCTCCTGCCTCCTCGCTGCTTCTCTGTGCCTCCTCCGCCACCCCTCCTCCCTGGTCCCCCTCCCTGTGAGTAGCGATCACACACAAACACACGCACGCAAACACTACTGTACAGAACTACCCACGCACGAGGACGCCGACTACAAGGATACCCCCACCCTCCTCCTCAAGATCGTACGCATTTGCGTTTTCTACACGCGACAGTATAGATAGAGGCCACGGTCAAGGCCGCGAGGATGCTCCGCATGGGTGGCTCGCTGGCTCGCTCCCCACTGCCTCCTCCTCCCTCTTCCCTCCTGCCTCACAGGGTCAGGGGAGGCAGGGGAGCAGGGCGGGGAGATTGGAGACCTTTTCTGATGTTCCTGTTGGTCTCTGCGCCCCCAAGCGACCCACACGTGTGTGCGACTAAGCAGGCACATATACATGCCCCCTTACGTAAGCTCCGGTCTAAACCGCTTGGGAGCTTGAGCCCAGGAGGAGGAGGCGGGAGGAGGAGCAAGAGGATCGGATCGCATCGGCTGTTCACGGAAACCAGGTGCACGATTTTGACAGCAGGGGGGGTGCAGCACTATATAGAGCGCCACAGCCCCAAGAGGAAGGATGAGAAGGAAGGAGCAAGGAAGAGGAGGGGGAGGATAAGGATGATCGGGACGAAGGGTAAGGAAGGAAGGAGGGCATGTGTTTCTCTTGGTTGTCTGGTTCTCATTTGTACATCTGGAGGCCTCGGGGTGCCAGACGCCTCCGTGTGGGAAGCCCCTGCAGGGACCTCCGGAAACTTCTGCCCTCCTCCTCTCCCCTCCCTCCCCCCAGGACCTTCAACTTTTTGACCGAAGCACTACACAGGTTTCGCTCCGCCCTCCGCATCGAGGGGGGCCCTGAACGGCCCAAGGACCGTCAACCAACTGCTCAGGATGAAAAGCCGGCCCCACGGAACAGAATCGGGATCTCCAGGGCCCCCCATCCTAGAAATCAGGGCACCGGATCTGAGCATTCCTCCTTTGTCCTGTTGCCTCTTTACGAGACCACCTGCGAACCTCCTACAGGTCCAATCGACTCTGCTGTACTGGATACCCCTTCTCGGGCTCCTTTGGCTGCAGACATCCTTCTCAAAGTTTGTCCCTCAGCTGTTTCTTTGCAGAGGTCTGACCCACACGGGGAGGGCTCACATGTGGTTGCCGACTCCCTTCGCACCTACTTGTGCACGCCTGCCCCCATCCCCGTGAGTGGTCCCCGTGCTGTTGCCAGACCCCGCCACCGCACCGCGCATCAAGGCGCGTCCTGGCGAATCCTCGTCAGGCATCCTCCCCAGACGAGGCGTCTGCTTCTGAAGAGGATCCTCCCCCCGACGAGGCGTCTGCTTCTGCTCAGAGGTCTCGGAGGAGGTTTTCTCGACGGCATGAAGGATCGAGAGAGCTCTCCCCATGCCTCCTCTCTTTCTCTGTCTCTCTCTCTCTCTATCGTTTTGTCTCTCTCTCTCTTTTCCTCTCTCTCTCTATATGTATCTCTCTCTCTCTCTGTCTCTCCCTCTCGTTTTTTTTGTTTTCTCTCTCTCTCTCTCCCCCTCTCTTTCTTTCTCCCTTCCCCTCGTACTATCTCTCCCTCCTCTCCATCTTATCCCTCCCCTCATTCGCCTCCCGCTCAGAATCGGTCCGCGGGCCTCTCCCGGGGCCCGTCCCAGCGGTGTTTGCACCCTGGATGGATTTTGGCGGTCGCGGTAGCTGGGCAGAGTCCCAGCTTGCTGATTATGTTCTAGGCTTACGCTGCATCCGTCGACCCCTTTTGAATGCCCATTTTGACGGAGACTTGGGTACGGCACGGTATGTGTTTGTGTGTGTGTGTGCCTTCTGGGACGCATGCCTTGGAAAATTCTGCGAACGTCTGTCGGTCGCGTCGTCTTTCGCCAGGCCACGTGAAGGAAGCGCAGAAGAAACGCAATACTTCACGGAAGTGCGCGGACGGGCGCCAGAGGTTGACGCACGAGTCAAGCAATCGCGGACAGAAAACAGAGAGGCGGAATCGAAGGCGGCGACGAGCTGCGCGCCAGGTTGCGTGAATTTGTTTTGTGACACGGGCCATTTGGACAAGAACCAAATAGGGCATCAAGGTGCCAGAGTGGTTCGTGAGGCATGTGACACACAAGGGGTCGCCGCGAAAGGCGTTGCTGATGCGGCGCAGCGGCATGAAAGACAGTTGACGTGCGCGGCCTGCGGGGAAGCTATCTCGGACACGAAGCATGTTCATAATGGACAAGTGGGATAATATCGGAAGTCGAAGCAGAGGCGCGTTGTGCCGCGAATTGCACGATGTTTGGTTTCCCGGCGCGCGGTTGGCAGGCGCATCAGTGCAGTGGCACGTGCCGAGTCGGCGTTTTCCGTGAGGACTGACTGTGTCGTGCGTTCCGAGAGAAAAACGGCACCATGAAATGCAAGTCCTGCGAATGATGCCCGTCAGGGTGATTATTTGGCAAATGGACTTTGCAATGGCACTACACGAACCGAAGTCCTTTGAGAGCAAAACGGAGGGCGACGATTCTGAGAAGGAGAACGCGGAAAGGATAATGATGAGTAGGAGGAAGAGGACGGGGGAGAGGGAGGAGCAAGAGGAGGAGGAAAGAAGGCTTTTGCGGACTCCCACGCCGACAAATATGGATTAGCCTTCTGCCCACCCCGCCACCGTGTCTGGGTTGTGTGTAAGGGTCGTCAGGGAAATATTGTTGGGCCCCCCTCCCGACCATTTCCGTAGGACCGTTATAAGAAGCATGTTGGCGGCCTCCTTTGTATTGGTTCTTTTTTGTATGCTTTTGGGGCCTCTTGGAGGCCTCTTGGAAGCTGTTGGGGTTCCTTGGCATTCTGGGTGCATCTTGGGGCGGGAAGCTTGATTTGTCGGTTCGGGCTCCCGGTCGTGGGCCCTTCTCTGGGGGATTCGAGGCAGTTGTGGGTTGTGTTGGGCGCCCCTTTGGGCCGTTTTGGGGCATTTTGGGCTCTCCTGGTGGCTCTTTGGGGGGTCTTTGCGGCCTCTTGGGCCGTCGTCAACGCCGTGAAGGCCGAAGAATCGTAGATGCTCGCGGTGTACGTACGTGCCCTTGAGGGAATTGGACCGTGTTTGCCTCTGGGGTCGATGTTGGAGGCTTCGTGAGGCGTCCTCGGGGCATCGTGGGCCGTATGGAGGTCATCTTGAGCGTCTGCGAACGTTCCATCAGCGACTCGCGGCCTTCTTGGACCGTCCTGTGTGCGGGTCGTCGCGGAGCCCTCTATCCCCCGATGCCGCGTTCGGCCCGGGGTCGTGCGAGGCCGTTGGGGGGGGCAAAGGGTCGGCGGAGTTGCCTTCTTCGCTCCGATTCGGGCCAACGAGGGCTGGTGTGGTCTCTTTTGATTGCCCTGAGGATCCACCTGTTATCACAACTCGCTCTGTCTGAATGGCTTGTGAGGCTAAGCCCAGAGGAAACAAGTGTCCACCTCCCCCCTTGCCGCTATGCTCCTGCCCCTGTTCCAGCTTGTCCTCCACCCTTCTTGCGTATCCTTCTGTCTGCGGCGGCCGCTCTGGTCGAGACACGGCCAAACCCTTCACGAAAAAGGGACGGATGTTTGCGCGCGCCCACCCCCCCCGCACAGAGAAGGCAATCATCTGCCCAGCGGGCCATTTCTCTTTCCCCTCCTACGATTTGATGTTTTCCCTCCGCCTTCTCCTCCTCGCCTTCGTGTCTCACCCCACCTCCGCTTTCCCGCTCTCCCTCCTTGATTCCGCCCTGCACTTTCCCCTCCTCCGCTCCACTCTCCTCTTGCCCCTCTCCCCCCTCTCCCTCCCCTCCCCTCCCTCCCCTCCCTACCACCTCCCCGCGCTGGCGGAGCCCGCGCTTCGCGTGCAAAGCAAATGCGATGGAGGGGCGCACTTCGCGCCAGCGACAGGCACAGATGCTAGCATTATGTCTGTTCCCGGGCGCCCGCCCGCGACCCCCCCCCCAGATGGGATGGGTCCGAGGGCCGCGCGGTTCCCCACCCCCAGATGGGAAGTGGGGCGGGGTGGGGCGGGGCGACGACGACGACGACGACCAAAGCGATGACGACGACGACCTCCCATTTTCTTAAGCACTGCGCTCCCACGCCACACCAAGCACGAATAGACACCCACGAGGGGTGGGCCCGATACCATCAGCTTTGGGGGCGCTGTCTCGACCTCGGGCCATTTGCATCACCCTTGCGCACGCTGCTGGATCCCGGCAGCTGCATCGTTGCCAATCGAAGAACACAAGACGGGGTAAACATAATTGTTCGGATGCTCGCGCTGATTTCTTGGATCGGCGCTGGGCTCCCCTGGCGGTGCCTCCAGCGCCGCCCCTGGCACGCTCTTTGCGCCAGGGAGCGGGGTCCAGCGCCGATCGAAGAAGTCCGCGCGGACCTCCGAGGAAGTATGTTTATAGCGTTGGTTGTTCCCCTGGCCAGGTTGCGGTGCGGTGCCCCCTCCTGCGTCCCAGCTGCCAACTCCTCGCTCGGCCTTTCTTCCGACCGCCCTGGCTTGGGCGCCGACCGGCAGGTGCCCGGGAAGGCCTCGAACCTGAAGCACGCCGTGCGCTGGGCGCACGAGCGTTGCCAGCAGGAGCGCTGGAGGGCAGGGTCGGAGGCGACGATAGGGGCGACTAGCCCAGGGGCGGGCAATGCACGCATTCGCCGGGGAGTCTCGCCGAAGGCATGAACCATCGGCGCCCTTTGGTACATGTATCGCTCTCCCATGGACTACTCGCCCCCATCGTCGCCCCCGGCACGGGACGATGACATCGGGGCACAAACAATGACATATTGCAGTATAGAAACACTCCCCCACCGAAAGGTTCGGATATGCTCAGCACACGTTTGGAACGATAGTTGTTTCGGATCGGGTTTCAGGCTCGACTGATGGAGGGCGAGGTGACACGGCACCGCGAGGTGCTCGCGGAAAACGAGAATCAGCGGCGGAGTCTGGACGCCGCGGAGCAGCGTCTGGCGATGGGCGAGCAGCGCGCGGGAGAGCGCGACGGCGGCGCAGCCGCAGCAGCAGCACCAGGTCCGAGCAGCGGACAGGTCCTTGACACGAGACTACTGAACAAGCCGCGGACGTTCACAGGCTTGCACTCGGAATGGAAGATATGGTCGTTCGACTTCGAGGCCTACGTGTTCGCGGTCCACC